>OZ030023.1:27017500-27597500 GCA_964023405.1 Apodemus agrarius
CTTGCCTTAACTAGACAATGGGACCGGTGGCAGTCATCCTTGATTCATCTGTAACTCACACAGCGTATCAGCAGGTCTGGGTACCCCTTAGACACAGGCTGCACCGAGCCCTGTCTCACATCTCCACAGTACTCGGGATGCAGGGGCCAGGAGGGCATGTTGCCCTCCCCGTGCTGCTGCCCCTGCTGCCCACTGAGCTCCAGGAAGCTGCCAACAGCAGAACTCTGCTCCAAGTCCTGTGTGCTGGTAGCGGCTTGTAACCTGTCCTGCCATCACCTCTGTTTCTCAGATCCTCCCTCTAGTGAGTCTCCATATTTTTCTCTTTACACAGACAGGAGCTGCCATTCTTTGACCTACTTTGGGATGTCTTATTTCAGATCTCACCTGACTGTCAGGTAAATGGGAAACTATGTTGTAACCGGACTTTTGGCTATTTCTACCACCCTTCTCCAGCCCAATCCTTTCCAATCCCCCAAGACTAGCTCGGAGAGAAAGAAGACTAGAGGGGACGGTATCAATGTTGTTACATTACTTCCTGCTGATTAGGTGTGTCAAGTTCTTTGGGGAAATTTTGATCTTCGTGGCAGCTGGCAAAATCATGCCCCTGCCAGAGCATGAGGCAAATCACAGTCAGCTGCTGTGAAAAATCTGAAGCAGCCCCATATCCCACATCTGGGATTAAAACAAAAACATATTCCCATAGCACTTCTGTGTTTTGAAATAAGCCAAAATCCTTACTACACTATGTGCTTTAATTCATGTATTTATTTGCTGGGTTGGTTTTCTTGAGTGCCTATGTAATTCAGGTTGGCCTCAGATTTGGAATCTTCTTGCTGAAGCCTTCCCAACCCTGGGATTACAGACGTTAACAACCCCATGCTTAAAAATAACTTTTGAAGACTATTTTAAAATTACTATTCTGCACAACAGACTTGAAAGGAATTACTCTTCCATTTATATTGGTGACAAATGCCAGTTCTAATAAGATGTGTGGCTCAGTAACACATCCCTCTCCAGGGTCCTCAGTTCTCACCGCTGGTAACTAGCTCTCAAAGATGCTTTGTATGTGTGCCTGTTACATGTCCATGTTTGTGATGTGTGTTTATGTGTGGGTGCTTGGGCACACAGAGGCCACAGGTCTCTGTCAGGTTTCTTCTTCAGCCACTCTCTACCTCATTTTTTGAGACGAGAGTCTCTTGAGCCTGAACTCAGTTTTAACTAGGCTGGCTAGCCAGTGCCGGGATCTGCCTCTAAGTACGGGGACCACAGGCACTCACAGGCTCTCTGGCTTTCTATGCGGGTGCTGGGTGTCCACCGGAGTCCATGAATATATAGCAAACTCTTCGCTGACTGAGTATCTCATAGATGATTCAGACCATGACAAAAGCTAGTCTACTACTCATCTTAATCCCAGGAGGCTGTTTTAACCGAGTTTTTAAAATGACCTCAATCAAATCTTTGAAGTAAACCTAACTTTCAAACAAACAAACAAACAAACAAACAAAGAAACAAACCAAACCTGTTCTATGGGGGAGGGGCAGTCCAGAAATCTATGATCATTTTATGCCACAGCTACATTCACATGACATTCTACAGTGGTCATCTGCCACAAGAAACATGCCTCCATATCAAATGCTAAGCACGTTGTAACTCAATTATTAAAGAGCAAGGTTCGCAACGGTCCCAGGGTGGGCTGGAGAGATGGCTCTGTGGTTGAGTACTTACGGTCAGATGGCCATGCTGGTGCAGGCTGCTGGCTGCTGGCTGCAGCACTTGTGAGGGAGACTCCCACACAGAATTCCAGGACACCCGGGGATACATGCAGAGACCCTGTCTCACAAACAGACAATGTGCTGTCTGTGTGTCTTGAGAAGGACCCACATTCAGTTCCAAGCACCCCTAGGGGTTCACAACCACCTGCAACTCCAGTTTCAGGGGGTCTGACAGTCTCTTCTGGCCTCCACAGGCACTATCGACACATGGCATACATACTAACACACAGGCAATATAGCTGTACACATGAAATAAAAATAAATAAATCTCATAACAACAGCAAATCCATGGAAACACCCAGGCTTGTTCATTCCTATTTCATCCTATGTGACAGTTCTACTGCTCTAAGCTGAAACAAAGTGTCTCCCTCATAGCATTAACTCTTTCTTTCCTTCCTTCCTTCCTTCCTTCCTTCCTTCCTTCCTTCCTTCCTTCCAAAGATTTTTTTTTTTATTTTATATATGTGAGTACATTGTTGCTATCTACAGACACACCAGAAGAGGGCATCAGATCCCATTACAGATGGTTGTGAGCCACCATGTGGTTGCTGGGAATTGGACTCGGGCCCTCTGGAAAAGCAGTCAGTGCTCTTAACCACTGAGCCATCTCTCTAGCCCGGCATTAACTATGCTACTGACTCCTAAAATTAACATCTCACCCACTAGTAGCGTGGCAACAAAACACAAACAAAAACACAGTGTTAAGTGAAAAAGGAAGGTTTTATGGGCCTGGCCTCTCGTTTATGGATTTTATTCTACCCCAGTATTTCCAGGGAAGTTAAAAGTTTAACAATAATCTGTTTTTGTTGTTGTTGTTGTTGTTGTTGTTGTTTTTGTTTTTTGTTTTTTTTGTTCTTGTTTTTTAACTAGAGTATGTAGTCCTAAACCCAAATATAGTTTCAAATTATCTTCAGGAGTCTGGAAGCCTAACAGGGCTCTCATTTTCTCATAAAGATAAACTTCAGTGGACTTGGGACTTAAGCTTGGGCAGATTGCTTGCTTAGCAAACAAGGTTATGAGTTCAATTCCCGGTACAAGAAAAACAACAAAAACTATTTTAGAAGCCGGGGCAGATGGGCTCAGCGGCCAAGACTGACGACTCTTCTTGAAGAGGACCCAGTTCAATTTCCAGCTTCCATAACACCTCAGAACTCCAGATCCAGGGAGTCTGATAACCGTCTTCAGGCCTCTGAAGGCAGCCACAGTCATGGGCACCGCCCCCCCACCCCCACCGCCTCTCACATCTGTGACATACATGTGAGTGTAATTAAAATAAATACTCAAGAAAAATTAAAATAGATATAAACTTCATGGCCGTTGAGCTGATGGGGGTGCCTGATACCCAATGCCTGTTGCCTGGAGTTCAATTCCTGGGACCCTCATGGTGAAAGGAGAGACTGAGTCTCCCAAGTTGTCCTCTGGCCTCCACTTAGATGTCATGGCGCACACGTGCATGCAGCCCCCACCCCCCAAACACACACACACACTTACGGTAATTGGAAAAACCCTTCAACCCTGAACACTTTGTAACTAAAATGGCGAGGAGATACTTTTTTTTTTTTTTTTTTTTTTGGTTTTTAGAGACAGGGTTTCTCTGTGTAGCCCTGGCTGTCCTGGAACGCACTCTGTAGACCAGGCTGGCCTCGAACTCAGAAATCCGCCTGCCTCTGCCTCCCAAGTGATGGGATTACAGGCGTGTGCCACCACCGCCCGACCCAGGAAGTTTAATTCCAGACTTCTGCTGGTGTTCCGCAGCTTGCTCGTATCGCTCACGATCTTAGATTATCTGGACAGTTAAGGACTACGTTTGTAAGAGCCCTTTCGGCAGGAAGAACATTGTTCACAAGGCAATTCGCTGGCACAGGACGTGAGAGAGGCAAACCGTGGGGTGGCACTGGGATGCTGGGGTGCGTGCAGGTGTTATGTAACGGAGTCAGAGTATTTAGTCACACCAGTTTCCCCAACTGTGCTTTATTTTTCCTTTCAAAGTATACACTAACAAATTAGGAACCAATTCAACTAAGGAGTGCTAGGGGTAATTTTAAGACACCAGAAACATAATCTCTCCCCAAATAGGCTATGGCTATTTAAAATGGAAAAATGGAAAATGAATTCTTTTTAATTTTTTTTCCCTTAAGATAGGGTTTCTCTGTGTAGCCCTGGCTGTCCTGGAACTCACTCTGTAGACCAGGCTGGCCCCGAACTCAGAAATCCGCCTGCCTCTGCCTCCCAAAGGTGCTGTTATCAAAGGTGTGCGACACCATGCCCGGCTTCTTTTTAAATGTTATTATTGGTGTATGTGGGGTTATACTTGGAATAACAAACATTTGGGAACCAGGAGACAGTTTGAGAGTTGGTTATCTCCCTTGCATTTATGTCTGTACGCTGCTTGCCTGCTGGGTTGTGTGGGAGGGAGAGAGGGTATGGGGAACTGTTTTTATAGATTGCATGGTTATAAACCATCAAATGGATGCTGGGAAGTGAACCCAAGTCCTCTGCAAGAGCAGTCAGTGTTCTTAACCTCTGAGTCATCTCTCCAGCCCCCTCCCCCCCGCCCCCCCCTTCACTGCCACCATGTTGGTTTTGGGGAATGAACCCAGGCTGCCAGTCTTTACTAGCTGAGCCATTTTGATGGCCTGTGACTTTTAAAAAAATATATATTTTATGTATGTCATGGGTGTGTGTGTGGTCCTGAGATTAAAGTCAGGTTGTTAGTGCCTCCCCTATAGTCCTTAATTACCAACAGAAAAGCAAACTGCTTCAAAAGTGCAAGCATATGCGCTCTTTAAGACTTTTGCTGAATGATCAAAACGAAGCCAGAGCTGGCTGCCTTTTTCAATGAGATTTATTTAATTTACCTGGGTTGGGTTCAGTGAGGAAAAGCTCTACAAGAGCCACACCCCCAGCTGACACGGTTCTTCAAAGAGCATCCTAATCTTCACTACCGGCCATCCCAAGCCTGTATGAGAGAAAACATCTCACTGATAGTCCACAAAATACCCTGGGGTCTAAAACATAGGCAAGCCAACAGTCACCTGTGGACATTTCTGAGTCCCTTGGAACTCACTGTAAACACCGGCGGTTCAGGCCCACGTGACACCACAAAGAGCCTCAGGGCTGTGTGGTTACCACAGTTTCACTTTACGCCTGCAGGTTTGATTTGCTTGCTTTCTAGCACATTCCTTTCTTTTGTTTGTTTAAAGATTTATTTATTATATGCAAGTACACTGTAGCTGTCTTCAGACACACCAGAAGAGGGCGTCAGATCTCATTACAGATGGTTGCAACCATGTGGTTGCCGGGATTTGAACTCAGGACCTTCGGAAGCGCGGTCAGTGCTCTTACCCGCTGAGCCATCTCTCCAGCCCTGCACATTCCTATTTTTGATTTTTTAGACAGGGTCCCATGTAGCCCCCTCTAGATCCTCCTGCCTCAGCTTCTCACATCCTGAGGCGATGGGTGTTTGTCACCATGTCTAGCGGGGTGTCCCATTCTTAAGTGGTTAGTGCACTTCAGCGGCTGAATTTTTATTATGAAAACATCCACAAGCTAAAAATGGATATTTAAAATCTTTATTGTTTCGTCATCAAAAGTTTTCTCTATCTCTCTCCTCGTAGGACAACAATGTGTTGGCGCATACTGATGGAAAAACTCTTAAGTAGCTAGCCTAGAAACCAGACGGCACTGGAGTCATGGTCAGACACGCAAGGCTGCTGCTAAGGTTAGTACCCAGAAAGAATAAGCAGCTGTTAGAAAAGGAGGCCGCGGCCAAGCGCTCAGCACTTTGTTTGGGAAGGAGCAGCGAGAGAGCAGGGAGGCCCAGAGACCAAACCTCCCGCTCCCTCCGGAGCCCAGGCAGGTTCTGAGCATACGCACACCGGCCGGTGGGTCTCCACCATCGTGACTCAACAAGCCCCTTCTGGTCTAACCACAATACATGGCCGCATTTGAGCATTTGAGCATAATGCTTCCCACCTCACAGCCAAAGTAATAAAACATGGGTCAGGGCGAACAAAGACAAAATTAAAAATGCAGCTCTAGGCATCTTTAGTAAAAAGCTGAACAAACCTGGTGCATGTTCCCGTATTTTTTTTTTTTTTTTAGGTTTTTTGAGAAATAAACTGTAGGGAAAAAAATCCAAAAAACAAAAGACAGTTGTCATGGTTACTCATTTTCAGTTAAAGGCAGAACATTTCTTTTTATATAAGCACACTGGAGAAACATACAAATGCCCTCACAAAATACTGCTGGATCAATGAGAACATTTTCATAATCAGCTCTTGGGTGAAGTACTGAGAACTGAAGATGCAAATGACTGCTACGATTCAGTGCCTGCTCACTGAGAAGTTTCTGGTCGGGTCTGTGTTTGAAGCTGTGACGCTGCTGGATTTGGCTACTCTGTATTAATTCAGACAACAAATACCTTACTTACAACAGCAGACCCATCTCGAGGAAACCAAACCCCAGACAGCTGAGAGGTTTGCAGCAGACCTGCCTTAAAGGTTTTTAAAATGCATACGCTATACGGTTGGGAGCCTGCGCTCACCGCGGTCTAGGTCCTACAACTGCTCGTTCCCGGATTACCTGCAAGACTAACCAGTCACTCGTGAATCACTTCAAGGCCTTGTGGGGGAGGGGCGCTCCGCGTGTATGGCATAGCAACTGGTTTCCTAGTAGTCAAACATTTCTAAACGTTATTAAACTATATTTGAAAAGTTCTTTTACTTAATATATACAATGTACAAAATAAGTTAAAAGGAGGAAGCAGAGGGAAGTTTTGGAGTATGTACACTGCAAACACACCGCTGCGCCACGCGTGTTCCTTTCGCCCTCCAAGCCATGGGAGGTGACGGAGCTCAGACCTGTCCTGCGCAGACAGGGGAAAGCCACGCTGCTTCTTCCCACGCAGCAAGTCACTTGCTTTGACCGTGACAAACACGAATAGAAACTGGATCCCCGAACAGGTTTTTACACTGTACCTTAAAGTTTAACATAAATTCTTCTAAGAGTTGAGGAGAAAAACACTCTTTTATAGCAATTCCACAAAATAATCTTCAATTCACAAAACACCTGTCCACTAGTGAAACCAGCAACCCGTACGGAGGGCGTGGGCAGAAGCAGTCGCCCCCCTGAGGTAAAATGCAGCTTATCTTTGCACTGAGTAAAGAGTAGAGAAGGTATGTCAACGCTCGCTCGGGAGGTTTGCATTCACCTGGAGTGATGTCATCCCGACGGAATGAAAACTTACTCATGTATATTTTTTATAATGGAGATTAACTGATATTTAGAGAAAAATGTGTATTTTAGCCCATAATACAGCCAGTTCTGAATTCCTAAACCAATGCAAATGGTTATTACATCTTAAAAATGTGTAACATTGCATACTGATTTTAAAACAACTGAACAGGGAAAACGCGTAAGTATTTTAGCTTCAGCAGGACCCCCTGGAAAGCATAGTCTAGAGAAGTGGGAAACCAGCCAAGCTTTTCCAAAAGAGAAAATCCTTTTAATCCTCAGCAAGTTCCCGTGGAAGCAGGACGCGTACAGCAGTGGGGAGGGAGCACCTAGCACACCCCCAGGCTCGCCAACCACTGAGCATCGCGGCCCCTCTCCTGCGCACGGCCGGCCGGCGGACGACGGAAGTCCATGTGGCTGCAGTCCAGCGGCTCACCACTGCTGCCAGCTGAAGTCATCGTTGCTCCCGAAGACCAGGAAGAAGCCCAGAATGGTCGCGAAGATGACCGTGTTTCCCGTGAGAACCAGTGCGCACGCGCCCCACTCAATCTGCGGCAGGAAGGAGGACACGGTCAGCGACGCGGGGCAACTCGACGCTCTGCGCGTCAGTCCATCCCGATCCTAAGTAACGTGACTTGGGATGGCCTCACAGTACAACACTCCACACCCTCTATGCGTTTGTATTTGCCACTGATCGACTGAAAAGTAGAGAGTTCAGAGGTGAGGGTCATTCAGGAACAGGCTCGGTCTGCAGCACTGAGGGTCCAGCCCAGGGTCCTGTGCATCTCAGATGCACCCTGCCCCTGGATCTCAAGCACCACCCGGGATTCTACAATTCCTGCTTACAAAGGAAGTTACTCTTAGTGAGTCTAAAATCTTGTTTGGGGCAAAAGTTGAACTCTAAGTACCAGCGAGGGAAACACTGTGCTTTCTCTGGTAGGGACAGAGGGGGCAAGTGCCTGGACTGCCCTTGAAGTGGGGTCCGACCCGGCCCTTCTCCCCACCTTCCCGGAGCCGGAGGTGACTCGGGGTACCGTCTTTGTCCTCTTTCACACTTTCCCAGCCTCAGAGGATAAACTAACGTCTCACACTTCCATGTTTTAGGTCAGGGGTTCTCAACCATGTGGCATATCAGAGGCCCTACATATCAGATACTTACATTACGATTCATGAGCAAAATTGCAGTCATCAAGTAACAACAAAATAATTTTACGGTTGGGGTCACCACATGAGAAACTGTCTAAAAGGGTCGCAGCTCTAGGACGGCTGGGAGCCACTGGGTCGGGTGTTACAGGGCAGGCCGGGGGAGGCACAGCGCTTACTGCGCCTTCCTGCCGCTGACCCCAGCCGTGTCCTCAACAGTTCCAGACTGACAGCAAGAACAAACGGAAAGCTAAGGCTTTAATCTGTCCTCTACACCCTAATGTCTCTCATCTCTCTTTTGGGTAACAAGGCATTTAAGAAAAAAAAAAGAACAGCATGGCATAAATGCCTGGAGTGCGGCGACTCACCAGATGTGCTCTGGCAAACACAACCGGGAGTCCGAAGGCCGAGACCACGATGCCCGTGGTGAGGAAAATGGCGAGCTCCTTACAGGCGTTGCTCATGGCGTCCGTGTCGTCCACCAACCTCCTGGCTATGCAGTATGGGATGGGCGAGAGGATGTAAAAGAAGAGGACGAAGAGGGGCCAGTATTGGCTGGAAGAGAAAGCGGAGTCAGTGACGGTGTGGTCAGCCATGCCACCTTCCAAACCGACCAGAGGACTATTACAGGGTAGCAACCAGGCTGCGCTTGAAGACAGAACCGCGCTTCTCACAGGCTTAATTGCGTATACACTGGGGACTTGCTAGAGCTATCTGCTTTGTTTTCTTTGTTAAAAAAGATTTTTTCCTTTTTGTTTTAATTTTTCAGGACACGGGGTCTTGGGCTTTGAACTCGGGTCCTCATGTCTCTATTGCAAGTGCTCTATCTACTACACCATCACATGATTTAGCTTTGAATGGGCATTTTTGATGTCATCATCAGTTTTCCATCTTGCTATAATAAATATTATATATAAGATATTACATATTTTGCTATTATTTCCATTTTTGCCAGCCCCTCGGTAACTGTGAGCAGCAGTGTTTTTACCCAACGATGTGTATCGCTGCAAGCATTTGTACGTGGGTTTGTATGAGGATTTCTAGGAAGGGGAGGGCCAGTTCGAGGAAATACAGGATACAGGCAAACTAGGTTCTAGAACCGGCAACTCCTCCTTTCTAAACCCCCGCCCGCCTGCGGACACCCAGCAGCACCCACTTCCTGTGTCTGCACCAGTGGATTTCAGGTAGTGTTGAGTGGGACTCAGGATGTTTGCATGTGCTTATTAGCAGTACAATTCTCTCTGTGACTTGCGGTCCACTTCTATTCATTTGTCTTTTGAAAACTAAGTTCCTTAAATATTAATTTAAAAAGTTTTCTAGCCGGGCGGTGGTGGTGCACGCCTGTAATCCTAGCACTTGGGAGCCATAGGCAGGCGGATTTCTGAGTTCGAGGCCAGCCTGGTCTACAGAGTGAGTTCCAGGACAGCCAAGGCTACACAGAGAAACCCTGTCTCGAAAAACCCAAAAAAAAAAAAAAAAAGTTTTCTATACTGGCCACAGTGATGAATACCTGGAATTCTAGAACTTGAGAGGCTGGAGGAAGCTGACTGTGTGTGGGGCCAGCCTGGGCTACCCGGTGAGACAGTGCCTCAACAGGAAGTTCTTCCCATTCTAGGGAAAGCAACTGTGGACGGCTGGGCTCAGAAGCTGCCGTGTTATCTTCAGTAAAGGATGTTTTAGGTTTTGTTGGTGGATTATCGACCGGCAGCAGGCCTGAGTTTCTGTCACCAGGTCGTTCCAGAAGCAGGCCACGGCCAAAAATCTCCCTGCCTTGCCACTCCAGTGTCTTTACACATGAACTTTAGGTGGTGATCTTCAGAAAAGGGTTATGTTGGTAACTTAACATTTCTCTGAATGTCTTGTATAATAGAAAACAGAGCACATTAAAAACTTTAGTAGAAAAAATTTATCTTTAAGCATTCACAAAGAAAAGAAATGACGTACTTGTATATCGGAAGGGCACATCCAAGCATCAGGAACATCAGCCCGATCGCTCCCCCGAACGACAAGCTAATTAAAGCTGCAAAACAAACAAAGCCCCAGAGACCAATCAGTCAGGCCGCCATAGTGCGTAGCAGACGGAACCCGACCTGGAATCCCCTAAGTCAGAAGCCCCACCTCCCCTCAAAATTCAAGTTGTTAAAAGCGAATCATCCTGCACTGGGAGTAGCAGCTCACGCCTGTTAATCTCAGCACTCAAGAGACTGAGGCAGGAGGAGGGTTAATCCAAACGAAAGATCAGCTTGAGCTTCAGGGTAAGACCCAATCTCAAAAGGCAAAACAAAATGTGGACTGTCGTCAAAACTGCCAACTGCACAGTTTCGGAATAAGTTTCTATGGCATCCCCAAAGCAGACCTGCATGTTAGAGGCCAAGCACCCTCCTTAATCCCGGGAAAGCTGGGATGTCAGCTGGGCTGGTGACATGTGCCTTTAATCCCATAACTAGGGAGGCAGGGGCAGGCGGTTCTGGTCTACACAGTGAGTTCCAGAGGGCCAGGGATACATGGCGAAACCTTGCCTAAAACATGTGCTCTGCATCCCAAATATCCATTAGTACATCCAAATATTCCTAAATCCGAGGAAACCCGCAGGCTGGGCACATCTGGCTCCGCTTGCTCCCAGTAGTTTTGCCCTGCTGCTAACACACACCAACTACTGGTTCCATTTCTCAGAGAGTCAACGTCCCTGCCCCAACACTGCATTTAGTCCATCCATGAACCAAGCGCTAAGTTGATGACCCAAGGCCAGTGACAGGAGAGAAGCACTCTAAACTGTCTTCAGACCTCCACAGCCATCACACAGTAACATCAATATTCCCACCAGGGGGAAGGGAGAACGGGCGGAGAGGCCGCACCGAGACAGAAACAGAAACAGAAAGCACAAAATTGATAGAAAAGCTGCCTGAGAGTGTGTGTAGCTTATTTAGGATATGGTTTTTTTGTTTGTTTGTTTTAATTATTTTTAGACCGGGTCTCACAGTGTAGCTGGACTTTGCTATGCAGACCAGGTTGGCCTCAAACTCACAGATATCCAACCTGCATCTGCGGTATATGCCACCACGCCTGCCTTGTTATTATTTTTTAAGGAAATGAGACTTCACAGTACCGACCTGCCTGTAGTTATTGTCAGTCTTTCAACAGTTTACAGAACCACGGTGGCTTTGTTCCCCATTTCCTGAGTTCTAGGAGAGCTGTAGGGTTCCAGTGCAGCCTGGCGTGGACCTGGCGCCACTGTCTTACCACAGCACAGAAGGAAGAAGATGCCTCCTGCCATAAGATTCACCTCGGGAGCCCTCTGGAAGTGGCTGGTGTACTTCAGACTGAGAAACAACTTTATTTATTAAGTATATAATCAATGATCAAGACATCAACCAAAAGGAACGTGATCAGTTTGACTTCCGCACAGCCTTGTTGGGAAGATCTGTTACACTTATGATTTAGATGTAGTTAGTTTGGGTGTGTGCATGCAGAGGGCAGCGCATCGTGCCTTGCAGGAGATGTTCTCTTGGCCCATGTGGGTGCCGGGGGCTGAACTTGGGTCATCGGGCTTAGCGGTAAGCCACTGCGCTGGCTTTTAAAAACCTGCTATGGTCTAACCTTAACAGAAAAGTTAAAATGCAAAGGTATGTGAAGAGCTAAAATTTACCAGGTTAAAAAAAAAAATCTACAGCACACAAACCAAAATCAGTGGCGTGGGAGTCACACACGGCCTGCTACCACTGACAAGATGGCCACCGACACTGGCCGGTCAGGCCACCACGAACACAGCGTGCTTAGTTCCTAACGTCATCAGTTTATATTTCCAGGAACGGTGGGGGAGAGTCAAGGGAATGTTTATTTCATTTTAAACAGCAAACAGAGCACTCGAGGTTTCCTGGGAATGCAGTGACTAAGGAGGACAGGGAGCGTCTCCTGTCCCTTACGGTCCTGTCTACAGCCCTTGGTTCCACCACACAGACCACAGTTGTAGCGTCGTACACTGCCCTCTCTCCTATTTTGGAAACCGGCAGCTGCTTCACCTACAGGGCTTCTGTGCATGTCTGTCCCCCTCGTGTGGGAACTACTGTCTGAAGCCACACACACTGCAGGGACTGGGGCCCCAGCAAGGCTCTCACTGGCTCCCTCCAGCTCCATCGGTCCTGCCCCGCTCTGTCTCTCTTCCAGCTAAGACTCTTTCTCATCGGAGGTCAACTCAAGCATCTGTTCCTCACAGGCACCCCCACTCTGCCACTGTGGTTATTAGTGATTTAGGAACGGCTGGGGACTAGCTCTCGGGAACAGTGCTTGCCCCGTGGGCTTGAGGCTCTGTACTTGTTACATTTATTTATTCATACAGCAAACACACTGAGCACTGAATGTGTGCCACGTGGTTCCCGCTCCTGGAGACAGAGCCATGCGAGGAAAGAAAATCAAAGCTTTCACCTTTCCGGTGCTCACCGTCTAGAGGGGGAATACAACAGCTCTTTAAAAGTTATCACATTTTGGGCTGGAGAGATGGCTCGGTGGCTAAGAGCACCGACTGCTCTTCCAGAGGTCCCGAGTTCAATTCCCAGCAACCACGTGGTGGCTCACAAGCACCTGTAGTGGGATCGGATGCCCTCTTCTGGTGTGTCTGAAGACAGTGACAATGTACTCGGGTCATTTTATTTACTGTATGCCACCTGTGTGCACAGGCGGATGAGCAGCCGTCTTGCTAGCCCATAAAACAATAAACAAGGACGGGGCGTGGTGGTGGTGCACTCTGAGAATTCTAGCAGTTGGGAGGTGGAAGCAGGGAGGATCAGGAGTTTAGACAGCTTTGGCTATAGACTGAACAAGAGGTTAAGGCTAGCCTGGGCTACTTGAGACCCTGTCTCAAAAACAAGCAAGCAGACAAACCAGCAGGTAAACAAGGAAGGCGTCTGCGTCACAGCCTGAGCACGGAGCACTTTCACTTTCTTAACTGCCTTCAGTTCCCAGAACAGGATTTATGTCCATGGGCCTTATTTATGGTCTCCCACAAGGAGAGAAACCCTCTAGGAATGAATCTAGTAGCCTCGGGGTTTAGTGTAGCCTGCCATACAGTAGGTGCTCAATAAACGCTTAACAAAGGATTACTGAGGAAGAGAGAGGGGACATTCAGTAAACAGGGACTCAGAAGGACATTGAAGATTTAAAGAACGAATGTCTGGTGATGAGCACAGGCAGGCAGGGTGAGGGGTGGGGATGCGGGTCCCTGATCGGGATCTCTGATGACGGGACAGCTGGGCGGACAGTCAAGGAACGCAGAAAGGTGTGCAGGTGTGTGCGGGCCTTCGACTGCACACAGCTCCTTGCCGCGTCGCAGGGCTGCAATTCTAAATGAGTGGGAAACATCTGTCCTTCCCAAACGTTCCTGGCCTGCTTCTGTCACCCATCCCCGGCTTACACACTCAGTAACAAGGAGTGAATGTGGCCTGGGGGCCGGGTGGCAACAGCCTGGGGTCCCCTACTGCCCACTAACTAGCTACCTTACTTAACACCGGTGCTCTTCCTTTTATAAATGAGAAAGACTGCCAGGAGGTGGGGGTGCAATCTCTGGAGGCAGAGGGGCAGGGGCAGAGGCAGAGGCAGGTGAGTTTGAGGGTCAGCCTGGTCTATGGAGTGAGTTCCAGGATAGTCAGTATACACAGAGACCCTGTATCAAACAACAACAAGAACAACAGCAACAACAACAACAACAACAAGAGAGAGAGAGAGAGAGAGAGAGAGAGAGAGAGAGAGAAACTGTATTCTACTACGAAGGCTGAAACAAGTTGAATGTGGGTTCCAAGTTAGCCTGAACTGCAGAATGCACACACACACACACACACACACACACACACACACAGCAAATACACAACTTAATAATACAAGTTAGCTTAAAAGACTTAAAAAAAAAAAGATCAAGAAACCAAAAGATAAGGTTCTGGCATTGAAACATATTTAAAACTCGAGCTTTTATTACAGCCACTATGTCAACATTATAAGAAAATTATCATTTGAAAATGTCTACTTTATGATGGACGTGTGTGTGTGTGTGTGTGTGTGTGTGTGTCTGAGGTACCTCCTGGGCTGGAGGGACAGGCTTTTGTGAGCTGCTGGGTGGGGATGCTCGCTCGGATCTCGGATCCGAGCTTGGTTCTTCTGTTAACTGCTGAGCCATCTCTCCGGCCCATAAAATTACTGATGCGTTTATTTATACAAGATCCAATTCCCTTCAAGTACTCACATACAAAAATCGAGCCCTGTAGAAGTGTTTGGGGGGAATGGAGGTACCGTGGGGTCGTATTTCCATGCATTCGAGACTCGGTATTTAAAGGATGTTCAAAACCATCTGCATGTGACACCTCATCTCTTAAGTCACCACAGATAAAAGCTGACACGCGTAAATAAACTGCTCCACAGTGCTCCCCAAACCAGTCACGTCTCCCCAGTCTTACGACACCGGCAGCTAGGCAACTCATTTTATATAAATGGTGTCTTAGGTGACACACAGTAAGGTTAAGAATTCAGGCAGTAATCGACTGATGCAACATTCGGAAAATGAAATGGTGAGGAATGTGGTTTCTACTCCCAAAGCCTCTGGGCCAGGGATGGAACAGCCCCATTACCTAGCAAAAATTCTCTAAAGATGACCGTTCTGGGACTACAGAGGCAGAGGTGAAGCGGTCAGACTCCCCAACCTGGGAGTTAGCAGAAAACATAATTTATCACAAAGTAACAGGCAGCTGGTTCAAGAAATTTGTAATGGTCTCTACAGCAATACTCCTTAATATAAGGGCAGTATAAAGGCCAACAGGAAGAGATATCTTGATAAAGATAACAATTTGTTAACTTTAAATGCCATTGAAATCTTTAAAAAGTAAAATTCCCCCCGGAGTCACTGTCACCAGATTAACATTACCCAGATCTGGCGAACTAGAAAGCTATTTTCTTTTTTAAAAGAGTCCCTCATTAATGACACCATAGGGAGAAGAGGAACCCAGGCAACATCCTGAAAACCATAGCACTTTACAATAACTTCCGTCCACATTAGGATTTGAAAGGGTCTATTATAGCTCAGAAAGAGATCTGAAAGTGTCCTAGTCGCTCAGATGACAAAGTTCTATATGAGAAACAAAATTTTTTTTAGGCACCGAAAATAAATGAGACACGAGAAAAATATGACCCAGGGAAAAAGCTCAACCAAAAGTCACCCTTGCCAGCGAGGTGGAAGCACCACTATCATCCAACTGTTTTTTACTTCCAACTAGTTTATCTCTTCTACAAAGCAGGTCAAGAAATCAAAGCGATCCGCTGATAAGTAAATACAAAACTTTGCTTCTAACCCCAGGGGCAAGCCTACAGAGCACTGTTCTCTGTCTTCAAAGAATGCAACATCCCGTCTCTCTAAAGAAAACACAGGAATAGACAAGTAACCTTTCATTAAGGTGTATGTTATCTTTTCTTTTCTTTTTAAATCAGAACTACAAAGTGTCAGCTTGTGGGGGAAAGGAAGCCAGGGGCACTCTGGGTTAGCATCCGGGCTCTGCTGCACCTTACAAACACCAAAGATGCATTCGATTTAGGCAGGGAAAACTGGTGCACCGGGATCGGGGAGTGGATGCAGAGCTCAGGTTTCAAAAAGGACGGCGTTCGTGCCTCGGGTGGGAAACCACACGGGTTTGCCGTGCCGGGCATCCCTCCCGATCGCAGCCCTCAGTGTCTCCGGGTGCAAACTCGCGCAGTACGCGCCGGGTGGCCGGGTTGCCCGGTTCTGGTCCAGGGGCGGAGCGCCACCGCCGGAGGAGCCGAGCTGGGTCGTCCCAAAGCCGCCCCGCCCCATCCCCGCGGCCCCGGCCCCGCGGCCCCGCGGCCCCGGCCCACCTTTGATGCCCGCCATGGCGGTGACGTCGCTCCTGGCTCCACGACCCGGGCGGTGGCCGGGAGACCCGAGACGCGCGGCGGCGGCCCAGACAACACCCGGAAGTGCACGCCGCGGCACTTCCGCCGGCGTCTCGCGCGGGGGCGTGGGGGCGCGCGAGGCCGGTTGGGGCCGACCTGCTTCCTTCGCGGCTGCGAGGCCAGCAGGGACGTGCGGGGCAGGGCTGCGGGTCTGGTCAGGCCCCGGAGGCAGCACCGGCCCGAAGTCCCCGCGATCGCTCGTGATCTCTGCGGGATCGCTTCACGTTCTGCACAGCGAGTCCATTTCTTCTCTCACCACCCAGTCCGCGACACGGGAAATGGGTGGCCCGCTGCTTCTCTCCTTGCGTCCATGAGATGCGGATCTCATGAGAGCCACTCCACCCGCAAGGGTTCAACGGGCCGAGTCACGGATGGGAACAGAAAGATGCATCCTCTTGGGAGTCTGAGAGCTTTTCTGTCTTCTTGGGGACAAAAGGGATGCGGGGCGGGGGCGCCCCGCCGAGATCCGATATATTTATGTAAGCTTCCCACTTAGCATATGCTGGGGAACCCGGTAGGCATTGGGATGAGCCAAACTAGGTGTAGTTTCTGCAGGCTAGAAAGAGAGAATACTCAAAAGAGCGCAAAAGTGCCACGAAGATGATGGCTAGCAAGAGGGAGGGATCTGCACTCCAAAATACACCACTGGGGCGGGAAGATGACTTTAGCAGAAGTTAATTAACAAAAGCGAGTCACAGAAGGGGAGTCAGCTGCGCCCCTTTTCTGTACAAAAGCAGACCGTGTAAATTTCTCCTTGTAAAGGTAGCTGGGCCGCCGGGCGGTGGTGGCGCACGTCTGTAATCCCAGCACTTGGGGGGCAGAGGCAGGTGGATTTCTGAGTTCGAGGCCAGCCTGGCCTACAGAGTGAGTTCCAGGACAGCCAGGGCTACACAGAGAAACCCTGTCTCGAAAAACAAAAACCAAAAACCAAAAAACAACAACAATAAAAAAACAAAACCAAAAAACCCAGCAGCAACAACAGCAGCAAACAAACAAACAAACAAACAAACAAAAAAGGTAGCTGGAAATTCCTTCCCTGTGTTAGACGAAAAGATATTTGCAACACAAAGTTTCCCGTTTGTAAATACTTTCATTTCTGAGGATGAGACAGACGTCTCTCTAAGCAGCCGCAATTGGAGTTTGTAGACATGGTACAGAAAGAGCCTTTATCTCCCCTTAGTTTCCCCTTGAAAGCCCGAATTCTCCCATCTAGTTGCCTTCACACAACCTATGGCCTCTTGTTAAAACGCCTTATAGGCTCCCAGACCTAGCCGGTTGGGTTTTCCCCTGTGCGAATTGGGAGCCGTGCTAAACCTGTGAAATGTGCCCTTCCCTTTAAATCGGCCTTACAGCTGCTAATATGTCGGTTTCCACTGGTGAAGCTAAGAAGGCAGAGACAACCTCTATCCTAGAAATATCTAGGAGATAGAAGATGTGGGAAATAGTCCTTTGGTTTGATCTGACAGGATTCTTTGAATGGAAAGACAAAATTGGGTTGTGTGTGAGTTTTGGGAGATGGGTGTAGTTGTGTTTTTTGTTTTTGTTTTTGTCAACAAATGGAGCAGGGCGCTTGGAAAGTTGGAGAGAGAAGCAGCCAGTGGGTTGGTCAGGGTTGTAGGTCCTATCTGAGAAGTTTTGGAATTTGTACCTACACAGACTGGAAGGGAGTCACCCTATAAGTGTATTGGGTGAGAACTGAAACTGGGAGCCCGGAGCACATTTAAGATCATATTTAAGATCATAACAGGGAAACCGGGCCCGGGAATTCATGGAGCAGGAAAGACTATAGAAAGTGTTGTGATCATAAAAAAGAGAAAGAGGTGTAAGATTATGTTCTATGGCAGTGTGTGAGGTGTGGGGGAATGGGGCGCCCCAGTGGGCCTATGCTCAGGCATCCCTTCCCCCTGAGGGACCAGCCACAAGAGATAGTGTAGAATAGAGTTTATTCAGGGCATGGGGAGAGGAGTTAAGAGAGTAGTAGAGGCAGAGAAAGGCAGAGAAGGAGAGAGTAGAGAAGTATGACTAAGTGGAGAGAAGGGGGAAGGGAAGAGCCTAAGAGGGCAAGAGAGAACAAGAGAGCAAAAGAGGGGAGAGGAGAGGAGAGGAGGAGGGAGAAGGGGGGAGGGCAGAGAGGGGGGGAGGGAGGGGCAAGCAGCCAGTGTTATAGTGGGTCAGGCCTACCTGGCTGTTGCCAGGTAACTGGGGCGGGGCCTACTTGTCTGTTGCTAGGTAACTTTAGGGGTGGAGTCTAGACAGTTCACCAACAGAAAGAGTGTATCTCTCACCTGAACCTTATACAGTTTTGAATATTTAACAATGAGATGCCTGGCTCTATACCAACCTATCACAGGATTCCTCTGTGTGTGTGTGTGTGTGTGTGTGTGTGTGTGTGTGTGTGTGAAGGACCAAGGACCTCCTGACTCTTTCCCAATGTTGACCCAGCCCTCTCCACTGTCTGCCTCTCCACCTCTTCATCTGTTGGGACCTGGCTGGACCTCATTCTCCATTTCCTGCCCTGGATCCCTCTAGCCTTGTTCACATTGTAGCTAATTTCTGCAGCTTCCTTCTCAAACCGGACCTCACCCACACCTGTCTGACTCCTTGTCTTGGCAATACAAATTTGGTCCACTCCTGAAACCTCTCGAACTTTGCTTCAGCCTCTTTAACATGTATTCATTCTGTAACCCGTGTATATGTATATGTATATGTATATGTATATGTATATGTATATGTATAGAGACACATGAGTGTATTACTGTATATTGTGATATTTGGGTTAATACTGGTAATTAAGATTGGAATAACGAACTTGAGTTTCCCTAGTCCAAGATCCCAAGGTAGGCAGATTTTATGGTAAATTACTGCCATCAAAATCACTAAACTTGGGCTGGAGAGATGGCTGAGAGGTTAAGAGCACTGGCTGGTCTTCCAGAGGACCCAGCTTCAAGCCACAGCATCCACAGGGCAGCTCACAACTGCCTGTAGCTCCTGTTCCAGGGAATCTGACGCCCTCACCCAGACACACATGTAGGCAAAACACCAATGTACAAACAACAACAACAACAACAAAAGATAAATCATTTAAAAAAAATCACTAAGCTTTGTGATTTTATTATTCAGTAAATTATGACCTTTCCACATTGTGGGAAGACCTCAAAGCACTCATCTGTTTCTGGCGTTCCATCAAACATCAAATTGTGGAGACGTCAATGAATCTGTCTCAGATGCCACCGCGATGCCCGGCCTCCTTTCATTCTGCGGTGTTTCGTCTTTGAGAGCAGGAGTGGGTGTGCACATTGTTGACTGTGGTTGGAGAGTGATAGGTCCACATCTCGAGGCTTGTAGCTTGGCTCCAAGGAAGTGCATTTCAAAAAGTACTCTGTGAGGTTCCTTCCAGAAGTTCCTGCACTTAAATTACACCCCTTAATTTATTTGAATACAAATATACTGAGCGTTAGATGTCTTTGATGACATTAAAGGCAAATTCAGAGTGCTTATCTGGCCAGAGGGTTTTAGATGCTTTTGCTTCCATGACAACAGAATGATAGCACTTTGCCTTCTTTTAACTTTCCCAGACTTTGTAGCAAAAACCTCAAACAAAACAAAACACTGAAATTGCCACTTAAAGGTCTTTGTCTCCCGATAATCTTGTTCTAAGGAACAAAAACCAACCAAACAAAAAACAAACCAACTTTGCTACTCTACTCATCATTCACATGACTAATTTGGTTTCCTGATACTGCCTAGGGACTGGAAACTTGAGACCTCAAAGATGATGTTTTCAAATGTTGCATTTGAAGATCCCCTATAACGATATCGTTGGGAGGCTTTTGAAACTCCCAGGTTCTACTTTACATGATCTGAATTAGAAACCTTTGTGTGCAAAGCCCAGGAGCATGAAAAGTTAAGATGCATCTTGCATGGTTGCTATGCAAGTTATAACTTGAAAATTATTGTCCCCCCAAAGGGAAGATGGTTTGGAGCTTTCTTCAGTTTTTCAAGCAGAAACTTCACGTTTGCCAATGTCATTTAGGTTCTTTAAGTGTTCCATATACTAGTGACCTGACCTTACCTTACCTTTCATGACTTCCTAACCTCCAAAATTAAGCCACAGAGATGGGATAAGAGACATCTTATTAAGTGGGCAGCTGCCGTGTATCTAGTGCTTTAGGGTATGTTTGGGGCCGGACAGGTGGCCCAATGGTTAAGAGCCCTTGATGCCCCTGCAAAGGATCTGGACCAGTGTCTGGCACCCACGGGGTGGCTCACAACCACTTGTAACTCTAGTTGAAGGAGGTCCAATGTCATCTTCTGGACTCTGAGGGCAGCAGGCACACATGGGGTGCACATGCAGGCCTGAAAACACTCTCATGAATATAGAAATAAATATTTTTTTTAAAAAATATTATTTATTTATTTTTACTTATACAAGTACACTGTAGCTGTCTTCAGACACATACCAGAAGAGTACATACAGATGATTGTGAGCCACCATGTGGTTGCTGGGATTTGAACTCAGGACCTCTGGAAGAGCAGTTAGTGCTCTTAACTGCAGAGCCATCTCTTCAGCCTGAAATAAATTCTTAAAAGAGTATTTAATTATCTTTTTCATCAGATATGAAATATATTATTACTAGCTGGGGATTTTAATCCTTACAAACCAACTCATACAAAGCACAGATTTTGTTTTTGTTTAAAAATCTTTTATTATGGAAAAATTTAAATGCTGTATATGAAAAATACCAACAACATTATAGAGAACTCCTATATAGCATGGGGTACTTTTAGCTTGCAACAACTGGTTAGTTGCTTTATTTATTCTCTCTATCCAGAGAGAGACAGGGTTTCTCTGCGTAGCCCTGGCTGTCCTGGAACTCACTCTGTAGACCAGGCTGGCCTTGAACTCAGAAATCCGCCTGCCTCTGCCTCCCAAGTGCTGGGATTAAAGGCGTGCACCACCACCGCCCGGCTTCTCCATATATTTTTGTATTCATTTTATTCTGAAGCTCGTTCTGGACATACTTGCATTTTGGGGTGTGTGTGTGTGTGTGTGTGTGTGTGTGTGTCTGTGTGTGTGTCTGTGTGTGTGTCTGTGTGTGTGTGATAGGAACAGTTGTTTTACAGCTGGTGCAGTGAATCTTGTATCATTACATGGGATTTGAGACTGGCACCCAAGTGTGGGGTAGCTGAATAGCTGTATATACTTAGCCCTGAACCTATGAGCTCTGACTCTCCCAGCAGACAGACCAGAATTAAAATGATGTTAACGAGAGCAGAGCGGTATCCAGTTGAGAACTGTTTACTGCGCAGACAAAGTCTTCCACAACATATTAGGTCACAGAAATATTCTGCATTGTGCCAACAGAGAGGAGGAAAGAATCCCTTCTCCCAAAGGATCATGGGATTAAGATCCCAGCTCCACCTGGCTTCTGCAATCTTCCCTCACCACTCTGTTCATATGGCGATGCCCATCATGTCGCCGGCTTTCTCTCAGGGCACCTGTTATATACTTGGCTCAGCTTCCATTAGAATAACAATCAGGACACCCTTTCATGTTCTAACATCACAGCCTAGAACTATAAATGAGATGGTGGGGGTTTGGATAATGGAAGTTTTCTTGTAAAGGTAATTAGGTGGTTCTACATTGCAAAATCCAAAAGCCACCTTTATTCTTTCTCAAATTTTCCAGCAATTGTGGCCAATTCTGATCATTTTCTCTCCCAATACCTCGTTGCTACTTCCCTTTTCTGTTTCCTCCCTTTACCCTTTTTGTTTCCTGTCCCTCTGTGTCTGTGTCTGTGTCTATGTCTGTGCCTGTCTGTCTGTCTGTCTGTCTCTCTCTCTCTCTCTGTGTATGTGTGTGTGTGTGTGTGTGTGTGTGTGTGTGTGTGCAGGGGATGTGGGAGAGGTAGGTATACCATATAGTAGTCAGAAGACAGCTTTATGGAGTTCTCTCCTTTAACTTTAACATGGTGGTCCTAGTTTTCTTTTTACTGCTGTGATTATAACTTTCTGAACCAAAAGCCACCTGGGGAAGAGTTTATTTCATCTTATTGCTCAGTCACCATTTCCTTCTTTGAGGAAAGTCAGGGCAGGGACTCAAAGGCAGGAACCTGAAGGCAGGAACTGAAGCAGAGGCCATCGGAGGAACAATGCTTACAGGCTTGCTCTCCATGGCTTGCTCAGCCTGCTTTCTTATACAGCCCGGAAGCACCTGCCCCAGTTCCGACATGACCCCAAGTGAGCTGGGCCGTTCTATCAATTATTAATCAAGAAAATTACAGACTTGTCTACCGACCAGTCTGGTGAGATTCCCTCTTGCCAGATGACTTTAGCTTTTACGTCAAGTTGACAAACACCTCCCCACCCCCAAACCACCCCCAACAACCAGTACATATGGGTGTCAGGGATCAAACTGAAGACTCTGTGGCAGAAGGGTCTTTATCTGTAGAGTCACCTCACCGCTCTCCTTCCTTGCTTTCTTTACCAGAGATCTCTTTTCAAAGTATTTCTAGAATCTTCGACTGAAGATAGAAACAGCAGTATGATCCCATAGCTTGGTCTTTCGCTCCTCTTTGCCATGTCTAAATTTTATGCCAACCTGCCTCAAAATGGCATCAAGAAGGCCAGACATTACATTAGTTTTGAACTTTGAGTGTGGCTCTCTTTTGTCTACTTGGCCTGCTTGCTTGGATATTTAACTCACCTCCAAATCCATCAATGAAGGAGAGTTCTGTATTATCTGTTTGGAATTTTAAGATTGCTGGGTTCCAGTCAAAGGTCCCACGTCCCGTCTCCTGTTCTTAGTTTCTTAGAAACTTGGTTTCACTGGTCTTGCTTGCCTATCTCATGCCTCCAGCTTCAAAGTTCTCCATTGTATCTACACTCCCCAGTGCATGCCGGGAAGGTTCTGACAAGTGTGTTAGAATCTCAACCTAGAAAGGCTGCGTGGATGACTGCTTCTCAAAAAATAGCCAGAGCAGGGTATTGGGGTGGGGTTAGGGGTGAGGGGGATGGACTGAGGTGAGGGGAGAGTGGGTGTGGCATGTGAGCCACCAAGCTCCAGGCCATGATGGTTAGACCTCTACTTTTTTTTTTTGGTTTTTCATGACAGGGTTTCTCTGTGTAGCCCTGGCTGTCCTGGAACTCACTCTGTAGACCAGGCTGGCCTTGAACTCAGAAATCCACCTGCCTCTGCCTCCCAAGTGCTGGGATTACAGGTATGCGCCACCATGCCTGGCTAGACCTCTACTTTTTTTTTTTTTTTTTTTTTAGATTTACTTATTTTATTTATATGAGTACACTGTAGTTGTCTTCAGACACACCAGAAGAGGACATCAGATCCCATTACAGATGGTTGTGAGTCACCATGTGGTTGCTGGAAATTGAACTTGGGACCTCTGGAAGAGCAGTCAGTGCCTTTAACCACTACCACTGAGCCATCTCTCCAGCCCAAGACCTCTACTTTTTTTCTTTTTTTTCTCTTTTTCTTTCTTTCTTTCTTTTTTTTCCGAGACAGGGTTTCTCTGTGTAGTCCTGGCTGTCCTGGAATTCACTCTGTAGACCAGGCTGGCCTCGAACTCAGAAATCTGCCTGCCTCTGCCTCCCAAGTGCTGGGATTACAGGTGTGCGCCACCATGCCCGGCAACCTCTACTTTTTTATGAGTTTTTTTTTTTTTTTTTTTTTTTTAATTCACATCTGAAGCTTCATAGTCATTCGCCCAGGCAGGCCCTTCCAGAATTTGCCTCTAGGTGTGTATTATCTTGTTTTATTTTTTGATAACAAACTTATTAATTTTTAATTTTTGTCTTCTGCTATGTCATCTTAAGTCTCCCCAATAAAAGGACCTTGTTATTTTCCATGGTTAAAACAGTGACTGCCTTATTTTATATTTTATCTTATATTAGGTATTGAACATGTTCTTGTTGAATGACCGCATCCAAGAAACTTCAGACTCGGAGCAGATTTCAAAGCACAGAGAAACGTTTGGTCTGGGTGGTTATCTGCAGACTCTTGGCTTCTTGTATATTCTTAAGGTCTTTATGTTTCAGGAACTATGCGAAGGTTCCATACTCGGAAATCACAATGTCTTTCCCTGGGTGCCTTTCGCCTGATTCCCTTTTAGTACAAGGTAATCAACAGCAGTCTTAAGCAGGGCGGTGTTAGGTTCCCAACCTGCAAAATAACGCCCTCCAGAAAGGTTACTGAGATTTTGAATTTAAGTATTACTAAATTACTTCTTCGACTTCCCTTTCAGAAAGTTTTTAACCTCTAAAACTTTGGCAACTTTGCACTGAACAAACCTTCCGGAACATTTGGGCACTTGCTAGGGTACCAGGGGGCTACAAGTCTGAAGGTGTCTGCGCCTAGACTCCGCCCACGCGACAGCGCCCCTGCCTAGCTCCCGCCCACAAGGAGGTGTGACGCTAGGGGCGTGGCCAAACGCGACCAATCACGAACGCCTACGTGCCGCAGCGGCAGTGACGTCAGATTGGCGCAGGACGGTGGAGAGTCGTCGCGTCTTGCTGCTGTCAGGCGGTCTTCTTGTGGTGGGTTCGCGGGGTCGCTGCCCAGCGGCAGGCACACTTCCGCAGCCGGTCTCGGGCCGCCGAGCGCCGTCGTCACCCAGCGCCATGGCTGTGGCCGCTGTCGGCCGCCCGAGAGCCGTGCGCTGCCCGCTGTTGCTCCTGCTGTCATTCCTGCTGGGAGCAGGCCCTGCGCTGTGCTGGAACGACCCGGGTGAGTGCCGCCCTGCGGGTGCCGGTCCCCTTCGCCACCACCCTATTTAGATCACTTTCCTCCTATCTGTCCTCTTCTGGCTTCTTTGCTTTTTCCGTAAAGCTCTCTAGGAGTGGGCGGGGCGCTCGAATCCGATCTGAAAAGTTCTCCAGGTCCCTGGACTCCCGAATTGTCTGCTTTTCTAGTACTGTAGGCCGCATCCTTGAGCCCTGATGACTCTCACCCGCGCATCTTGTCTTGTTATCATGGCTGTTTGATGTCATCATCGCCCACTGTTGTCATGGCTGCCTGTTGCTATGGCTCCTAGTTACTATGCCACCAGCAGTCTGAGTCCGGAGTAGGGGCCAGGACCGCCAATAAAATAAGTTTATTCTACTTAGAGCGGCAAACTACGTTGTTTGTACTAGCTTTCTTCATACTTTTCGCCGTACATGAGAAATTTAAAATACATTTTCTTAACTTTTATGAGAGAATTGGTTAGATGGGGCGCGCTCTCGCTCGCTCGCCCCCCCCCTTCTCTGTTATTAAAATGTAGAAATAAACTAGCTGACAATTAAGACATTTTTGGTTTGGAGTGAAAAGCTGTCACACATGGAAAAATACAGCAATGGCAGTGTATGCCTGGGTTTTGAATTTAAGCAACAGGTTTAATTTTGTACGATACTTTTGTTAGTGCCTGCTGAAGTGAGTCAGTTGCAGTTGATCTGCACGTGACACTGACTGAGCTTTAATTTGATAAGAATGCCTTGCCACGCTGTTTGGAATAAATTGTCTGTACACTCTGCTTAAGTAATCCTAGAAGGCTGTGTGAAAAACGAGAGACCTGGTTAGAATTCATTTAAAACCTGGGGAACTTTGGAGCTGTAGACTCAGGGGAATTCGAAGAAGAAAACAACCACATTTAAATTAATGGTGAACCACTTCCTGGTGGTTCTTACTCTACTTTTGCTGTAAAAATTATTGTTCTGGAACAGAAAGCACCAAAATATTTTGCATCGTTAACTCAATTGGTTTCTACCTCATTTTAAGACTTTGAGGAACTGTTTTGTGAGGGTACTTGATTAGAATATCGATTATTAAGGTATAGTTAAACAACTGTAATTTATTTTTTGTTTACATTGTGTAAACGCTTAGTAATATGTCTGGGAGAGAAAAAAAAAGCACCATTCAAAGATTACTTAAACATTTTTATTTTTTATTTTCTTGAATATTCCTTTAAGCCAGTGGTTCTCAAGCTGTGGGTCAATCCCCTGGGGAGGGGTCAAATGACCCTTTCACAAGGGGTCATCACTGGAAAACTGATTTAGATTACTACTCATAACAGTAGCAAAATTACAGTTCCGAAGTAGCAGTGAAAAATAATTTTATGTTTGGGGTCACCATAACATGAGGAACTGCACTTGCAGCATTAGGAAGGCTGAGAACCGCTCTCTGTCCCTTGGATGCTGAGAGTGTATCTTGTCATGTAGTGAAATCAGTTATGGACACTGGTTTGAAGGCAGAAGGGAACTTAAAAAAATATACATTGATTAGGAAAGAAGTCACCATTAAAGTGATTTTTCAGAAACCTAAAGGGTGAGAGGTATAAATGATACGGTTTAAAAATATGAAAGTTCATGTGGGCTGACCTTTGGAAAACAGGCTGAAATGGAGGTGGGAGGGAAACAGGTCAGTAAAAGGTAATTTTTTTATAGTAGGTTCCCAAAGCAGTGACCTTCAGAGGTAGGGGAGAGCCAATGGAGATGCATTATCTCACAGGTTTTGAAGCTGGGTATTCTGATTGGGGTGTAAAGGTGTCAGTGAGGGGCATACCTTTAATTCCAGCACTGGAGATGGTAGAGGTCGTGGGACCTCTCTGAATTCAAGACCGGCTTGGTCTAGCAAGCAAGTCCCAAGACAGCTAGGGCTTCACAGAGAAAGAACCCTGTGCTTTTTTTTTTTTTTTTTTTTTTTTTTTTTAAGGAGCAGATAAAGAGGATGCAAACCTGGCTTGGCTTGAGTGACTAAAATTTAATCAGTTTCCTGAGACAACTGCCAAGTGTCGGGGAGAACTGGGTTAGGGCCTTTCATTTATCTTAAACCTGACACCTGAGAAAAGGTTTTGAATTCTGAGTCTGGAGTTCAGGGGAGTCTGTGTGTGCTTTGCCTGATGTAACAAGTTGGGGCTGGTAATTTGTTCTTAAACTTGAAAGCTCTCTAGGGAATGGTGCTTTGGGTTTATGATAATTATACTCCTGTGTATATAGTTTTAAAAATTTCTACCAGTTAATTTTAATAAATGATACTTAAAGTTTACAGTAAGTTCAAAGGCTACAACTTTTTAGGTGATGAAACTCATGAACAGACAAATTTATGCCTTGGCCAAAGTCATGTAAAGTTGGTGATGTCAATTTAGTTCAGTGTTTTTTGCATTATTAAATTCTCCTGTGGTACAGTCAATTCATTATTCCTCTTAGTTAGCTTATTAATAGTGTAACTTCAAAAGTCATAGACCATTTTCATTGTTTTAGTTTTTTATGTATGAGGTAGTCATTTGGATTTAGTATAGCAAACTTTAATAAAGTTCTTGGAAATTTTAGACTTTTTAAAAATAATTTTTTTAAGATTTATTTATTTATTATATGTAAGTACACTGTAGCTGTCTTCAGACACACCAGAAGAGGGCGTCAGATCCCATTACAGATGGTTGTGAGCCACCATGTGGCTGCTGAGATTTGAACTCAGGACCTTCAGAAGAGCAGTCAATGCTCTTAAGTCATCTCTCCAGCCCCAAAGAATTAATTTTTATTGTTTTAATTATGTGTGTGTGGGGGATATGTGTACATGAGTGCACGGGCCCACAGAGGTCAGAGGCGTGAGACACCTCCGGAGCTGGGGTCACAGGCAGGTGGAAGCCGCTGGATTTAAACTCAGGTCCTCTGGAAGAGCAGTATGGGCCCTTAACTGCTCAGCCATCTCTCCTACCCGGCAGACCCTTTATTTTTGGAGACACTGTTCGTGTGTCACTAGCTTTGACAAGGTTCATCTGCCTGGGCTCCCACCGTGTTTACATTCTAGATCTACATTCTATATTCACAGGGAATTAAGTTCGCATGGGCTGCGGGTGGATTTCCTCTGGCGGCACCATCCATCCGTTACCTCTCCTCCACTTATTAGAAACATACATTCTTTTCTTCTTTTTGTCGCTAGGTTAAGTATTGTGTTTGTCTGCCGCTGACCTTTTTTTTTATTTTTTTATTTTTTTATTTTTATTTTCTTCTGGTTTTTCGAGAGGCTGGCCTCGAACTCAGAAATCCGCCTGCCTCTGCCTCCCAAGTGCTGGGATTAAAGGCGTGCGCCACCACCGCCTGGCTGCCGCTGACCTTCTTAACACTATGTAATGAAGATGCAGTTTTTGTTAAGATTTAAGTCAAACATTCATTAGTAAAGATTCTTCAAATGTGAACTCCAGAAGTTTCCTTAAGCATCTGGTCAGGGCTACTGCTGATTGCACCTTTAGAATTAAACTCAATGATTTATATTTTATTTAATTTATTTATTTTCTTATTTTTGGTTAAGACAGGGTCTCTATGGGTTGTTTTGTTTTGTATTGTTTTCCTCTTCATTTTTTGAGGCATGAGCTTATATAGCCCAGGCTGACCTTAATCTTCTTTGTAGCCAAGGCTAACTATTGGAGTGATAGTAAATTCTTTTGATTTCGTAAGAGATACAATATCAGTTTATTCTATTTCTACTAGATGGTTAATCACTGTTGAATTGGCCTTGTCTTTCTTGTGAAGTTACCCTTTGCCCACTTGGATTAAAGAACAATTTGTATAATGATCTTGGCACTGTACCAGAGTTTTACTGCTAATTACTAACTTGTCTGTATCTGTGTCCTAAGGGTTAGAAAAGGAAAGTGAAAAAATTTCTAATTCTGTCTAATTCTGTTTTAATTATTAGCTAGCATTATAAAGGACGAAGTGGAGCTTTCCCTTATCGGTGGAGACTGTTTATGACTATATTTCCTGCTGGGAAATCAGGCTGTGTGTTAAATTTTTAATCTTTAATAACTATTTTTAAAATAGGGAAGTAATTGGTTACCATGTTAGCAGTGAGTAAAATTTTGATGTTCACTGAGTATTATGCTTTCTTTCTTTCTTTCTTTTTTTTTTTTTTTTTTTTTGAGACAGGGTTTCTCTATGTAGCCCTGGCTGTCGTGGAACTCACTCTGTAGACCAGGCTGACCTCGAACTCAGAAATCTGCCTGCCCCTGTCTCCCAAGTGCTGGGATTAAAGGTGTGGGACATCACTGCTGGTCTGAGTGTTATGATTTTTTATTTCCATATTTTTCATGATTTGATCCACTATTTGCTTTTAAAATGAATCTAATTTATAAGTGAAAACAAATGATATTTTAGAAGTTGAAAAAAAAAAGTAACATTGATAGTGAATGCACCACCTTTATTTTCTTTATGTTTGTGGGAGTTTTGTGATTAATATAAAGAGGATGGGCCAAGTTTTGCAACCAAAAATGTTTATGAAAACTGTAGACCACCGGTATGGCTCAGAGAGTGAAGGTGCTTGCAGCCAAGCCTGATGGCCTATGTTCTGATCCCTGGGACCCACATGATGAAGGAGAGTCCTGTGTCCAGAAGTGTCCCCTGACCGCCACATGTTCCTGGTACATACCCAAACACATGTACAAATACAAACTTTAAACTCCCCACCCTGTTTTTGTTTTTGTTTTTTTGAAACCAGGCCTCAGTTGCCTCTCCTGGCCTGAAACTCAGTGTGTAGCAGACCTTGGCCTCGAACGCCTGATCCTCCTGCTTCTGCCTTGTAAGTGTTAGAATGAGACTGTGTGTATACTTTAGTAAACTGGATTAAAAAGGATTAGAGCAATGTGCAGTTAATTGTCTAACTGCATTCAGTCAGGCCAGGCCTGCAGACGGGAGTCCCAGATCGTTCCTTCATCTGTGAGCACACAGGACAGCCGCCGAGCAGATTTACACAGTCCATTTCAGCACAGCCGGTCTCCCATCTTTTTTTTTTTTTTTTTTTTTTTTTTTTTGGTTTTTCGAGACAGGGTTTCTCTGTGTAGTCCTGGCTGTCCTGGAACTCACTCTGTAGACCAGGCTGGCCTCGAACTCAGAAATCCACCTGCCTCTGCCTCCCAAGTGCTGGGATTACAGGCGTGCGCCACCACGCCCGGCTCTGGTCTCCTATCTTTATGGCTGGAGTCAGATAACATTCTGGGGCCTGCCTCTGCCTCCCTTTTTTCATCTTATTGAAGCTGAATTTTGAAAACCATCCATGAACCCAGCTGTTCCCCAGAAGAACTCTGTGATCAGGTCTGCATGACCGTCAGCACTCCCCATTTACCTGGCTGGCCAGTCTTTGCTTTTGGTTAACAGTTTTGTTGTTTTTGAGACAAGTTCTGGATATTTAGCCCGGCTTGGACTCCAACTCATTACTTTCTTGCCTCAGCCTCCCAAGTGCAGGGTTATACCCAGCTAGGAGGAACCGTTTGCTGTGCTGCTGTGTGGCAGGATCTGTCCTGCCTAACACAGTCCGTCACCCGACACCGCTTGTTCAGTGATCCGCCCCCTGCCTGCCCTGTTGAACTGAAGTCCTCCATAGTCAAGCAGCAGTTCCAGGTATCAGGTCGGGTTATTGGTCAGCTTTCCGACTGTGTGCCAGTTGTGGGATAATTTACGGTATATGATTTATAGTATGTATTTAACTTTTTATACACACATGTGTGTGCTTGGATGTGCATGCATGTGCTGGTGGGTGCCCGCAGAGGGCGGCAGACCCCCTGCAGCTTTCAGCCGGCTGACCTCTCATGGCTGTAAATGCTGAACCTGCTCTTGAGGCGTTTTAGTCTGTAAGGCCAGTTTTACATTTGTTTTGATGCTAACAGAAATGACCGACCATGATTATGATTAAGAGATGAGTAGGCCTAGTGGATAGCCCAGTGGGTAAAGGGACTTGCCACACAAGCCTGATGAGTTTGAGCTGAACCAGAGAACCAGCTCCCAGGAGTTGCCGTCTGACCCCACCCATGGAAGATGCCATGGGCACCTGCAGCCCCTTACACACACACACACTGCTAAACAAAGGTTAAAGAGCAATGCTTGCTGCGTGTTTAAGGCTAATGAGGGAATCTGACGAGGATCTAATCTGTGTTTGTGTTGTGCTCTCACGGGTATTTTTCAGTCTCTTGTGCTATCACAGAAGTGGGGAGCTGGAGAGAGTAAGAGGAAAAGGTGGCACAGGATGGAACTGTGGGGCCGGGCGGTGGTGGCGCACGCCTTTAATCCCAGCACTTGGGAGGCAGAGGCAGGCGGATTTCTGAGTTCGAGGCCAGCCTGGTCTACAGAGTGAGTTCCAGGACAGCCAGGGCTACACAGAGAAACCCTGTCTCGAAAAATAAAAAAAAAAAAAAAAAAAAAAAAAAAAAAAAAAAAAAGAAAAGAAAAAGAAAAAAGAAAAAAGAAAAAAGAAAATAAAAGAAAAAAAAAGGATGGAACTGTGGGCGACATGACCCTCACTCAATAGTAAAGAAACGAGAGAAAGCAAAGCTTCTGCCTGGGTAGCACCACCCCAATGACTGGTGTCTGATTTGGCTAAGATGGTTGGTTTAAAGACCCTGATGGTGAAAAATTCTTGCCATGATTTTCCTATGGATTGGTACGTTAAGGAGGCAGTGACTGTGGTCTAGCGCAGGCCCCCTTCTCAACTCTCATGCTCTTATCTGTGAATATTCTGTGCCCTGAGACGGCCCCATTTCTGACCAAGTGCCTGCACTATACCACTTCTGAGTTTTGAGGGAAGCAGGAGCCGGCCACAGCCTTCAGGAATTGGGCCTGCTGTCCCTGCCTCTCAGTGACTCTTTGATGTGCTCCACACACCACATACTGACAGTGGAGCATACAGAATCTTCCAGCGACTTCTCTTCCTCTCGGAGATACTCTCTGACATTTGTATTTGATTACCCTCTGCGTGTGTTCTCACTCAAGTACATCTGTCAATGCTGATGTGTGTAAGCATTAGTATGTAGGAGTAGTTTACCTTCTTTAAGGTTTGTATAAAACTGAGCTCTGTAATTTCCATTTTGTATAAAGTGTTTTTTGCTATTTTTTTTTTCCAAGACAGGGTTTCTCTGTGTAGTCCTGGCTGTCCTGGAACTCACTCTGTAGACCAGGCTGGCCTTGAACTCAGAAATCTGCCTGCCTCTGCCTCCCAAGTGCTGGGATTACAGGCGTGCGCCACACGTTTTTGCTATTTGTTTAGTTGATACATGAGTTCTAGTTTCCTTACTTTACCCTACCTAGAACAGGACACACTACAAGAATAGGGAGGCAGTGTGGAGCTGCCTTCGAACAAAACAAAAGCCCAACAGTAGTTTTAAAAAAATGCAGCTCTATTGCTTCTTGGTATTTACCCAAAGTCTCCAAGCCAACATACCACACAGATGCCTGCCCATCGGTGTTGCCAAGGTTCACAGTAACTGAGCTGTGACACCAACCTGGTGTCTAGCAGCAGATGACTGGGTAAGGAAAACGTTTATATACACAATGCAAGTTTTTGCATAATAAAGTTATGCCATTTGCAGTAAAGTGGATACAGCTGGTGATAATCCAGAGCCATTGCACAGATTTTCATTCATCTGTGGGTTCTAGACATTATAGATACACAGTATATGTGTATTGATTACTGAAAGTGGAATTGTAACTGGAGAATAAAGGGCACTAGTGGGATGGGGGAGGGGCAGGAAAGGTTTTATATAATTCCTGGATGCTGATGCTGATGCTGATACCGAGGCTGGCAAAATAGCTCAGTGCACAAAGACACTTGCTGCCAAGCCTGATGGATTTGAGTTAGATACCAGGACCCAAGTAGTGGAGGGAGAGCGTGGGCTCCCTAGAGTGTCCTCTGACATGTCCCCATGCCATCTGTGCACTGTGCACATGCGCAACTACTGCGTATACAATAAATGAATGTAAAATAAAAATACAGAGATTGCATTCTAATTGCCATCTGTGCACTGTGCACATGCACAACTACTGCGTATACAATAAATGAATGTAAAAAATAAAAATACAGAGATTGCATTCTAATTATAACAGAAAAAACTAGGTTAGAATCTATCTTCTTTCTAGTAGGTAGATATTAAATCATTGAATGTAGGGACATTTTGTGTATTTTTGCCATTTTTAATTAACTATGAAAACTATGTAGTAGTTTTATATTGTAAAATTTGTGACGAAGAACTATCTAGCTTATAGTGAGGAGAGGTTTTCAGTGTGGTCGTTGGACTTTGTGTGAAGAGCCTGGGTGCTGTGGGTGGCTCTGAGTCTCTTTCTCAAAAGCCCAGAGAGAGACTTGACTTGGACCTGCCCATTAGGATGTCTGCTTGTTAGTTTGAGGTAATGAGCCTGGCTCTCCTCCTGCCTTTGGGGTGTTCACACTTGCCTCACAGGCACTCACTTTGCTGTGTGTTCTTTCAGACAGAATACTCTTGCGGGATGTGAAAGCTCTTACCCTCTACTCCGACCGCTACACCACCTCCCGGAGGCTGGACCCTATTCCGCAGTTGAAGTGTGTTGGAGGCACAGCCGGTTGCGATGCCTATACCCCGAAGGTGATACAGTGCCAGAACAAAGGCTGGGATGGCTACGATGTACAGGTAACAGCCACTGCCTCAGCAACAGTTCAGATGGGCTTATGTTGTGTGACACTATTCCTGAGGGACATGATCAACCTTGTCTGACTAGATGACAGATGACAGATCAGAGTAAGGATACCACTGATTCCCCCTCTCCCCATGTTGGTGACCCAGTGAGTTTTCGTAGGTTGCCTGCAGGATTTGGGTGAGGGGTTACTTAACAGGAGCCGAAATGACTCAGTGACAGCTGCATCGTCAAAAACTCATTCCAGCATGGGGCACAGCTCATGGTAGCTAGACACCTGAGCTCCCCATATAACCTCCAGGCAGCTGGACCGGTGGCAGAGGGTACTTCCGGGCAGCTCAGCTGGTTTGACAGTGTCTCTTAGTGGTCCTTACTGTTTAGAAGTATGTCACAGGTGAGGCCTGGTTGTTCACTTTCAGAGCTTAATGAGCTTTTCTGCAGGATGGAATGTGTCACCTGTGTCTTAATGAGCTTCCCTCCAAGAGGGAGGTTAAGCCAGGGTCTCACTGTGTAGGCCTGGTGGCCTGGAACTGGCTGTGTGGACCAGGCTGACCTTAAACTCATGGTGGTTTCCTTGCAGCTTCTTCCAAAGTCTTGGGATTAAAGGCGTGTGCCACCATGCCTGGCCTGAGCTGTGTGCCACCATGCCTGGCCTGAGCTCCTGGTGGCTGGTGATAATGACTTCACAGGCCCCTCCTCCCATTACCACTCAGTGAGAATCTCCTAGCTAATGCAGATGTCTCACATCTGTCTCAACTTATTTTACAGTCATGGTAGGGTATGGTGATGTTGTGGAGAGCCCCTTCAGTTCATATTAAATGTGTCATACACTGCATGAACAGGATAGCAAGAGAGTCATCTAGTAGGGGAGAGAAAAGCAATACTTGGTACATACCAACAGTGTGGTGTTAAGCTGTGTCTGGCTGTGGGTATTGATGAAGAGTCAAGGAACACACAGGTGCTGTGTTAGGAGGAGTCGTGAAGTGGAGAGCCTGTCGTGTTGGTCCATGTTTAGTAGCAGCAATTTAAATTGAATGCAGTACTCAGAACCCACTCTAATTTGGGCCTGCCTTACAGTTTCAGTGGTTTAGTCAGTGTCATCATGCGGGGAAGCATGGCAGGATATAGGCAGACATGGTGCTGGAGGAGCTGAGAGTTCTACACCGTCATCTGCAGGCCGCAGGGACTGTGCCACACTGGGCAGAGCTTGAGCAAAGGAGACCTTGAAGTCCACCCCCGCAGTGACACACTTCCTTCAGCAAGGCCACACCTCCTACTAGTGCCATCCCCTAAGGGTCAGGCATTCAAATGACTACATATGCATGCTGTGGTGGTGCAAACCTTTAATCTCTGTGAGTTCAAGACCAGTCTGGTCTACAGAGTAAGTTCAGGACAGCCAGAGGTACTGGGAGAAACCCTGTCTCAAAAAATAAAGCAAAACAAAAACAACTGCCCATGAGAAGAATGTATAACGCACCATCTGCGTAATAAGGAGAAGTGACAAAGTGAGTGCCCGTGCACTGCCACCAGCACGGAAGCACGCAGCAGCACTGACGTGACACTCCGAGTTTGTCTCCGCCACACCTGCTCAGAGTCTGGAACTGTGTGGATCCTGCTGCTGCTTCACTTTGCAGTTTTGTGACAGTTGTATATATTGAAGGAAATATATAGCTGACGTGGTATATATTGAAGGAAATATATGGCTGACGTGGTATATATTGAAGGAAGAGCATCTTTTGGTCCTTAGAGGCTATTTCTCTCTCTTTCACAGTGGGAATGTAAGACCGACTTGGATATTGCATACAAGTTTGGCAAAACTGTGGTGAGCTGTGAAGGCTACGAGTCCTCTGAAGACCAGTATGTCCTCAGGGGTTCCTGCGGCCTGGAGTACCACTTAGATTACACGGAGCTGGGCCTGAAGCAACTGAAGGAGTCTGGAAAACACCAGGGCTTCTCTGATTATTATCGCAAGCTGTCCTCCTCTGATTCCTGCGGCTTGGTGACCATTGTAGTCCTGTTGGCTCTCGCCTTTGTGGTTTACAAGCTGTTCCTCAGCGACAGCCAGGGGTCGCCTCCACCATATTCTGAGCCCCCGCCATACTCCCAGGGCTTTGCCAGCGCTGCCGGAGCCCCGCCCCCGGGCTTCAAGTCTGAGTTCACAGGTATGTGTCCCTACTTGGGTGCATGGGTGCGTGTGAGCTGGAATCTTGCACCTGGCTGTGAAGAGGAGACAGACTGCATTGGAAACACAACATTGGTGCCCTACTGGATTAAAAATTCTGTTCTTTTTTTCAAAAAAGATTAAAAAATGTGTTCATCCATGTGTGGGTGCCCATGGAGGGCAGAAAGCAGTGTCTGATCCCCTGGGACTGGACTTATGGGTAGTTTTTTTAGCCGTCTCATGTAGGTCCTAGAACCATACCTGGGTCCTCCCCGAGGGCAGGGTGCTCTCAGTCAGTGAGTTGACTGTCCAGTCCTTCCTTTATTTTTTTTTAAAGAAAAAGTTAAAAATAAATATTATTATGTAAGTGTATTTTGTGTGTGTGTGTGTGTGTGTGTGTGTGTGTGTGTGGTGGATGTACATGATGCTGGTGTGGAGGTCAGAGATGGCCATGCGTAGTCCTTCCATCTTTATCTGGGTTTTGAACTCGGAATCGTCAGGGTTGCATTCCACTGAGCACAGGCCACACGGGTCCCTGGTTCCTGCTCTGTTTCTAAGAGTGAGTTATGGTCACTGTTATTAAGGATGCCTGGTAAATTATAGGTTATCATTTTAGCTGTAAAGATTTGTTAATCAGCATTATTTTGACTTCTACTAAATACTATACACAAAAATTAACTCATTAAATGTTATAGAACTTCCTATAAAAAGGAAAACAACTTACAAGAATGAAATGGAGGATGTCTGTTTATCAGAAAACAGTCCTAAGAAAAGAAAAGGGCAGGCCACAGGCTTGGGTAAAGGCTTTGTGAAGTGTGCACTGGAGAGATGGACTGAGGTTCATGAACAGAGAGACAAGATTTATAAGCACACTGCTGACAGAAGACTTGAGTCTAGACTAGGTAAAGACATCCGTATATCCGATAAAGGACAAACTCTAACACTGGGCAGAGGGGACCAGCTCAGTGACTCAGTGACTGAGGTGCTTGCTTCCAAGACTGGCCTGAATTTGATCTTCAGGACCAGGCGGAAGAGGAGAGAGCTGACATTCACAGGTGCCATCTGCCCCTGTACCCGCATGCTGTGCTGCTGTGCACACCCCCAAATAAAGGAAAGTGGGCAGAGGGTTCAAAGAGCCATTCTATAGTAAGAGGATGGCCAGGGCCCGGAGAGTCGGCTCAGCAGTCAAGAGCAGCTCCTGCTCTCTCAGAGGACGGGGATTCCATTGCTGGCACCCACATGGCAGCCCACAATTAGTAACCTAGTCTCAGGAGTTCCCAGTGCCCCCTTCTGACTTCTGCGGGTACTGAGCACGCACGGGCACTGAATGGTCAGGCTTAAAGTGTAGGAAGGCTGAGTACTGAGATAGCTAGCGGGTACCGATTCGGCATTGCCACAAGCTGTCTGAGGGGCTAAGGTGACTATTGATGTGAGTGGCGGTTACATGGAGAGAACACAGAACAAGCTCGTTTCGTAGGTGTTTATAAAATTAGCACGCTTTCCTAGGTGTTCACTGTGTCCTCTGAGTGGAAGGTGTTTGTAGTCTGACACCATAATTGATAAATGTCAGGCTGCCTTTTTCCACTAGAGACTCAGGTACAGGTCTCACCCGGAGTTCCTGCAGAGCTTCACGGCATAGGAAGGAAGATCCAAAAGGAGGGTTCACCTTCTAGAAGACTCCGAAAGGGGGGTGCACCTTCTAGAAGACTCCGAAAGGGGGATGTACCTTCTAGAAGCTGGTCTTGAGTAAAGGGATAGTCCCATAGGAAAACTGTCCTTGCAAGTGCTAAAAATCTCTCTCTCTTTCTCCCTCTCTCTGTCTCCATCTCTCTCTGTCTCTGTCTCTCCATCTGTCTCCGTCTCTCTCTGTGTCTGTCTCTCTCTCCCTCTCTCTCTCTGCCTGTGGGAATTGTGTTCCTGGGACATAAGCCAATATTTTATAAACACCCCTTTTGGATTCAGCTTATTCATGAGTTGAGGGCTGAACATTATTAGTAAATAGTACTGTAGATGAAGTAGTGAAATAGATGAAAGGGAAAGGCCGCGCGTACGAAGGCCTTCATCTAATACTGTGCATTCTGTTTCAAGGACCACAGAGCCCTGGCTATGCTGCGAACTCTGGCTTCGGGAGTGCTTTCGGAGGCCAAGGCCATGGCAGCTCCGGGCCGGGGTTCTGGTCCGGCCTGGGCGCTGGAGGATTGCTCGGGTATTTGTTTGGCAGCAGCAACAGGTGAGTTTTGCACCGTCTGGCAGGGTGCCTTGGCTTTGTCTGAGTCTGTCTGCAAGGGAAGCGGGTGACGAGCTCACCCTATGAAACAGTAAACATCAAACATGGTTGGTCGGTTTTTGCAGAGGGGAAGGAGTGGGGCTTTGATTTGCTTTGGTCAGTATTATGCCTATTATTTTCCTTCACTGTCTTCCTTCCTGTACTGTCCTAAGTGATGCAGAGGAGGCAGAGGGGGCCGCAGCAGTTGGGGGAGGGGCGGCTGGCAGTCTGCTGGGCCTGGTGATGGAGGGAGGCCGGGAGAAGAGCCTGCGCTGGGATTGGAGTGTGTTGGCCCTCACGGTGCTCTGAGCTCGGGCCTTGGTGGGGATATTCAGGAGGAATACTCACTTCCGCCTGCTCTGTTCTCACGGCACTGGCTTAACTGGCAGAAGTAGACACTGAATCTGTATCCTGTCAGCCCTCACATAGCAGAACATGCAGGGAAAATACTTCATAAAGAGGCTGTTTGCAGGGGTTGGGGATTTAGCTCAGTGGTAGAGCGCTTGCCTAGCGAGCGCAAGGCCCTGGGTTCCATCCTCGGCTCTGGGGGAAAAAAAATGCTGTTTTCTGATGACTTAGAAACTTAAAAGTTGTGATGAGGCAAAAAGATGGCTGACCTTTGTGTCTTTAAGGGCGGCGACCCCTTTCTCAGACTCGTGGTACCATCCAGCCTACCCGCCCTCGTACTCTGGCTCCTGGAACAGCCGGGTCTACTCGCCACTGGGAGGAGGCTCTGGAGGCTACTGCGCATCCTCCAGTACAGACGCGAGAACCAGAACGGCGTCAGGTACATGCAGATGCTCCTGCGGTGTGGCAGAGGCTCTCGAGCATCAGAGCCACGGGCGCCTGTGGGGGAAGTCCCGCTTTATCCCGTGTGCCCAGGACAATGGCAGCAGCATGCTTCACTGAGACTGAGCCCGAACTCAGTCATTCTTCACTCCTTAAATAGTTCCTAAAAATGGCGTTGAAACCAAGCCTTCCTGGCTGGTAGGGTCTACAAATGGTTTACTCTGGAATCCATTCAGCGCAAAGCGAGGGCTTTCAAGGTTTGCAGAAGTCTGGCCTTTCAAATTCAAGAGAATTACAAAAATAGATTGAGTTACACTTTAAAAACTGTCAGCAGTATGATTATAATATGTACTCTAAAGAGTGAATAGGGAGTTTTATAGAAAGCAAAGATAAAATATAAAATATGACAAAACATCCACAGTTAGAGGTGGTGGGAAACAAGGCGTCTGCATATCTCCCTGGATTGTCTTTCTTCAGGAGGACAACGGAGCAATGAATACTTCACAAAATTCATGGAAACATATAGAAATTGCTTAAAAATATAAAAGTAGAGTTCTTAGGGCTGGTTTGGATATACACGAAATTATCACTTTTTACCTACTAAACTTGAACCTAAGTATCCCTAGGGCCCAGCGATTACACTGTCAGATGGAGCCGTTCCTCTAAGTGGGGATGGTATGACTTCCAGGATTCCCACACATACCCAAGCTGCTGGGTGCTCAAGTCCCTTCCATAAAGATGGTGTATATTTGCACGTCACTGGCACAGCGTGCTCTCCCAGGTGGTCTACACCGTCTCTGAACAGCCTATGGTCCTCGTTACACCAGTGTGTAGGGGTGGCAAGGAAGACAGGCACGTGCACATTACAGGTGCATCTTTAAAAAATAAATTCAAACGTTAGTTGGTTGAGTCTGTGGATGTGGAACTCTCAGATACAGACAGGCAGCTCTGTTTTAGCAACAGGTACATTCCCTCCCCCTCTGCATTGACAGACTAGCTCAGCCATGCTCTGAACTATTGACACCTGCTGGTTCTGGAGTATGTGGGTGATGGGTGGGTGGCATTCACCCGTGGGTTTGAGCGCTGAGTCAGCAGGGCATGGGGCGTGGTCATTGCCCTTTCTGCATTTTTAGGCTTAGACTTTGCATATTCCTGGTTTTTATTTACCTGGTGGCATGTGACTTGCCTGGTAGCTAGCTTACAGTGGAGCTCTTCTTTGGTTTCCTGACAGCAATTTGTGTGTGGGGTTATGGATTTGGTGACGAGAGGATCCGCCTTGTTGTGTCCCACACCATCCTGTTCCACACTGTAGCCTTCCCTCAGAGCGTTCTTTCTTGTTTGCTGACAAGGACACATACAACTTCTGAAATTTTATAAACAATTTTCATATATTGAAAAGCTAATGCAGATTTTGTTTTTTTATCCTAGGATATGGTGGCACCAGAAGACGGTAAAACCGGAAGTTGGAGGCAAACACTGGACGCAGAGTTTCTGATTTGTCATCACTGTCTCTAACACCTGGATAATGGGAATATCCAAAAGTTGTGTGCTGTTTGGTCCTTGTATAGCTTTCCATGTCCTGTTGTGTGTGGCCAAGAGTTGATATGTGGCAAAATACGTTTTGTATGTTAGTGTAACATGCAGTTCAAAGTGATGGCTACTGTGGAGTGCTGAAATTGTCATGCTTGTTTCTAAGGCCTTTTGTACAGAGGGAGCATTAAGAGTGGAGTGCCCTCTCTGAGCCTGAGCACTGACTGCTTGAGCTGTGGCGGCTTTGGATGATGAGTTGTTCCCTCGTAGAAACAACAATCCTCTACTGGATATTAAAACATTTGGTGTTTGCTGTTCTTCAAACATTTAAGCCCAGCACTGACTACTAACTATGCTGATTTGTGGATTGCAGTCGCTTGGTCTGTAGAGCGCGGGCCCCTCCTCCTGGGGAGTGCTCCCAACCTTTGGCGGGAAGGGTAGAAAGTAAATGACTGTGCCCCCAGAAGCTTGGAGTAGCTAGACCTCAGTGTGCAGGCAGAAGCGTTCAGACGCTCCAGTATCTCAGTAGCAAAAGCATGGAGTTCTCTGTGGAGTCTTAAACTGTGAGATGTTGTTGTGATGTTGTTTCAGCCTTACATGAATATGACAATAAATTATAAAAACAGGAGTATCCTTGTTCTTTGTACTACCGAGGCATGGTGCGTATGGGTTTCCTCATCTCACACAGGCACCCACTTCTGGGCCTGAGTGATGGATGGTGCACTGGTTAGAGCCTGTGCTGCTCCTCCAGGGACCTGGGGTTGGTTCCTAGCACCCATGTCAGGCGGCTCTCACTGGCCTGCCTGGTTCCAGGGGGCTGCACTCATATGGTGTGCATTCTCTCTCTCTCTCTCTCTCTCTCTCTCTCTCTCTCTCTCTCTCTCTCCCCCCTCCCTCCTTTCTCTTTTCTCTCCCCCCCACTCCCTCCCTACCCCTTCACATGCGTGCACGCACGCGCGCACACACACTAAACTATTTTAAATTGAAAACCAAGACAAAACCAGCTAAGAGTAGCAGTGTATACCTTTAAGAGGCAGCAGGATCCCTCTGAGTTGGAAGCCAGCCAAAGTTATACAGTGAGAGACCCTGTCTCTAACAAAACAAAACAAAATAAAGCAAAACAAAGCAAAGCAAAAACTTAGGGGGCTGGAGAGGAGGTTCAGTTGATAAGAGTTTGGTTCCTAGTACCTGGGTTGGGCATCTCATATCTACTTCTACTCCTGTTCCAGGAGATCTGACCTCTGTGGGTACCAACATACCCAACATTCATTCATTCATTCATTCATTCTCTCTCTCTCTCTCTCTCTCTCTCTCTCTCTCTCACACACACACACACACACACACACACACACACGTAAAACATACTTAGGAGTGGATGAGGGCCTCTGCTTTAAAAAAAAAAAAAAAAAGACAGTTTTTAAAACTAAGTCTTCAAGTATCCCAACCCACCAAGGACTGTTTTTTTTATTTTCAGTTGAAGACCATGAGTTGGAGAAGTTGCAGTTCCAATAAATAGAAACGGAGATAAAGGTCTCAGTAAAGGCAAGGGTTTAAAGCCTTAAGTTATGTGTCTTCTTGCGAGGAGCAACAGCTCTACCTCTAAGAACGTGGGCCTGTGTCTGAAGGGCACGTAGGCACAGAGGTGCTCTCGAAGGTCTGGCTGAGTCTCCTCAGGAGTCTCCCCGCCCGCTCTGCCTTACATCTAGACCCGTAACTACTAGACCCACGTTCCGGGAGGCACCACAGGGTGAGCCCAATAGGTGACCCATAGGGATGAGGCCTGCACACTAGGAACCACCGTTCTCAGGAGAACAGGATTTTTCATATAAGCCACCCACTGTGGGAGAGTCCAGAGAACACACTCCATTGCGTGGATGACTCTGCTCCTATCAGGTTACAATGGAGATGAGAGTTTCCTGTGACCTAGCGATGGCTACAGCTGCTGTAGTGTCACAGGACACCCGTTACTCTTCTTTTGGTGGTGATGGTGTTGCCATGTGTATATTCACCACCAAGGCTTCCTTTACTAATCCATATGGTTTTCATTCCAGTCAAGTTGGCAATCCACATCACAACTCCTATCACAATGTGGGAGAGAGAGACACAAATGGACACTCAGGACACCATATGAAGATTGGGATTATGTTGTCACAAACCAAGATATGGCACAGGCCAGCGAGCTGCCAGGAGCTTGGGGACAGGCCCGGGGCAGATCCTTTCCCAGCACCTTCAAAAGGAGCGTGGGTTTGCCCGTGTTCTTAGCCTTCCCAAATAACGTGAGAGCAACACCCCATTTCTGGAGGGATGGTGGAGATGCACGATATTGTCTGTTTTAGGGTCTCCATTGCTGTGAAGAGACACCATGACCAAGGCAACTCTTGTAAAGAAAAACATTTAATTGGAGCTGGCTTACAGGTTCAGAGGTTTAGAGGTTATCATCGTGGTGGGACACACGGCAGAATGCAGGCAGACATGGCCCCGGAGAAGGAGCTGAGAGTTCTACATCTCAATCCTCAGATAGCAGAAGGAGACTGTACCGCACTGGGCATAATTTCAGAGCCAGCCTCCACAGTGACACGCTTCTTCCAAAAAAGGCTGCACCTACTCCAACAAGGCTACACCTCCTAATCCTGCCTCTTTCTGTGAACCAAGCATTCAAATGCACGTCTATGGGGGCCATACCTATCCAAACTGCCACATTGACATGGATGATGTCAAACCAATTGCCCCAGGTAAACAATGCTGGTGAGAAAGAGATCAGACAGTTCTCGGGCCTTCTACTTAGTGGTGTTTCTAGGGATCCAGTGGTATGGAGGATGCTGAACTATCCCTCCTCTGTGGAGCACACGAACAAACCCATTGGCTAAGGCCATCCTGACCTCCCCTCGCCTCTAGAGACTGAAGTTGTAACACTAAGACTGACGAAGGTTGGCAGTCCAGATGAGATAAGACAGCTGGGCTGGGAGAGGTGATGCAATGCTTTACAATGTGTTACAGTGCTGACTGTTGCTTCCTGGGCTGACAGACCAGGGCTGTTTTGCATGCCACCCATTTACAAAAAGAAAGGCACAACACTTGGTTGGAGGCCTCCAAAGTGCTACCCTAGTGTACTTATTGTCCCCAGAGCTGCTAGTTTTCATGGGTCCACAGCAAGAGAAGGTTCTGTAGCTATCTGTGATGGTTTGTATATGCTTGGCCCAGGGAGTGGCACTATTAGATGTGGCCCTGTTGGAGTAGGTGTGTCACTGTGGGTGTGGGCTTTAAGACCCTCATCCTAGCTGCCTGGAAGCCAGTCTTCTGCTAGCAGCCTTCAGATGAAGATGTAGAACTCTCAGCTCCTCCTGTACCATGCCTGCCAGGATGCTGCCATGTTCCCACCTTGATGATAATGGACTGAACCTCTGAACCTGTAAGCCAGCCACAATTAAATGTTGTCCTTTGTAAGAGTTACCTTGGTCGTGGTGTCTATTTACAGCAGTAAAACCCTAACTAAGACACTGATATAGTATCAGATAGAGTGGTATATTTAGTAAGGTCTCTTACCATTGTTATCTCTCACCTTTCTAGAGAGTTCCTATCTCTTCCTAGTTTTCCTTGATTAATTTTGGTGCTTCTCATTCAATTTTCTATGAGAGGAGGATTTTTTTTTTTTTTAAAATTTTTCTTCAAGGCTATGTCTCTGGTATCAGAAATATTAAGTAGGGTCACAGCAAGAAATAGATAGCACAGTCAAAGCCATATAATTTCTCCCCTAAGGCAGGGTTTCTCTGTGTAGCCCTGGCTGTCCTGGATATCTCTCTGTAGATCAGGCTGGCCTTGAACTCAGGGATCTACCTCTCTCTTCCTCTGAGTGCTGGGATTAAATGTGTGCTACCACAACCCAGCTAAAAGAATAATTTTGAGGATTTAATTAAGGAACAATTTACTAAGAAAAAAAAAAAAAAAGATATGGCCAGGTTCAGGAAAACCACCAGGATCCTCTGTAATAGAAGAGGGCAAATAATAGTTTGGTTATATCACAGACCTAAAAGACTCTTCCAGGAGATGGAGTTTCCTTTGTTCTGAGTAGAAGCAGATACATTTTCCCAGGGTAGTTAGGATGAGTTACTCTGGCCAATGCCACAAAGCCCCTTTTTACCTGTTTGTTCAGTAGCATGAAAAGCTCAGATTGACCAGAGGACAATAGCAGGTTTTCATTTATGTGACAGTGTTCCTTAGTGGAAGCTTTCCTTCCTCGGGTGCTAGATCTTCTGAATCCACTACATAAATTCCATCATCTTGTCTTGTTATGGGTAGCCTGCCAGAGATGACCACAGACACAGTGGCCAACTGAAAGTCTTTATTCTAGCCAACTGGGACTACACTCAGGTATTTGGGGACACAGGCATAGCCCCAAGCATAGACCAAGGGACTTTAAAAATTAAACAAACGAACAACCACATCCTGGTGTCTCACTCTGCAGTGGCAGGGGTAGGTTTTGAGCAAGCTAGCAGCTTAACAGAAACCAAGATAAGCAGGTGTAGGTGGGAATTTTGTACATGCAGGCAGTTTAACAGAAGCTAAGTTAGCTGGGGCATTTTGATTTTGGATTCCTAGAATAGAGTTTGGTAATTTTCCATAAGATTCTCCATCAAAGGGTTCAAATTCTAGTTAAAACCGAAGTGGTCTTGGCACAAATAGAGGAATTTGTCTTGCTCTGCATTGTCTTACTCAGTTCCCACCAGTCCCCTTTTCCTCTTGGACACCAGGTCACCTGTCTAGGGTAAGAACGTGAATAAAACATGAAAAGATCTTCATATTGTGTCTGAGATTTGGCTTGCTGAGTAGCTGCCGGAAGCCTAGATGGTGCAACTCAAAAGTTCAGAAGTGCTGTAGCTGTGTCAGTAGGAGATCCTGCGCAGTGAACCATCTCTATGAATGAGAGCCAAATGCTCCTCTTGTCAGGAATGACTACATAATACAACTCTTTCGACGTGTCTACACACACGTACCTATGACTCTACACTAGCACACTTCTGCGTCCTTGTCTCTCTCCAGGAAGCAACAGTCGGTGCTGTGACACTTGGTATAGCATTGCATCATATTTCTCCCTTCCCAGCTGTTGGCTTCCAGACAATTCTGCTAGACTCTGCCCAACATCGACCTAGCAACAGCTGACATCATTACTTGACACGGAGCATGAGCAAGGACCTACCCTAGCTCTCTCTTCCCCTTCTTCAGTCTTTTTCTCTGTCTCCATGTGTTCCTGGCCTGCTTCAGCGAGCCCATGCTAAGGCATCCCTCCCCAGTGAGGTACCAGTCATAGAGTTTGGGAGTAAGGGAAGGGGAGTTGAGAAGGTTGTAGAGGCAAAGGAGAGGAGGAGTGAGAGAAGAGGGGGAAGGGAGAACGGGAGAAAGGGGCCCGACAGAGAAGAGTCAGAAAAGAGTAAGAGGGAGGGAGAGGCCAAATAGTCCCTTGCCTACTTGACTGTTGCTAGGTAACTGGTGGGCGGAGCCTAGAAAAAATGTTAACACCTTGGCCAGCCCTCCAAGTCGTCCCGCCCCCTCCCCCTCCCCCCCAGCATCACGCAGCATTAACCGAGTTATAAAACGTAACACCAGCTGTTTGAACTCATCCTGTCTGCAGATTTGCTCTTGTTCTATGTTACAACTTCCCTAGAAGTAAAGGGAGGTTAGGATGGCCTTAGAGAGAGGGGCTGTTTACCTGAATTAGGGCACTTCGAACAGCAACGTTTTCTCACATCTTTCCTGCTGCCATAGCGGGCACCCTACTGCCCCACCTCTTGGTGGAAGGGGGTCAGCTTGCCTTTGCCTGAAGGCCACTCAGTAACCTCACCGGAAGTTGATATCACGCAAGATAGCTTTCCTTTGCAAGACTGTATCCTGCTACAATTCTGCCTCCAGCCACGTAGATTCAGGATCACCGTCTTTAACGCGGAAACAGCCCTTGTCTAGGAGCAAATAAATCACACAGCCTCGGAACTACCGCACCTGGCAAGTGCGTGCGAGCAATCGGAAGTTGCAGGGTGAGGGATGATGGAGGAGCATTTCATACATTCCCCTGTGGGCCGTGAACCAACGTTCGGTTCGGAACGTGAGGCACATAATACTAGAATGCTTTCTTAGAGATGCGTGTGTTGATTCCTATAGCAAATGAGAGGCAGATGCCGGCTTTTCCGTGGTGGAGCGTGGACTGATTCGAAGGTCCCGGATGGAACGGGCTCATTGTAAATAAGGAAAAGGCATGGGGGTGAGGGGATCGGGGAAGAGAGTTCAAAGCTGTCATGGCTTCCCCTCAGGGACAGAGGAGCAGCGTGGAGACTGCTCTTGGGAGCAGAGAGAAGAGCTGAGATGGCAGTGGTGTGTGTGTGTGTGTGTGTGTGTGTGTGTGCGCGCGCGCGCGCGCGCGCTCGCGCTCGTGTGCAATAATGACCTTTTGTTATGAAAGAGTTGGGGGAGGGGAGGGGAGGGGAGGGGAGGGGAGGGGAGGGGAGGGGAGGGGAGGGGAGGGATAGCTGTGGAGGGCAATGAGCTGTAAATTGCAACAACCTGGGAGCCAGGCGGTGGGAGAGAAGGCTAGGTGAGGGCTTTGGAAAACATACTAGGTACACGTTAATATGGACCAGAGGATCCTGGAGGCTAGTGTGGGGCTTTGATATGTAACTAGGTGCTCTGTTTGCCCGACGAAAGAAGGAATAAGGGAAGTGACTTCTTGGTAGAGTGAAACACCCACTTCACAGGTTCCCGAGGGATGCTGGGTATGAGCTTTTGTCTCTCCACCAACAATTCTTCTGTAGTCCACGCTGAGCTGATTCTAGACTGTCATCTAGACTGAGACATCGCTGCCTTTGGCGTGGTGTTGGGAGCTCCCTGTGGACCTGACAGTCGGAGTGTTGGAACTGGTTTACAAGATTGAATAACCCAAGACCTGACTTTCTCCGTGAGTTATGCTTACAAGAATGTGGTCTGCATTTTTAAAATGCCAGTGGTGGTTGCTGGGCAGAGGCTAAGGTTACTGGGAGGATGATGGATTCTGGTGAGGTGCATTCAGGGGTTCCCAGAAAAATGGCCATGAGCTATGTTGACCAGGTTGCTTATAAAAGCAAACTTGGAGTCTACATATTTTCCACCTTCATCAAATCATCTGAAAGGAGTTTTAAATTTTTCAGAGCCCACAATAGAGGCAGCAGAGCAGGATAGGCCTGGGCATGCCCGGGCAGGCCTGAAATAAGGCTGCTGAATTATTCTGGGAACTAACTGGCCATGAAGGATAAGAGACATGCCTAGACAATCTCCACTCTCCACTGAGTCATGGGCAACCTGGACTGGGCCCCCTGGTCTCCAGTCTCCCCCGATCCAGTTTGAGGTTAACCTGACCTCTTGCTAACCAAAATAAGCCATCTTCCCACGTTGCTGAAATGCCAATCTGCACGTACTGCTTGCTGATGTAACTGCACGCCAATTCTCCCTGTTAATGTTTAAATCAGCCAATTATGTGTAACCGCACCAAACCCCCTAACTTTTCCTATATAAACCCCTAACTTCTGAGCCTCGGGGTCGACTCCTCTGTCTCCTGCGTGAGATACGAGTCGTCCCGGAGCTCCGATATTAAACTGCCTCATGCATTTGCATTAAACTGGTCTCTCGAGTTTCTTGGGGAGCGCCATCCCGAGATTTGAGCAGGGGTCCTCAAAAAGGAGGCCCTACACATCCAGTCTGGGGCAAGGATACATCTTGACTTACTTCCTGCCGAGGTAACTCCTGCCAACATATGTACAGTGCAGTTGGGTCAACCGAGCTTGTTAGAGAAGTGGAACCGTGGCTTGTGTGGCTTGTGACCGTACACGAACAGCAGCCTCTGGCATCTCCGTCCTTCAGGGACTTACAGGTTAGAGGCATTTGGTTTTATGGGTCTTTTAGGCGCAGTGATTAAAACGTGAGCTGTAGCTGCCCAGGGAAGGAAGGTTCAGGAGTGTCTCTAAGCACACCAGAGCTGCGGTTCCTTTCTCTCTTCTGTCAACGCTCACTCACCAAAGTGTGACATCGCGTAGTCGCAGCTTTTGCAAGGGGGCATAGATTGTATGGATATTAGTAAGTTATTTCTCCGCTGGTGAAAGGAACCATACCAATCCGAGTATATAAAGGCGGGGAAGCCATTCTCAGGTGGGTTCGATGGTCCTAAGGATGGAGACCAGGGAAGTCACCGTGGGGAGGGAGACAGCAGGGAGGGGGATGAGAAAGAGAGAACATGCAGAGAGGAAGAGGAGGATTATATAGGAAAAGGCCTGGGGGTGGGGTGGGGTGGGGTGGGGAAGCCCAGCCCCTGGGCTGGAGAGTTCAGGGTGGAGGGTAGACTATACCCTAGGGAAACTGGAAGGACCTATTAGTCCGATCCACTTCGATAGGTTAGATATGTACCTCAGCTGTTTGTCGCAGGTTTGGATCGCAACGGGTATTGTTAATCTTTTATTCCCCCCTCAGCTGCTCTCATCCTCGCTAAGTTCTGGGGGAAGGACAGTGGCAATGAATGTCATACACAGATACTGTAGCAGAGACTTTCAATGTACTGAAGCTGGCCAGGCCGCACTGCCTGCTGGAGGCTTAGCTCCCCCAGCAGAAAACATCGGCCTGCCTGTGCTCTCTCCCCTGGAGGAACCAGAGGCTTGCTGATTGCATTCGGATCCCTTTTGTCCTTGAAAGGGCAGAGTTTTCTTGTCTTTGTCAAACCCAGGTATTTACTCTGGGTTTGAATTCATTTTTTCCATTAAGAAGGCTCCTTGCTTAAAACAAACAAACAACAAACAACAACAACAACAACAACAACACAAAAAACCAAAACCATGGTTATGTGTTTTAGGTCTAAAGGAAATTCAGTTCCCCAAACTCTAAAAGGCCCTCCAAAGATCCAGATATGAGCTCAACCTGGCCTGTAGGAGGATTTCTGGTGGTCTGATAGAAGCCATCATTTCTCAGGAAACTTGTGAAAATGATTCCTTCTACCAAAAGGAGTTAGTCATTTCTCTGACCTCTAGCAGAGAGGACTAATGGCCACCTGAGGTCCCTATTAGGGTATCAAAGCGCCTGCGGGCCTCCAGGGGCCCCTTTACACACATCAATGTCCTTTTAGCCTTTCTCACCCCCCTACCCTAAACTTCCTCCAGCTCAGGAGCTCCTCACAGTGACTCCTTAAAGATTAATTAATTAATTTATTTTATTTATGTATGAGTACACTGTTGCTGTCTTCAGACGCACCAGAAGAGGGCATATGATCCCATTACAGATGGCTGTGAGCCACCGTGTGGTTGCTGGGAATTGAACTCAGGACCTCTGGAAGAGCAGTCAGTGCTCTTAACCGCTGAGCCATCTCTCCAGCCCCGCTACTCCTTCTCCTTATAACCATGGTGTTTTAACCCCCAACTCTTCTTCTGCTTCTTTTATTGTGTTTTGTTTCTATCCCAGAGACTCTCCACCTTCCTCACGCTGGGACTGGTTGACACAGTCCCTCGTGTTGTGGGGACCCCCCAACCGTAAAGCTATTTTCTTTGCCACTTCATAACTGTAATTCTGCTGCTGTTACGGAATGTGATATAAATATCTGATATGCGACCCCTGTGAAAGATTTGGCTGACCCCCAGAGGGGTCCCAACCATCGCTCTGTCCCTTGCTGCTGTCTCCTCTCTCACAGGCAGCCCCAGCCAGGTCCAGTCTATTGGTCATGTTTAGTCTATTTCTCTGTCCGCTCTGGACTCTTCCAGATGCCTCTGGTTGTTCTCTCTCTCTCTCTCTCTCTCTCTCTCTCTCTCTCTCTCTCTCACACACACACACACACACACACACACACACACACATCTACAATAAAAACCTTCCTCCTCTTGACCATACCATGGAGCAGTCATGTGATCAGTTTCTAGACTATGGATGCGTGGAATGCCTTGTTGAGTCTCATGGTATTTCACAGAGCTGTTTCTCGGGATTATAATAGTTCATAAAATGTAGCAGCGGAATCTTGGGGCATCATTTATAGCAGCCCCTGTTCTCTCAGCTCTGGGAGCGGTTAGGAGTCTGTCTAAGCTCCACCCACAGTTACCTGGCAACAGCCAGGTAGGCCCCGCCCACAGTTACCTGGCAACAGCCAGGTAGGCCTAGCCCACTATAAAAAGGGACGCTCAGCCCCTCCCCTCTCTCTCTCTCTCTCTTTTTTTTTTTTTTGGTTTTTCGAGACAGGGTTTCTCTGTGTAACCCTGGCTGTCCTGGAACTCACTCTGTAGACCAGGCTGGCCTCGAACTCAGAAATCTGCCTGTCTCTGCTTCCCAAGTGCTGGGATTAAAGGTGTGTGCCACCAATGCCTGGCCCCTCCCCTCTCTCTTACTCTCTAGTTCTTAACTCTTTTTCTCTGTCCTCTCTTGCCCCCTCTCGGGCTCCCCTCCCCTCCCCCCCCCCACGTGGTCATGGCCAGCCTCTACTTCTCTACTCACTACTCTCTCTGCCTTTCTCTGACTCCACTACCCGATTAACTCCCATCCTCTGTCCTGAATAAACTCTATTCTATACCTTGTCTGTGAGTGTCTTGTCCCTGGGGGAAGGGATGACCAGGCATGGGCCCGCTGGGGCACCCCCTTCCCCCACACTGCCGTATACCATATTCTCTAAACCTCTTTTTCTTTTTATGATCACAGCGGGAGCAGATAATCTTTGTGACTGTGCCTGTTCTGTGATATCTTCAGGAGAGGTCTCCTCTTACACCCACCCCAACCTTCAGATTTTTGAGTTTCCCTGTATGATGGGCTCTGTCCAACTTGTAAAAATGTCAGGTTAAAAACCAGCTGCTGGGCCGGGAGGCGGTGGTGGCGCACGCCTGTAATCCCAGCACTTGGGAGGCAGAGGCAGGCGGATTTCTGAGTTCAAGGCCAGCCTGGTCTACAGAGTAAGTTCCAGGACAGCCAGGACTACACAGAGAAACCCTGTCTCGAAAAACCAAAAAAAAAAAAAAAAAAAAAACAAAACAAAACAAAAACAAAAACAAAAACAAAAACAAAACAAAACCAAAAAAACCCAAAAAACAAAAAACAAAAACAAAAACCAAAAAAACCAGCTGCTGTTCATGCACTCTCCTCCCTGTCCTCAGATAGTTCCAGGGACCTCCCAGGGCATTGTCTGTGAGTCCCTAGCAGCAGATGACCCTGGGAAGGGAGTTGACATGAGGTTATTGATATTAAAATATTGGCTCGATAAGCCAGCACACATTCTGCTCCCCTGCCTCCTCTCTGGGCATCAGAGAGCCTGCTGCAGCCTATTACTGAGAATGTTTTCAAAAATCTAATACAAATCTTTTTTCTCATTTTATTAGAAAGTGGAATTTACCGTCTCTAGGCATTTGAGGATAAATCCATCTTTTACCAAAGTAAATAATTAAATTGTAAAATTATTTTTTTTAATGGACGCAGCTTCTCTTGACCAAACTCAGGCTGCCCTGGAACTCAGAATCCTCTTGCCTCTGTCTGCTGAGTGCTGGGACAGTAGGTATATACCTGGCTCCATCACTTTATTTATCTACTTTTTTTAGACCTCTAGTATCCGGTCATAATTTTAGGTTTGATCATCTTTACTTATCTATTGTCATTAGCTCCATCTTTAGCTTCTTCCTTGTACTATATAATATTGAAAAGTATGAATATTTAGCCATTTAAATTATTTATTATTATTATTTATTTTATTTTATATTTTTGGGTTTTTTGGGATTTGGCTTTTTTTTTTTTTTTTTTTTTTTTTTTTGAGACAGGGTTTCTCTGTATAGCCCTGGCTGTCCTGGAACTCACTCTGTGGCTGTCACTGCCACCACCACCTGGCTTTTTTTTTTTTTCCCGGTTTTTTGAGACAGGGTTTCTCTGTGTAGTGCGGGCTGTCCTAGAACTTACTCTGTAGACCAGGTTGGCCTCGAACTCAGAAATCTGCCTGCCTCTGCCTCCCAAGTGCTGGGATTACAGGCATGGGCCACCACGCCCTGCATCCTGGTTTATTTATATATTAAATTATGTTCTTTTCATCAGGTCCAAAGGAAACTTTGTTTCACTAAATTCTGACAGGCTAAAGCCGGCATCCCTCAGGAAGTTGTGAAGCTGGTTCCCTTCCATTGAAAGGATCAGTTCTCCTTGTCACTGGCAGAAGGGACGCTGACTGTCTGGTCCCTATTAGCATACTAAAGCGCATGCCGGCCTCCTGGCCGCATCACAAGTGCCTCGGCTCTTTTCAGAATCCATCCTGACAGCCGGGCGTGGTGGCGCACACCTGTAATCCCAGCACTTGGGAGGCAGAGGCAGGCGGATTTCTGAGTTCGAGGCCAGCCTGGTCTACAGAGTGAGTTCCAGGACAGCCAGGACTACACAGAGAAACCCTGTTTCAAAAAACAAAAAACAAACAAACAAACAGAATCCATCCTGACATCCCGACCCTTCTTAGCTCTCCGCCCCTCCCCCACCCTGAGTTTCTGTAGCTGTGAGCTGCCCCAAACAAACAAACAGAATCCATCCTGACATCCCGACCCTTCTTAGCTCTCCGCCCCTCCCCCACCCTGAGTTTCTGTAGCTGTGAGCTGCCCCAGCCAGCCCCTCGGTTTCCTTGTAACCCGAGGTTTCAGGCTATGCTCCCTCTACTCGGTCTTCTTCTATTGCTGTCCCCCTGCCCCCCCTTCTGTTCTGCTCCTGCTTCTCTCATGACCAGGTCTAGACTGCTGGCCACTTTCCCTTCCAAGTTTACCTGCTCTGCACTGTTCCAGATGCCTCTGGCCATTCTCTCCCTCATGTCTACAAAACAAACAAACAAACAAAAACAAAAACAAAAACAACAACAACAAAACAAAACAAAACAAAAAACAAAAACAAAACAAAAACCCAACCCAACCAAAGCAAAACAAAAACCCACAAAACCTCTTCTTTTTCCTCTTCTTCCTCTTCCTCCTCTTCCTCCTCTTCCTCCTCCTCCTCCTCGTCTTCGTCGTGGTCCTCCTCTTCTTCCAACCCCCATCAATCACTAACTAAGAAAATGCCTCACAGCTGGATTTCATGGAGTCATGTTCTCAATTGAGGCTCCCTCCTCTCGGATAACAGTTTGTGTCAACTTGCCATAAAACCATACAGCACACAATGGTTTAGACTAAGGATAGCGGCTAAGAGCACTGACTGCTCTTCCAGAGGTCCTGAGTTCAATTCCCAGTGACCACGTGGTGGGTCACAACCATCTGTAATGGGATACGATGCCCTCTTCTGGTGTGTCCGAAGACAGCGACAGTGTACTCGTATAAATAAAAACAAATAAATCTTTAAAAAAAAAAAGATTCTGGCCGGGCGGTGGTGGCGCATGCCTGTAATCCCAGCACTCTGGGAAGCAGAGGCAGGCAGATTTCTGAGTTCGAGGCCAGCCTGGTCTACAGAGTGAGCTCCAGGACAGTCGGAACTACACAGAGAAACCCTGTCTAAAAAAAAAAAAAAAAAAAAGAAAGAAAAGAAAAAAAAAAGAAAAAAAGATTCTGTTTTTTTTTGTGTAGAATATTTAAATAATTTAGAATATAAGAAAAAAAGTTGCCAGACTCTAGGTGGTGTGGAAAAACTGTCCTTGTATTGGTTTGTGGTTAAGTCTGGAGCTGAGGTTTCTGAATCGCAGAGTAGAACACACGAGAATGCTCTAAGAAATGACTGCACACATGGGTCCAAACCTCGAAGAAGCCTGAGAGGATGTGGCCTGCCTCAGGGCACACACTGCAAAGGATGATGGGAATAGGATACCAGGAACTGTAGGCAAGATGATCTTTCCTGGTGTAACAATGAAAGCTGTCTGCTGTTGAATATGTCAGGTCCTCTGGCTCTCCAGGAGACATTAAGAAATACGCTGAAGTTATAGACCATCATCTCATCTAAAATACTAATAGTTAGTCTTAGATTTGGGAAGGGGAAGTAACCATATTTGTACTTGGAGTTGTTTTAATAAGTTATAGTTTGTGTACAAAGTTCAGTGACTATTAGCCAGGGATCTTTAGAGTAGTAGAACTTGCAGCATGAATCTCTCATTCATATATATATATATATATATATATATATAAAATGATTTATATTATATATTAATATAATATAATATAATATGTTATATTATATTATATGATTTATATATATAACATATATATGTTATATGATTTATTAGAATGACTTACAGGATGGGGCTCAGCTAACCCAACAATGGCTGCCTATGAATAGAAGGTTCAAGAGTCCAGTAGTTGTTCGGTCCATGAGGCTGTTCATAATGTCACCCATCAAAAGTTGTGGTGGAGCGCTAGAGAGATGGCTCAGCTGTTAAGAACACTTTCTGTTCTCGCAGAAGACCTGGGTTCAGTTCCCAACACCTAAATGGTGTCTTACAACAATCTGCAACTCCAGTTTCGGGGGACCCATATGACCTCTTCTGACTCCTGTAGGCATTAGGCATGCATGCAGGTAAGACATTAATACTCAAAAAACAAAATTAATACATCTTAAGAAAAAGTTGTGATAAAGCAACTCGTGGTAGAAAGAAAACCCACATTTGAAAATGTGTATTTCTTTGAGGCACTGGCGGGCACGCTGGTTTCTAAGCTCATGCTTTCTTGTGCCACTAGAGGGCAGCAATGGTCCATTATGCAAAGCCAGAGCGCTTCCTACTTCAGGACAGTGCAATCCCTTAAACTGCAGTCATTTATTCATCTCTTAAACTTTTAATATATATCAGGCTATGCTGTTGTAGATCTACTAGGAGGATTATTTTTTGAAGATTGTTATGATAAATAAGCTATTTCTTCTAGAGTTACTTTTTACATGAAAAGTTCTTTGGCATATTAATAGGTCTATATGCTATAAATGGACGTGTGTGTGTGTGTGTGTGTGTGTGTGTGTGTTTGCGGTGTGTCTCTGCTTTCTTTAGGCCAGATGTTGACACTGAGTGCTATCGTCAATTGATTTCCATTTTAATTTTTGAGACAGGGTTCCTCCCTGAATCTGAGACTTAACTCTTTGGCTAGGGAAGCTGGTCAGTAAAGTCCAGGGCTCCTCCTGTCTCTGCCTCCCCAGGGCTGGGATTAAAGGTGGGTACGCTTGTGTTCGAGAGTCTGGGGATCTAGACTCAGGTTCGCATGCTGTGAAATAAACACTTCATTGACTGAGCCATCTCCCTAATCCCCGGGTTTAAATCTTCAGTCATGGGACCTGATTCTCTTCCAAATATCAACATCATCTGGATTTGGAGGCTTTCTTGACTCTCTGTTTTTGTTTTTTTGTTTTTTTTTTTTGTGTGTGTGTTCTTTTTTTTTTTGTTTGTTTGTTTTTACGAGACAGGGTTTCTCTGTGTGGTCCTGGCTGTCATGGAACTCACTCTGTAGACCAGGCTGGCCTTGAACTCAGAAATCCGCCTGCCTCTGCCTCCCAAGTGCTGGGATTACAGGCATGCGCCACCACGCCCCGCACTCTTGACTCTCTGTTACTGCTTAAGCCGCCATTGGTCACGTCAGTGCTGGGTCCTCCGACAGACAATTTCCATGAGTTAGGTCAAGTCATGCATGCTACCGCTGTAGCACAAGCCTCCCCAGGTCTCCCCAGCTTAGCCACCAGGTGACTCACACTAAGGGCTTAGCGCTAAATGGGGTATCTTCATGGATCAGGAACCTCAGGGAGGAGGGGCAGAAAGTCGGTCTGAGCTGGAGGAGGGGGAGGAGCGACGTGAAACGCGGCTGCTTTCGGGGTGCACGCGGCTATTGTATTCTTGAACTCACGGTAACTATGGTTACCGGGACAGGATCAAGTCGACAAGACCAGTCAGCATCCTTGCAGGCAGCACTTAACAGCATTCAATGGCTGTGAAGGGGGGGGGGGGCAGGCACATGTTGGGAGGGCGTGGGGTGTGTGGGAGAGCGGGCTAGCAGGTTCCTGGAGGAAGTGGGGGGGTGATACGGGGGTATCTGCAGGGAATAGAAAGGAGGTGTGTAGATTCGTAGGAGGAGCGGGTTGGGGGGGTATTATGGGGCATATGATAAAGATGCATATCTTTACACGTTTGTTTGTGTGTAGAAGGTTGTGAAAGGATGAAAAAAATCACATTCCGTTAGAAATGACAGCTCTCCACTTACGCCTTAGGTCTTTTCCACCCTATTGTATTTTTCTCATACTGCTACATCGTTATATTATATAAGTCACTGATACTGATATCCCCACTGTATCGCACTGGCATGTAAGATGCATCAGGCCAGGGTGTTTTATTTTGTTTTTGTCTGTATTGTTCTATATTGACATCGCTCAAATGATTTTTGTCTCACGGTAGGCATTCAGTAAATACATCCTAAATGAGTGAGTGGTCAACTAACCACGTAGCACTTTCCTTTTGCACAATAGCCGAGCACATATTCTGTTTAGGTAGACAAGAGGATGATGTGGATTGAAGATATACTGTCTGTGTTTCTTCAAAACCATAAACAGATTGCTAATATAACTCAGCGTGTTGTCTTTAGAGTTGGAGTTATACACACACCAGTAGACTGCTTGTTTTAAATGTGTGATGTTATGCTCCCGGCAGAGGCAGCAGACCCCTAAATTCTGGGCAGACAGAATTGGTTTTGGATGCTTGAGACTAATGCCATACACCAACAAGAAATATGAAAACCTGTTTTATGAACACATTGGGGTCTCTGGTGAGACCTGAGACTAGATAGACCTGGACCTAGGGGAAAACCAAATCCTTTTGTTCTATTAACGAAACATAGTAATATAGTGACTCCTAACGGCGATATGCTATACCTGTTGATGTGTTTTATAAAACCAAGGATATGTTTTATAGAGTGTGGTCTGGTGTGTGGGGGAGGGGATATCTTAAGATATCTCCTTCTCCTCCCTGAGTTACCAACCATGCGGCAGGTATAGTATAGTATAGGATGGAGGTTACTTGGGGGCATAGGATGGAGAGTTGAGAAGGGACAGAGAAGGAGAGAGAGAGAGAGAGAGAGAGAGAGAGAGAGAGAGAGAGAGAGCGCAGCTGGAACATGTGGAGAGAAGAGGGGATGGGGAAGGGGAGAGAGGTAGAGAGGGTCAGAAAGTCAGAGAGAGAAGGGAGGCCAAACAGTCCCTTTTATAGCCAGCTGGGCCTGTTGCTAGGTAACTGCTGGGTGGAGCCTAGAAGGAATGCTAACATTCCTCCATTTTGGTTTAATTTAAAAAAATGAAAAAAAATTGAGAAACTAGAAGCAGGGATAGGGTCTTCATGGTCTTTTGCGACTTCCTGCTGACTTTGGGGCAACATGTCTCTAGGAAACCTAAGACAGTGGGACTGGGGTGTTGGTCCAGTCTCAGGAGGGTTGGCTGTTTCCTTTCTGTCCAGGGTCTGTGGGGCCACCTGTGATAGGAAGGTGCTGGTCCAGGAGAGGCATCTGTGTCTGTGAGAGGAGGTCGGAACATCTGTGGGTTTCTTCTTTGGAGCTGCCCTGGGTGTAAACACCTGAACTTGGCAAGATGCTGAAATACACATATATATTACAGGTAGAGAATGAGTTAGGTTTGGGAAGGAAACTTTTTCTTAGGTGTACATTTGAAACCATTATGACTCGATGGTTGAGGTGAGGGGAGTCCCAAAACCAGGGAACAGGTGAGGAATTCCACTCTCTGGAATAGGTAATAGGTAGTATACTTGCTGGTTTTGTGTGTCAACTTGACACAGGCTGGAGTTATCACAGAGAAAGGATCCTCCCTTGAGGAAATGCCTCCACGAGATCCAGCTGTGGGACATTTTCTTAATTAGGGATCAAAGGGGGAGGGCCCCTTGTGGGTAGTGCCATCCCTGGGCTGGTAGTCCTTGGTTCTCTAAGAAAGCAAGCTGAGCAAGCCAGGGTAAGCAAGTCAGTAAAAAACACCTCTCCATGGCCTCTGCGTCAGCTCCTGCTTCCTGACCTGCTTGAGTTCCAGTCCTGACTTCCTTTGGTGATGAACAGCAATGTGGAAGTATAAGTTGAATAAATCCTTTCTTTCCCAACTTGCTTCTTGGTCATGATGTTTTTGCAGGAATAGAAACCCTGACTAAGCTAGGTAGGGACTTAGGTTATTGATTGGCAGGTGTACTTACCTGGAGGGAGTCTATTTGGTCCATGAGAGGTAGATCTGAGTGTTCTTCCTAGAGCTTATGAGTTTCCAAAAGAGACAAATTTGTTTTTGTTTTTTTGTTGTTTTTTGTTTTTTGTTTGTTTGTTTTTTGTTTGTTTGTTTTTTGTTTTTTTGAGACAGGGTTTCTCTGTGTAGTCCTGACTGTCCTGGAACTCACTCTGTAGTCCAGGCTGGCCTCAAACTCAGAAATCCTCCTGCCTCTGCCTCCCAAGTGCTGGGATTACAGGCGTGCGCCACCACGCCCGGCTCGAGACAAATTTGTTAACAGTGTGAATGGTCTTTGAGTTGAGCTCAGAGAAGATAAAAACCTTTTGTGGAACAGGAGGAGCTAGAGGGGCCTTTCCCTCCATCTAGAGGACTGAGTGTGTATTAGTTTAGTAAAATGAGAAGCATTGTTAAGTTTACATTTATAAAGTAATCAAAGGAAACTCAAACATTTTCATGACCTTGTGAATATGGTGGTTGATCAGTTTAGCATGAGAGACACCTAAGGTCTCTGGCTAAAAGACAAAGGAAACTTAACTTTGTAGCTGTGATAGCTGGTGGTGTAGATTTAGCATGAGAAACACTTTACGTCCGTCTATAATTAGAAGACAACCAAAGGGAACTTAAGAATCTGATCTTGTGATTGTTAAAAGTGGATTGCATGGTGAAATCATACAATTTATCAGAACTCTGTTGATAAATGTTAGGGCTTTGAACTTTTGAAGTCTCAGTATAACAGTGGCATAGTAAAGGGAGGAAACAGGAAGTATTTAGTCACTGGAAATTAAGTTTAGATAAGGAAGTGGTAGAAGGCTACATCTGTGAAAGCTTATATCCGAACTTGTGTATCCTTCCTTGTGAAACCCGTGAGTAAGGCAAACCTGTCTTTTTGATAAGAGATGTGGTTGTCATAGCGAGTTAATGCATTGACTAAGGAGCTAATGTGGTGGGGGTTACCTTGGAGTAAGGAGCTTGTCGTCTATTTTCTAGCTGTCAAGCTGCAGTTAGCTTAGCGGTCACCGTAATCAGAAATCTGGGAAGAATAAATTATAGTCTTGATGTTATATGTTTATTAAAATGACAGAGGTTGGTCTATAGTTCACCACCCTCACAGTTCTCCCAGGTCCTTGTGGTCTCCATGGTAACTTGGGTAGAGTCAGTCTGCTCATCAGGCCAGATGATGAGAAACTTTTTCCTTTGGAAGAAGAAAAAAGGGAGAAATGACTTACCTTGTCTTAGGCAGTATGAGACATTTAATTCTCTGGGTGTCCTCTGTTTGTCCACAGTTTAGGCCACATCACAATCCAGGCAGAGTCCTTTGCCATGTGCCCATGTCTTCTTGGAGACCTTGGGGGATGGGGGCAGGGTCACTGTTAGGATTTGGGAGTTTCTGACTGTCATAATAAGCTTAAACATTTAAAGTTACATTTACCAGATTTCTGATAAGATTGAGAGCTAGTATCTATTAAGTGTATCTGAGTTAGACAGTCTGTGTCTGTTTTTAATTATTTGCTCTAGATTGTATCTAGCAAACAAAGAGGTTATATTATAACTTAATGACAGTAGCAAAACCAAGGCTGAACATTTCTTTAAGGCAGTGATATTTAACCTTTCTACTGTTGTAAATCTTTAAAGTAGTATTAAGTTAAGTTATTATTTATCAAGGTAGGATAGAAACCATATGAAAATTTTATCTCAATTGAAAATTGTCTTTGGAAGCTGTTCTAAAGACGGTGTGAAGTGGGGACTGCCCATAACAAAGATGGTGGATAGGCCTGAGACTGCCTTTAACCAAGATGGTGCTGAAGCTACAGCCTGCCATGTGACTGCCCTTAGCTAAGATGGCGCTGAAGCTATATCTCTGCCTGTGGTGGAAAGCCACATTAGTTATATCTTAGAATGGAAAGACATTTATCTATCAAGGCGTGACTAAGCATTAGCAGAGACAAATAAGCAAAGAGACAAATAGACACGTTTTGTCTGGTGAACAGGGCCTTATGTATAAGCGAGGAGATCTCTCCCCCCGACCCTGCAGGCAGCCTCTGGCGCCACTGTGTGTTGGCATGGTGCAGCGGTTCTTGATGGAGCACAGGGATTCCGTCTCCTGCTACAGCTGGTTTAGAGCTGGTGCAGACCAGATGGGAGACAAATCCGAGATAAAAAATTCCCAGGAAGTAGAAATTTAAGACTGCCTGCTGGAGCAAACAGCTGGCAGCGGTGGTGGCGGCAGAGTGAGTTAAGTCCGAAACAGTATCTGCAGAGTACTGTGAAGAGTCAAAGGAGCAGGGTGTAGAGAGCAGAGGGCGAGCTAGTTGGATCAAGGAATAAAGCAGTTGGGAGCAAAGGTGGGGAAAAGCCTGCGCACAGAAAACCTTCCATTTTTTCCTGGATCGCTGGCAAGAATTAAAAGTTTCTTTCTTCTTTCTTTCTTTCTTTCTTTCTTTTTTTTTTTTTTAAGTGCTACTAAGTGACCATTTAGAGTTATTATCTAGTGGGTATTGGGGCCAAATTTAGTGTGTGAATTTGGAAGCCTTTAAGACCAGGAGGCGTCCCAGTAGGGAGCCTGGAAGGAGCTGCTAAGACATTTCCTTTGAGTGAGAGTAGAAGTTATTAATATAAGCTCATGCCACTTACCGAAGGTAAATTAATAACTCTGAACAAAACGAGCAGCCAGGCTAGATTATCAAGTTTGTCATGAGGTGACCTAGGGGCTGAGCTGCGGGGGGGGGGGGGGAGGGTAAGGGGGGGCAGTGCCCGAGGGAGTGTAAGATCCGAAAGAAAAAAACGGGGTACTCCAGCACCCCATGCCTCAGAAACTGGCACCCCAAAACACTCACGAGAGACAGACCTGATGCAATTTTGCAAGAGGATTTTAATATCCAGAGCTCTGGGGGGGTTACACCCTCCCCGCGCAGGGTAAAGAAGTAAGCCCAGTGAGGACTGGCTTGCCTTGGCCTTTTATAGGCTTATAACAGAACCCGCCTACCACAAGCTTCTAAGCCAATCAGTTCAAACCATCCGAACTCCTCTCTGACAACCTACCAGCCTCTCACAGAGGCAGGAAGAACTAGTTAAGTCATTTCCGCTTATGTGGCCGCCACGCAGTGTCGCGCCCACCCTCCCCCACTGGTGTTGGGGATCCTAGTGCCCCCCACGTGTCCAGGCACTGGGGATTCCTAGCTTATAACCTTATCCTTTCAGGAGAATGGTTTATCTATGCCTAGGATTTTCCAGAGAGAGAGAGAGAGAGAGAGAGAGAGAGAGAGAGAGAGAGAGAGAGATTACCCAAGGTAGAGGTTGGAAGAAGAATCTGTGAGAAGGGTCAGACATGTAGACTGTGGGTGCCTCTATCCCCAAGGACACCAGAGGGTGGCTGTGAGCTCAACAGCCCTTCCTTGGGACCAGGGGCCATTTTCACTGACCCATGGGGGCGGGAGGGGGGAGCTTACCAATTTGCTGGTGTTTGGATGGAGAGTAGAGAGGTCTAGCCATGTGATGGCTGGAAAGTCCATGTGGCGGCGGGAAATGTGAACCTGCAAGTTTGTAAATCTGAGTCACGGCACCAAATGATGTGTTTTATAAAACCAAGGATATGTTTTATAGAGTGCTATATGCTGGGGTGGGAGAGGGGAGGGGGTACCTCAGTGGGCCTGTGTGGAGGCATCCCTCCCCGAGGTATCAGCCGTACAACAGGTATAGTATAGAATAGGGGAGTTGAGACGGGAGTAGAGACAGAGAGAGGACAAGAAGGACAAGGGGGTGGGGGGTGGGGGGGCGGTGGCGCCGGAAGAGAGAGAGAGGGGAGGGGGAAAGGGAGAGAAGGGAGTCTAAGCAGTCCCCACACCCCTTTTTTTCCCCTCCAGACAGGGTTTCTCTGTATAGCCCTGGCTGTCCTGGAACTCACTCTGTAGACTCAGAAATCCACCTGCCTCTGCCTCCCAAGTGCTGGGATTAAAGGCGTGGCCACCATGCCTGGCAGCAGTGCCTTTTATAGCCAGCAGGGCCTACCTGGCTGTTGCTAGGTATCTGTTGGGTGGAGCCTAGAAGGAATGCTAAACACCCTTAGATCAAGTCTCACTCTCATCACCGGAAACACTTCTGCAGAAGATAGGAGCTAATACAGAGACCCGCAGCTAGACAATGTGCAGAGAGCCAGAGAACTTTGAATATTCAGTCCTCATTAGGATGTCCTCATCAAACTCCTCCCCTTAGGGGGTCAGGGAACTCTGCAGAAGAGGTGGGAAGAGCCAGTGGGGATCAAAGGCAGACACCAGGGAAACAGCGCCTTCCAGATACAATAGGACGCACATAGGAACTCATAGGAACACATATGAACTGGGCCGGCATGCACAGGGCCTGCACAAGTCTAAGCCAGAATGGGTCTTAGCACAGAGAGGGAACTGGAAAAGAGCTCCAATCCCTAACTCAGAAGCTTTCTCCAACTGGCAACCTCTTGCAAAGGAAAACTAGTGTTCTCTGCTGGGGTCTCACTGAGTATACAAACCACACTAAAGCGTAGGTCGCGAGCCCAGCTGCAGATGGCTAACACGGAATGGTGGCTTTAGATATATTTTGGGGAGATCACATAATGTGTAGTTCGGGCCTTTGTTACCTTGCTGAGCTTTCGCTTATATATTATGGTTTCTGATTTTTGTGGTTTTATTTTTTGTTTGTTTGTTTGTTTGTTTTTTTGTTTTGTTTTGTTTTTTTTTTTTTGAGACAGGGTTTCTCTGTACAGCCCTGGCTGTCCTGGAACTCTGTAGACCAGGCTGGTCTCGAACTCAGAAATCCGCCTGCCTCTGCCTCCCAGAGTGCTGGGATTACAGGCGTGCGCCACCGCTGCCTGGCCAGTTTTATGGGTTTTATGTGTATAAATTTGTGTGAGCTTATCTGTGTGTAAGTGGTTTTGGGGTACTCTCTATCTTGTTTGTTGTATTCTGAATGAATATATATATGCCTGCTTTCTAAAAAGAGAGAAAGAAGACATGGAGTTGGATGGATGGGGAGGTGGGGAGGATCTGGGAGAAGATGAAGAAAACCATGATCAGAATATACTGTATAGGGCTGGAGAGATGGCTCAGCGGCTAAGAGCACTGGTTGCTCTTCCGAAGGTCCTGAGTTCAAATCCCAGCAACCACATGGTGGCTCACAACCATCTGTAATGAGATCTGACGCCCTCTTCTGGTACGACTGAAGACAGATACAGTGTACTTAAATATAACAATAAATAAGTCTTAAAAAAAAACAAACCAGAATATACTGTATAAAAAACATTTTCAATTAAATGAAAAAGAAGGAAAGAAGTATATGACGTATTTTGGCCATATTCTCCTTCTCCAGCCGTCATCTTTGTCCAGACCCTTCCCTCTTCCCATTAGTTTCCTTCCTTTCTCAAGGCTCAGGAAGGATGAAACCTTGATAAAAGCAACGCAGAAACTCAGTCTCTGGAGAAAGACAGCTTCCAAGTGTTGAATCGGGTCTCTTTTGAAGTCCACTAGCTAGGCATTTCCTCAGTGTGATACGCGTTCAATTACTCATTTTTAGCATTGCCTAATTTAGATAAGGTTTTTACCAGAAAGCCAAGGAAAAAGCTATGATTTCAGCATTTCAAATGGCCTGGGCCTCCGTAACGGAAGTATCCCATTTCGCAAGTGATCATTAAGGACAGGAACAGGGTGACTTTGTTAGTCCATCACCGAGCTCCTCATTAGAGAGCCAGCTAGTAAGGTGGCCTGCTGAGTGAGAGAGGATTTGCATACTTCCAGAGCCGATCCTGTTAATACTGGATAGCTGATTAATAACTGCGGAGAAAAGAGAGGTCCTGCTGGATGGCCCACTGCGAGCAATACCTAATTAGAAGACGCTTCCCCTGCCAAACACAGCTGCTGCCTCGGGCTTGATGCATAACCTTGTGACATCGCTCTTGGAACGGAGCCCAACTCTTGCCCCTTTCTCCTGGGAGCGTGATGGGCATGATTCATCGTGGTTCTTTGGAGGTGAGCTCTCCTACGTGTGAGCCTCAGATCCCAACGGACTCATCTTGAATTCACCCTCCCTTGGAGATTGTCAATTAGGTAATCTCTCCCACTCAGGTTTATGATTAAGGTGAATTAGAAAATTAGTGGCGCTTAAACTGGTTATGAGAGATGCCTGAGCTTGGGCCTGTCAAGGCATAACGCTGTCCTGCAGCACTTCGTATGAGCCTTGAACCTGGTCTCCTCCGGCTTCTTGGCTGGGCCGAGTTGCGTTCCTGTTAATGCTGTCGTTGATAGAGTCGCTAATTGTTGACTCAAAGGATGAGGAGGGGGAGAAGTCTCCAAACTTGTCAGAACTTTGGGATGCCAATCAGATATGTCTGTCTTGCAAATTCTTTCTCAATCAGCACAGCAAACACAAACAGTAACTTTGGAAATTTATAAAGGAAAGAGAACAGGGAGACCCAATCAACGCACTCTCTTAGGGGTGGTCACATGACACTCTGGCATTCAGCAAGGTCCGTCGATGACGGGTCTAAGGATGTAACTTCTGAACATTCAATTATGTTTCACCGACCTGGATCTAACTTCCGTGTGTGTGTGTGTGTGTGTGTGTGTGTGTGTGTGTGTGTGCTTTGCATGTGCATATTAATATGCACGAGTAAGCGCAGGGGCCAGAGAAAGGTGTTGAGTATATGCCTCTAACACAGTGGTTCTCAACCTGTGGGTCCTGACTTATTGGGAGTGTCAGACGGCCCATTGACAAGGGTTGCATATCAGATGTTTACATTACGGTTCATAGCCATAGCACAATTAGAATTATAAAGTAGCAATGAAAATAATTTTATGGCGGCGGGGTGTGTGTGTTTCACCACTGCGGCATTAGGAAAGTTGAGAGCCACTGTTGCCAACGCCTCATGCTTTATTTCTTTGAGGCTGTTTTTCTCTGAACCTTCAGATTTTGGGCTGGGCTGGCAGTCAGCAAGTCCTAGGGACCCTCCATCTCTGTCCCCACTCCTCTACCAGGGAGGCTACAGGCACAGTGTATACATGCCCGTCTTGGTATGTGGGTGCTGGGCTTTGAATTCAGGTCCGCGTGGATGTACGGCCAGCACTCCTAACCACTGGGTAATTTCTCCATCCTGATCAGATCTCTCTGTGCAGTGTTATCCTGCTTTGACAACTGCGGCTTTGTGCTGAGTGGTGGAATTGTGTGTGTGGGTTTCCCCCACTTCTGGCTTCTTTTCCACTGTTTTTGGCCGCTCTGGGTCCTTCAAAATGTCCATTCCGCTTGTCCCTTACAAAAGGCACTTGGATTTTGATAGAGCTTGGATTAAATCCTTAGATATTTTGGGGAATACCACTAAGGTACCAGTTTATGATAACAGGGCATTTATTTATTTGGCTTTCTTAAGAATTTTCAACATGCTTTGATGTATACATCTTTGCCTTCTTTGGATAAATTTAGTCTTAGGTACCTTACTGTTTTTGACACTGTTGTAAAAAGGAATTGTTTTAATTTCCTTTCAGATTATTCATTACCCATGTGTAGAAATTCAACATATATATTGGTTTCTTAGATTGTAGTATCATAGAGCCTGTTCTGCACTGTGAAGAGACAACATGACCATGGTAACTTTTACACTTAAAAAAAAAAAGCATTTAATTGGGGCTTGCTTACAGTTTCCGAGGTCTAACCCATTGTCACTATGGTACGGAGCATGGCGGTATGCAGGCAGACATAGTGCTGGAGAAGCAGCTGAGAGCTATATCCTCTTAGCAGGAAGAGGGAGGGATACTGGGCGGGGCTGGTGCTTTTTTTTTTTTTTTTTTTTTTTTTTTTTTGGTTTTTCGCGACAGGGTTTCTCTGTGTAGTCCTGGCTGTCCTGGAACTCACTCTGTAGACCAGGCTGGCCTCGAACTCAGAAATCCGCCTGCCTCTGCCTCCCAAGTGCTGGGATTACAGGCGTGCGCCACCACGCCCGGCCTGGGGCTGGTGCTTTTGAAACCTAAAAGCCCACCCACAGTGGCATACTTCCTCCAACAAGGCCACGCCTACCCCAATAAAGCCACCAATTTATTTATTTATTTATTTATTTATTTATTTATTTTATTTTATTTTATTTATTTATTTTTGAGACAGGGTTTCTCTGTGTAGCCCCGACTGCCCTGGAACTCACTCTGTAGACCAGGCTGTCCTCGAACTCAGAAATCCATCTGCCTCTGCCTCCCAAGTGCTGGGATCAAAGGCGTGTGCCACCACCGCCCGGCTCCCTCCAATTCTTCTTAAGTGCTGCCACTTCTTGGTGACGTTCAAATGTGTGAGCCTGCGGGGCCACTCTTACTTAAAGCAGCACAAGAGTCACAGTTTGGCTTTAACACAGAGATGTTAGTAGAATCCTTAAAACGTTAGCACTCCCTCCCCTTCCCTAGAACTTGAAAGTCTGAGGATTACTGTTAATAGAGTTCCAATATGAATGTTGGATAATATTCTACAGTGAAGTCGCCTGTCCTAGATTTTCTTTGTAGGAAATTGTGAAATTACTCATTCAACCTCTCTATAGGTTATAGGTTTATTTATAGTTTTTGTTTATGAGTCACTTTTCATAGTTTGTGTGCTGTGAAGACTTTTGCCTAGGTTATTGAATTTGATGACATCATTTCCAGCCTTTATTTACAGTCATTTTATTTTTTAAAATTCAGTAGTAGTACCTCATCTTCATACTTGGTTTTAATAACCTGACCATTATCTCTTTTCTTTTTTTCTTTATCTGTCTGGTTAAATATTTCTCAATTTATTTACCTTTTCAAAAGTGTACATTTTGGGGTTTAGTTCTTTTCTATTGTGTTTTGATATTTTATGTATCTTCTTTGCTCTAATCTCTTTTATTTTCTTTTTTTTGTTTTTGTTTTTGTTTTTTTTTGTTTTGTTTTTTGTTTTTTGTTTTTGGATTTGGTCTTTTCGAAACAGGGTTTCTCTATATAGCCCTGGCTGTCCTGGAACTCACTCTGTAGACCAGACTGGCCTCGAACTCAGAAATCCGCCTGCCTCTGCCTCCCAAGTGCTGAGATTACAGGCGTGCGCCACCACCGCTGGCTCTCTTTTATTTTCTATTGCTGCTCTTCTTTTTGCAGTTTTTTCTAGGTTGGTTTTTTTTTTTTTTTTTTTTTTTTTTTTTTGAGACAAGGTCTCACTATGTAGTCCTGCCTGGCTTGGAACTTGCTGTTTAGACCAGGCTGGCCTCAGACTCACAGGGATTCCCCCGCCTCTGCCTCGTGAGTGCTGGGACTAAAGTTTTGTGCCCTTATTCTTGGGCTTTTCTGGTTCCATGGATATTCATCTCATGTATTCATCCCAAAGTATTTTCTAATTTTCTGTTTTTCTTGACATGCTATGGTGTATCAGTGTTTTATATAATTTTCACATATTCACCATTTTTTTTTCCTTTTATTGATGGGGCCAGAGAAGATACTTAGTGTGCTTTATCTGTTAAAAGTGCATTGAGAGTTGTTTTGTGGTATAAATATGTCCTACCATGCAGATATTTCATGTGTGTTTTTGAATTCTGGATATGAGAAGAACGGCTATCATGAGAAGAAAGTTCTATAGAGAATTCTATGGAGTCTTCTGTTAGAATTCTCTAAAGGAACAGAATTGATAGAATAAATATACAATTTATCTTTATATGTATATTAATCTATCTATCCATCATCTATCTATCTATCTATCTATCTATCTATCTATCTATCTATCTATCCATTCATGCATCTTTCCATCTATCTATCTGTCTGTCTGTCTGTCTGTCTGTCTGTCTGTCCATCCGTCTGTCCGTCCATCCGTCTGTCCGTCCATCCATCCATGCATCCATCCATCTATCTTTCCATTTATCTTTCCATCTATCTATCTATCTATCTATCTATCTATCTATCTATCTATCTATCCATCCATCTATCTTCCCATTTATCTATGTATCTATGTATCTATCTATGTATCTATGTATCTATCTATGTATCTATGTATCTATCTATGTATCTATGTATCTATCTATCTATCTATCCATCATCCATCTATCTTTCCATTTATCTATCTATCTATCTATCAAAAGACGATTTGTTAGTGTGGCTTACAGTCTGTAGTCTGGCTAGTGCAGCAGTCACTGTTCCTGGACCAAAAATCTGGTTCAGAGATTGTGGCTCAGTCCATAAGCCTGGATGATTACCAAGAGCTGCTGGTCTTCAGTCTGTGCTGGAACCCTGAAGAAGTAGGTTCTAATACTAGCAAAAGAATGTCTCGGCAACAGGAAAGATGAACTTGCCAGGGAGAGTGAGGACAAGCAAGTGAAAGCAAAATCTCCCCTCTTCTGTGTCCTTTTATATGTGCTGCCGCTGAAGGGTGTGTCCCAGATTTAGGGTGGGTCTCCCTATCTCAAGTCATCCAGTGAAGAAAATCCCACACAGGCATGGCTAGCTGCTTAGGTTTTAGTTGAATACAGACATTGTCAAGTTGACTACTGAGATCAGCTACCACAAGCCTGGCTGCTTTATAGTGAGATTCAAGGGTTCTCCTTCCATAGCTGTCTTCTTTCTAGGCATTCCGTCCACCATCAGAAGTGCAACATTGACCCTTGTAGTTGACATTCCCCTATAAATTCTGGGAGTTTTGCCTCTAGCTTCTCTTCTCTGGTTTTAGACCAAAGTCTGTTTCTAAGTGCTGTTATCACTTCAGTCGACTGACACTGTTGTCATCCGATGTTAGTGACTTGTGTCTCTTATCGCCTAGTTATAGAGCTCACAGCTCAATTTTACCTCTCATTTCCTCCTGTGCAGAGCCTGGTGATGAGTCGGAGGGCTTTTCTGAACAGTTATTCTGTTCTGGGCATTCCGGAGGCTGTTCGGTATCTCAGGAGCACAAGGGAGCTTCCCAGAGTCCATATTCATCAAACGTTTAGTTCCACAGAATCTTTCCTTTCCTCTTAGGTCCAGCAGTTTATCTGTTATTGATTTGAGTTTCCTATTTTGCCCCAGGTGCTGCAGCTAACCTATCTGCCCTTGAAGGTTTTAAACAAATGTCATCACAGTACAACAAACAATGAGGTACAACTAATGGGGTGATGTCTGGGAGAGTTACGGACATCAAGGCATGCTCTTTGAACTCTTGCTGTGAGGCAGCTAGTTAGGTGTCAGTAGGACTGGGTTGGGGCTCCTCACACACAACTGACAACTTATAAGATAGAGGGACTGGAGCAGCGGGGGCTGTGCTGACTGAACAAGAGCTGGTCCTGGGAAGAGCTATGGCATCCTAAAACTTCCTGGCACATCATTAACCCTAAGTATTGTAGGGTTAGTGGGGGGTCCCGAGTCTGCTCTGCCTCAGGGCTCTGCTGCTTGGGGAGGCAGGACACAGGAAGCTTGACTGCACTTACCCCATGTTGTCATCGCCAGGCTGGTGTGTGTGTGTGTGTGTGTGTGTGTGTGTGTGTGTGTGTGTGTGAGACTATGGGGAAGCTGGAGGACACTGCTCCCGGGGTGGGGAAGCACAACCTGAGGCACAGGTACAGCTGGAGCTGACTTAGGGGTTCCCAGGCTTGCAGGGAGGCTGGGGCCATGTGGTTCTCAGCCATCGAAGAGCTGAGAATGGAGTGGGGCCCCGTAGGCTGGATCTAGCCCAGGGCTGAGGGGGAAAAGAGGGAGCTCTGGCCAGGTCCTGTGGGAATAGCCCTTGGCTTGACGGTGGTTGGCTTGAGCTTGGCCGTGGCTAGGAGCGCAGAGAGGCCTTCTAGGAGAGGTTAGACAGTGGCTTTTTAGGTGAATGTCTTCTCCGTTGCGCCTCATGGCTGATCTCCGTGGAAAGAGACAGTCCATGTCTTTAAGATATTTACTGTCATGGTGGAAAAGTGGATGAGTAAAACCAAACCCCACTTCTCAGGGTGAGCCTGAGGTTAAATACCTTTTGCAGGGAGGAGTGTCTGGGAAGGAAAGGTTAATTGGCTAAGTCCTTCAGACCTTTAGGTACCTCATTAAAATGGAGATCTGTCTTGAGGCTACGTGATCTGTGGTCATGCCCTCTACTTGTGGAGGGGCTTACGTGACTGATGGCCGCAAATCTATGGAGGGCTGCAGCCTCGTGTCAGGAGCCTGGTGTCTGGGAACCAAGAAAAATGCCTGCTGTCCCTTTAGAATCACCAGGGTTTCTAGCCTTAGCTTAACCAGGAGCAGGGCTGCCTTTCACGGTCCTACAAACTATCTTTACTCAACTTCCGCAGTGAGTGAACTGACTGCTTCTCTGGAGGCTTTCTGATAAGGAACCCATATCATCGCCTCTTCCTATAAGGGTATAAACAACAGGCCTGCCAATCACTTGGGAAGAACAAACTTCTTGTTCCAGAGATTTTAGGAATGGTGTAAAACCTGACTAAAATTTAGATGGTGTTTTAGTCAGTGGCCTATTACTGTGAAGAGAGAGTGTGTCCACAGCAACTCTTTGTTTTGTTGTTTTTGTTTTTGTTTGTTTGTTTGTTTTGAGATGGGGTTCTTCTGTGTAGCTCTGGCTGTCCTGGCACTCACTCTGTAGACCAGGCAGGCCTCGAACTCACAGAGATCCTCTTGCCTCTGCCTCCCAAGTATTAACATTAAAGCCCTGTGCCGCCACCACCACCAGGCTGACCACAGCAAGTCTTATAAAGAAAAGCATTTAACATTGTACTTGATAACAGTCTCAGAGTACATTGTCACCATGGCAGGGAGCCTGGCAGCACGCAGGCAGACATGGTACTAGAGAAGTAGCTGAGAGTTCTTCATCTAGATCTGTAGACAGCGAGAAGAAAGAGACACTGGACCTAGCTTGAGCATTTGAAAACTCAAAAGCCCATCCCCAGTGACACATTTCCTCTAACAAGGCCACACCAACCACAGCAAGGTCATACTTCCTGATCCCTTCCTGGTACCACTCTCTGGTGACCAAATATTCAAATCTATGAGCCTATGAATTTTTCAATAGATATTACAAGGTTAGGGGAATACAGAGTTTTCCAGAGTAAGATCTCAATGACATTAATGATATTGTGTATTTGCATGTGCATATTATATATATTATATACATATATGTGTGTTATATACATATACACATTATATGTATATGTATACATATTATACACATTATATATTGTATACACATATATGTATTATGTAAGTATAATATACATATTATATACATTATATATTGTATACACACATACATGCTATATATTATATAAGTATAATATACATATTATATACATTATGTTGTGTGTATACATACATATTATATATTGTGTATTATATATGATGCATATAATACATAATATAATATACATATTATACATATATACACTTGTGTGTATGCATGTGTGTGTGCTGGTGTGTATGCACATGTGTCTACATTCATGTGGAGGCAACAGGTCAATGAAACGTGTCTTCTTCCTTCTTTGTTCTCCCAGGTTTTTTTGTTTGTTTGTTTGTTTTTTTGTTTGTTTTTTCGTTTTTCGAGACAGGGGTTTCTCTGTGTAGCCCTGGCTATCCTGGAACTCACTCTGTAGACTAGGCTGGCCTTGAACTCAGAAATCTACCTGCCTCTGCCTCCCAAGTGCTGGGATTAAAGGTGTGCGCCACCACTGCCCGCTTCTCCTAGTTTTTGAAACAGGATCTTTCTCGCCCAGCCTGAATCTCACTACCCCACAAGGCTTGCTTGTCAGGAGGCCCTCAGGATCTAAGTGTACCTGCATCCTCAGTTGTGAGGTGACAAGCACTGTCACATCCAAATTTGGCCCAGGTGCTGGGGGTCTAAACTCAGGTCCTCACGCTTTCACGTCAGGCACTTTGCTTAGTGACCTACATCCTTGAAATCTCACCATAATCTTTAATGAGAGCAGAGTCCTCTGTTCCTAAACTACTGAACTGATACTGTGGCCTGTCATCTTCAGGGTCCCACCAAGGTGGGAAGTGGGAGACGGGACCAGAGATGTTAGGATGTTAAACAGGTTTCTTTCTGAGATTCCATCTATTTCTTGTGGAGTTAATGGTCTCCTCCCACTGTAAGATTAAACACTTCATAATTCTGAAGAGGCCAATTCCAATAAACTTGCTGGTCTATTCATTACCCTTATAGACTTAGACTTCTCTTTTCTGCTATTTTTAAATATTTGTTTCTGTGTTTATTTTGTGTGCATGTGAAATGTATATACAGGCCTGTGGAGGCCAGAAGAGGGTGTTGGATTCTCTGGAGCTGGAGGGATAGTTGTGAACCATCTGGTGCGTGTGTGTGTGTGTGTGTGTGTGTGTGCACGCGCGCGCGCGCGCGCGCGCGCGCTTAAACTGATGTTATTCAGTATCTGGATTCTACAGCAGGTTGTCTCTATCATGAAACTGAATATCCAATGTTTACTTGGCTTGTAAAGTTAGAGTACAGTTTTGAATGATTTATTGTGTTTCAATACCAGGGCTGTGATAGACACTTATTTACTTACATGATTCTCCAGGAAGGAATCTATTCTTTAAAAAGAAGCTATATGTATTCTTTGTGCTTATCTGTTTTCTCAATGTTTTGCAGGTTACAACTTAACTTTGAACGATGGATGTACTTTATTAGTAAGTAAAACTTTAGTTACCTTCAAATGGTCTCCTTCCGAGGAGCCTGGAAGAGAGATTTGATGTTAAGTTTGGATGGTCTAATTAGTTTGATAACTAATGTCACTCATTTTGTGCTGTTGGCTACTTTTGTCTTCAAATTATGATGCTTTCTGATTCTATTTATGAGACTTTATAGTTTTTTTTTTTAAGGGTTTTAAGATGCCGGAGTTAGAGATGGTTGTGAGCCATCTGATGTGTGTGTGCCTGTGTGTTTAAAGTGATGTCACTCCGTATCTAATTCTAGATGTATCCAAGGCAGTTGAGAGCACTTTAGTAGAGAGGTGCTGTTGTTGTTAATGGGGGTCCTTTGTTGTTAATGGGGGTCCTTTGTTGTTAATGGGGGTCCTTTGTTGTTAATGGCGCTCCTTTGACTGAAACTTAGGAAGCTTAAAACCTTTTGGGTCAACTCAACATCTCTCTTTCCTCTTAAAACACTTTGACTTGAATTGGTGTGGTATATACATCTTAAAACCAGCACAAGAGAGAAAGGAGGATTGCCATAAACCATGTAGTGAGTTCCAGGCTATATATGACCTCAGAATGAGTTTCATTTCAAATGGCAAGACTGTGTCTCAGAATACCCAAATAAGAAACAAACAACCAAACTACACACAAACCAGAAATAAAGACCTAGGCAATTTACTTTAGAGAAACTGTAATATTTTTAAAAGCAGAGAGGATACAGCAGCCTTCCCTCAACCATGGGGGTATACTCCAATGCTTCATTTAGTTAGTGCTTAGAATGGCGTTTGCCTTACGTGCATACACCTGTCAGACTTTTATAAATCAGGCATCTAGCTGGGCAGTGGTGGCGCACGCCTTTAATCCCAGCACTTGGGAGGCAGAGGCAGGCGGATTTCTGAGTTCGAGGTCAGCCTGGTCTACAGAGTGAGTTCCAGGACAACCAGGGCTATACAGAGAAACCCTGTCTCGAAAGAAAAAAAAAATCAGGCATCTATTAGCAAAAACAATACTACAAAACCATGTGGGGCAATAGTGAAAGCTACTTAAAATTTATAAACTTTATTTCTAGAAAATTCCATTTAAAGGCATGCATCACTACTGCCCAGCCACTAATCCTTATTTATTTTGGGTGGTGGCACACACCTTTAATCCCATCACTTAGGAGGGGAGGCAGGTGGATTTCTGAGTTCAAGGCCAGCCTGGTCTACAGAGTGAGTTCCAGGAAAACCAGGGCTATACAGAGAAACCTTGTCTCAAAAGATATACACACATATATATGTATATGTATGTATATACATATACATATATATGTATATACACACACACACACACACACACACACACACATATGCCACTCAAGAGGCAGTGACAGGAAGAGCTCTGTGAGTTCAAGGCCAGGCTGGTCTATAGAGCAATTTCCAGGATAGTCAGGGCTACTCTGTCTTTTTTTTTTTTTTTTTTTTTTTTTTTTTTGGTTTTTTGAGACAGGGTTTCTCTGGGTAGTCCTGGCTGTCCTGGAACTCACTCTGTAGACCAGGCTGGCCTCGAACTCAGAAATCCGCCTGTCTCTGCCTCCCAAGTGCTGGGATTACAGGCATGCGCCACCACACCCATCTCAGGGCTACTCTGTCTTAAAACAAAACAAAATGTTTATTGTATGTGTGTGTATATATATATATATATATATATATATATGTGCGTGTGCGTGTGCGTGTGCGTGTGTGTGTGTGTGTGTGTGTGTGCATGTGTGTCTATATTGGGTTTATGCACACAGTGAGCATGCAGTTACCCATGAAGGCCACAAGGCACCAGGTCCCCTGGAAAAGAAGTTATAGGCAGATGTGAGTTACTTAGTGTGGGTACTGGGCCCTGAACCTGGGTCCCCTGGAAGAGCGGTAGGAAACTCCAGCCCTTAGGTAGCTCACTTCAATCTTTGTGTACTTTGACCAGTGTTATCTCATCTGCTACAACCCTCGAGATCGTTAAGAAAAACACAATCCGGATGCTACCATGCCACCTTTTCAGCAGATGCCACAAGAGACACAGACTAATTTTAGGACACCAAGCCCCGAAGGGTAGCGGTGGACTTTCTTCACCGCACACGTGCCTGAGTTCCACAATCGGCATCTCCTCCTCTCCTTCACAAGGACAAACGGGCAGGGAGGGGGGGGCAGAGTGGAGACAGAAATCTAGCGTAAATCCTTTTGCTTTTTTTTTTAATTTGTTTACCTAAAATATCCTGGTTGTCACACCATTGAATGCGGTTATCTAGCTTTGTACTTCCTTCGCTTTGGGAATTCGCATACTTCATTTAGCCTCTCGGTGCCCTGGCTGATGGGCTGGAAAGGGCTGGCGATGTTCGGCGGGGAGCGAGGGGAGCCAGGCGAGCGAGGGAAGGGACGCGCGGCCCCTGGGCGGCTCTAGCCTGGCGTTTGGCAGGAGGTGGTTGTGTTTCCCTGTGTCTGCGTTTCCTTGAAGGAGGAAAGGTCATTTTGACTGATGGTTTCAGAGGCTCTGGTGTTTGGGGTTCTGGGGTGAGTCAGAACGTCGTGGTGGTCGGATTGTGGCTGAGGTAGCCATTTTCATCATGGTGGCAAGAAACAGAAAGGAAAGGGCTGGGGACAAGATAAAGCCTCTAAGAACATACTGCCTCCTACAAGGCTTTCTGAAATTCCCATCATGTCCCGATATACCCATCTATTGATGAACCCACCAATAGATTACTCCACGGATGAGCTTAGAGTCTGTAGGATGCTACCATTTCCCCAAAGCTGCCACTAGGGGACAGTTCAGCTTCAAACCAGAACAGGAGCTAACTATGACAATTATAACGAATTACTTTCAGCTGATTTTTCTTTGAAGGAAACAGAACAGGTATACAGTCTAGGATCTAGAAGGAAGGGGACCTAAAAGTAGCAGACTACTAGGTCTGGGGGTGGGGTGGGGGTGGGGTGAGGCAAGAAGGCAGAGGAAGAGGAGCCTCAAACTTTGAGTAAGGGCGATCTGAGATGGGCTCACTCGACCCTGAGATCCTTTCTGTGTTTTTGTTTTCTGTCAACACTCTGTGCTCTAGATTTCACGTTCCCAGGTTAGACAGCATTTAACACAGCATTTGCTGTGCCGTGATCCCTCTATAGGGTTGAGGAGAAACTGGTTTTCAAGGCTGGCTTCCTTCAAAGATCAAGATGTGTTTTGATGTAAACCCAGGGCTGTGTAATGTGCATCACGAGAGAAGGCTTATGATCCCCATCTTGGCGTCGGTCTATTCTTCAATCTCTAAGGCAGGCAAGGAAGTAGGTTGGATCCTGATAACTACTCAGTAGAATAAATGTCTTCCTTTCCGTATGCCAGAGGAGCTGATCAGAACTCTAGTCTTCAATGTCCGGCTTATTGAAGGCGTTGAAACAGGACCGTGGAGAGAGACGGCATGAAACCTCCCAGCTTCTGAACTCACTGAGTAGGCTTGGAGATGAGTGGCAGAAGGATGTACAGAGCCATGCCAGCTGGGACACGCCCCATCCTCCTCCTCTACCGCCTCTTGGCATCCTGACAAGAATTTCTTGTACATATAGCATCATCCAGCGCTGGTAGTGACTTACTGGCTCCATGTTTATCCTGGGACTTCATTTGCAGGCCAGATAGCAACAGTGTGCAGAAAGTGATCGAGACTCAGTCACTGAGACATCCCTTTAGCAAACATTTAACACGTGTATGAGTGTCAGGTGTTCAGCTACACGCTCTGTGAGGATACGATCAGACAGATGATCTTAATTGGCACTATAGCTCCTTCTTCTAGAATAGTTTATGCCTATGTGCTTGCATGAGTTTATAGGTACCAATGTGTGTAGCTGCCTGCAGAGGCCAGAAGAGGGCGCCAGATTCCCTGGAACTAGTGCTTTAGATCATTGTGAGCAATTCGACACCGGTGTGGGGAACTGAACCCAGGTCCTCCAGGAGAATGACGAGTGTTCTTAACAAGTGAGTGGTCTCGCCAGCCCCGACAGCAGCCTCTTTGCTTGTCAAGGAGACAGTGTGGATTCAACACAGCAGGCCTGCCTGAATTTGGGCATTCTGGATGATTTACAGCTGTATCACCATTTGCCTTTTGGTTGCTTTCCAATACGAGGGTCTCAAGATGTCTGTCTTGGATAGATCACTGTAACTGAATGGCGAGGAGGCACGTGACTGTTGACCATGAGTTGTTGAGAAGTGTTTTTATATTAGGTCTAAGGGGTAGAAGGATGTCACCAGGCACATTAGAGTCCGGGTGTCACGGAAGGGATGAATCACTTGACTTTACTACGATTTACTTGTTACCTCTCCAAGTTTAGCTCTGCGAACTGTCCTTTTCATCAGTGCTGGCTTCTGTCCTACTAAAAGGTTCATTCTTGTAGCCTTTGATGACAACAAATCTTTGCATTATGAGAAGGCCTTCCAGTGAGGCTGGCCACTGTAGGGCTTTTCTAATATCACCCCAGTTCCCAAATAATGACATGGAGGCAGTTTTCCCCATGTGCTAACTGTGAATTTTATTTTTCCCCATAATTTTTAAATTTACATTACATTCTAGTAGTCATAGCCCCCACCTTCCTCTCCTCCCACTCCTGCCCTCATAAACCTCTCCCCCCATTAACCCCACCTCAGAGGAAGGGAAGGTCCCCTTGGGACCACCCCACCCTGGGACAACTAGTCCCAGCAGGACTAAACACTTCCTCTCCCACTGAGGCTGACCGGGCAGTCCAGGTAAGGGAAGGGGGTCCAGTGGCGGGCAGGGAGCAGGGTCAGAGGCAGTATCTGCTCCAGATGTTACGGTACCCACATGAAGACCAAGCTGTATATCTCTTACAAATGTGTGTGTGTGTGTGTGTGTGTGTGTGTGTGCTAGGTTTAGCCTCTACATGTTCTTTGGTATGTGTGGTTCAGTGTCTGTGAGCCCTCATGGCTCTGAAGGTCTTCTTGTGGTTTCCTTGACCTCATGGAGGCTTTTTTTTTCTTAATTAATTAATGCCTAGGCCTTAAGCTAGGCTTGCTACCAATTAGCTCATAAGTTAACTAGTCTGTTTATATTAATCTAAGTTCTGCCACATGGCTGGTTACTTCTCAGTTTCCCAAGTCCAGCATCCCCCTAATCCCTGTGGCAAATATCCCAACCCCATATCTGTCTGGACGCTGCCATGATCCCACCTTGATGATAATGGACTGAACCTCTGAACCTGTAAGCCAGCCCCAATTAAATGTTTTCCTTTATAAGACTTGCCTTGGTCGTGGTATCTCTTCACAGTAATAAAATCCAAACTAAGGCAGCTACATAGTGATTTTGAGGCTAGCCTGGGCTACATGAGATCATATCTCCACCCCCCCCTCAAAAAAAAAAAAAAAACCAAAAACCCAAACACACAAAAACCAAAGACAAAAAAACATGTGACTGGATCTGTGTATTCCTGGGTTCAAGAAAAAGTAAAAGGTGAAAGTTTCAGAACAGAGTAATTGTGTCTTTTGTTGAAGCTCTTCAGAATCAATTCTGTACTTTTTGGTTTGTATTTGCTTTAAATCTTACCAAGAAGTGACCAACGTAATATTGACTGCACTTCGCTCTTACATCCGAAGGAAGTGGTTTAACTTTGTTGAATTTCACTTTATCCATAAGTAAAGATAAGCAGTTCTTCCCAGGCACCACATTTCCACCGTGGCTCCCTCCTCCCTGAGCAGATTTTCACAGATTCTTCTTCTTCTTCTTGGCTGCTTTGATGCTCTAGTCCGCCCGTGAAAACCCACGTTCACAGCTCCGTCCTTTGGAGCGAGGGCTGCCTGCGACGGTTGGTTCCTTCTCTCTGTGCAAACGGATTCCTTTCTGCGCCGCTTTACACAAAGCCGCGTTACATGTGTGGAATCGTCATCTTTCTCCTGTGTTCTTTGGCACGCTACTTTGATTTAACCGTACACCCACACTCAAAGAGTCCAGTCATTTATTCAATTGTTTTATGGTGGTGCTAAGCTATATTCCCTGGGATGGGCTGTAGCCAGGCCTCACGTCCCTAAAGATGGCCACCTCTGTAGTGGGAAGCAGGACGCAGACTTATGACAGCTGTTTCTCAGATAAAGACATTCCTTATATCCTCACGGGGAACTGCTGTTAAAGGCAATGACCCACGGTGCTGCGCTCTTGTCTTGGAGAATTCTGCATGTTCTGCTGAAACCATTGGGTCCGGAGAGCTTCTTTTGGAAGGAATTAGGCAGGTAACAAGAAAGCATCCGTTTACCCACATCTTTTGTTTTGTGTGAATTCTTTTCATGGCCCATTTCCTCACAAACAAGTGAAGAAAATATCAAGCCAAGTTTGAATCTTTAGTTTGAAAGTTATTGAATACAAACTGGCTTTATGATGTGGTTCAACTCACTCTATAGTCTACACTGAAACCATCTTAATAGTATAAACATATTTGCATATGTGCATTTCCTTAGCGATTAGATATTGACTTGCATTGTCTTCAGCGGTGGACTCAACTTGAAATACTCAAGGGTGTGTTCCCATTTTCCTTCCAGGAGATGGGCTGTTCTTGAAAACTGAGATCCACCGATGGTGGTGCTTACTGTTAAAAGAATGAGGGGCTGGAGAGATGGCTCAGTGGTTAAGAGCACCGATTGCTCTTCCAGAGGTCCTGAGTTCAAGTCCCAGCAACCACAGGGTGGCTCACAACCATCTGTAATGGGATCTGGTGTCCTCTCCTGGTGTGTCTGAGGACAGCTACAGTGTATTTACATAAATTAAATAAATAAATCTTAAATAAAAAAGGAATGTTTGGTAATGTCACGATTTGACTATGAAATGTCTCCTATGGGCTCCTTGTTGAACACTTGATCCCCGGTTAGGGGCACGACGTGGAGGAAGTCATGGAACCTTCTAGGTAGAGCCCACGTGGAAGAAGTAGGCCAGTTGGCGGTGTGCCTCTGAAGGACGCGCCAGGTCCCCAGACCCTACCTCTTGGCTTCCTGTCAACCGTGATGTGAGAAGTTGCTCCTCCACACGCTCTGCAAAGCACGATGCTCATCTCTTCTCTTCTCAGGCCCTGAGCGATGTAGCCAGGGGCCCATGGATTAGAACTTCTGAACCAGGAGCTCAAACCCTTTTGTGAGATGTTTCTCCGTGGTATTTATTCACAGTAAAGAAAAAAAAAATCTCACTCACATGGTCACATGAGTGAAGAGAGTGGCTGGAGACAACACATAAAGCACTCATTCTGCAGATTCCCCATCACCAGGGGGCGCCACGAAGCTACCCAGTGAATAGGACCAGGAAGCATCCTGCTCTTATAGACTTGCTTTTTTTTTTTTTTTTTTTTTTTTTTTTTTTTTGAGACAGGGTTTCTCTGTGTAGCCCTGGCAGTCCTGGTACTCACTCTGTAGACCAGGATGGCCTCCAACTCAGAAATCTGCCTGCCTCTGCCTCCCAAGTGCTGGGACTAAAGGTGTGCACCACCACTGCCAGGCTTTTTTTTTTTTTTTTTTTTTTTTTTTAAACATAGATAATCAACACGTGGGCCCTAAATCTAGGCGGCTCAGTGATCAGCACCTTGAAGAAAACAGGGCGGGGCTGAGAGGTCTAGAGAAGATTCTGAGGGGCGAAAAGGGCGAAAAGGGCGAAGAGGGCGACGAGGGAGCCGAAGGGCTCCGGGAACCACCGAGAGAGGGCGGTGAGACACTGAGAGAGGGCGGCGAGCTTTCTCAGCAGTGGGGAGCTCCGTCCGTCTGAATCCATCATCTCAGGAACGGAAGCCATGCAAAATCAGTGACTGCCTGGCCGGGTGTTGGTTACCCAGGGGCTCTGCCTCTCTGTTGAGCTGGTATGGGGGCGGAGTTGGTGTATGGGTGGAACACGGCTGTCTGTCGTTGACTGTACAGTGTCTATCTGCCGAGGGAGCACAGCCGGGCTGAGCAGGCTGCCTACCTTCTTTTTCTGGGTCCCGTAAGCTCCACGGTTCTTATGTGTTTGGGAAAGAGAAAGACGGTCCTCACCCCTCTCCCAACCTCCATCTCCCCAAGTGACCTTTTAAATCACATTTGGAAAGGAAAGTCTCATGGAATTTAATTTGACTAAAAAAACAAAAACAAAAAACAAAAAACAACCAAAAAACAACAACCTAATACATAAATTAATATATAATAAAGGATTAAAATTATCTCTAGTGTCACGGAACCACATAAAGCAATGTACACGTATTACCTACAGTTGCCTGCTTTCCTTAAAAAATTAAAATTACTCTCATTTATTTAGGGACTTGCATATTGTACCCGGGCAATCGCTTGTCACGGGGAGTGAGTTTTCTCTTTCCACAGTGTGACCCCCAGGGATGAAATCGGGGTGTGTGTGTGTGTGTCAGGCTTGGAGGCTGACATCTTTCCTCCCGGAGCCCGGTTCATTTCTCTCCTTGGAATCTAGGCGGCTTGAGGGCCACCTCATGGCTCTCTACACACAGAAAGCTCTAGTGGCTGGCGTTGCAGTGGATAGTCCTTTGAGCACACGCACACTCAAGGAAACCAAGCCCACAAGTCGATATAACCAACCGCAGACTTAAGTGTTCGAACTCAGTGAAGAGGTGCTACCCTGGCTTCCGGGAAGGGACAAGCCAGGGCTCAGAGCGTTTCAGAGGAACCCACTGCCCAGCCAGGATAACTTCCTAGGCAAGCTTTCCCTGTCTGGGCCTCTGCCTTCACTTTGTGGGCTCTGCGGACTTGCAGGATAGGTGATTCGAATAAGAGAGCCTCCCCCCCCCCATTATAGATTTGAATGCTTGGTCACCAGGGGAGTGGTGCTATTTGCAAGGCTTGGGAGGCGTGGCCTTGTGGGAGGTGCTGGGAAACCTACGAGGAGAGCTTGTCTCCTCTGCTGTGGAGTGTGGAGGAGCATCTGCCCCCTGTTTCCGGGGACCCTTGTCACTGGGCTGGAGCTGGGACTTGAGAAAAACCAGTGCAAACTCAGGCTTCGTGGGTGACCGTGTTGCTAGAAGCCTGCTCGTAGAGACAAGGCGTCCTTTCTGCTTTGGCAGACATCCGGGGCTTCAGCAAAAGGTGGTGTAGCAAATGCTACACGGGGATGCTGTCCTTTGGGTGCAGGTTTGCTGAGTGGGCAGGTGGTGCTATCTGCTGGAGCAAGTTGCTAAGGTTGGAACCCAAACCAGGAAAATGGTAGGTGTGGGGCGGGGGTGGGGCGGCTAGAACAGCTGCAGCGTGAGGGGATGAGTCAGCGGAAAGAAAGAGCCTCCTTCCTCCTGGTGGCCCACGCCTCTGGCACTGTGCTCTGAAGGCAAGGCCATCCCAACCTCCCTGTCCTGCCCCTGCCTGAGGTTGACTGCCCAGACCCGGCTAAGCATCATGGGGCTGCTGTTTCCGTACGTCAGGCAAATTCTGCCATGCTGGCATTTTAGACCTGTCAGTGGTTTTATCTCAGGTGGCATGTGGAGGCTTCTCCTATCTGCCCTCTAGAGCAGGCCAGAGCTCAGTGCCTGTGGTTTTGCGTCTCTCCCTCTCTCCTTGTAAAATGTCGTTTTCTTCCTTTACTAGATCTGACCCTGCTCCTTCCTAGCGAGTGGGACTGGCGAGCCGGTGTAGGTTGGTGTCCATGGTCAAAGAGTCATCATGGAGTTTCACTGGCGGTTCTGCCAAAGCCAGGGGGCAGCGGGTTGGACTTGGGAAGTCCGTTTCTGGATCAAGCCATGGAGGCTAACCCAGACTGATGAACAGGACAAGAAATTAAAAGCCTTCTAGTGATCTCTCTGATCAACCCAAACCTTCCATTTGGGCCCCCCCGAAACTGCTCGTTGTTCTTCCAAGTTCAGTTGCTTTTCAGTAACGGAAGGTCAGTGTGGAGTACTGGCCCGCACGGTTCCAGCAGCCTCTGTTTTAGTGATGGAGCCTACTGGTGTGCGAAACAGTCTCTTACACTTGTGGTTGTGGTTTGTTGCAATGAAAGCTTTAAAGAACCACAAGAACCTATCATGCTGTTTTGTGGGGTTGTGTCTTTGGCCCCCATGGATCCATAGGAAGTGGCACTATTAGGAGGTATGGCCTTGTTGGAGGAAGTGTGTCACTAGGGAGTGAGCTTTGAGGTCTCAAATGCTCAAGCCAGGTCTAGTGTGACAGTCACTTCCGGCTGCCTCCTGGTCCTGGTGTAGAAATCTCAGCTCCTTCGCAAGTATCATGCCTGCCTGGACACTACCATGTCCCCCACCATGACAATAATAGACTAACCTCTGAAACTGTAAGCCGGCCCCTAATTACATTTTCCTTTATAAGAGTTCCTGTGGCCATGGTGTCTCTTCACAGGGATGGAAACCCTGACTAAGACAGCCTCCTATTATCAAAATCACCCGGGAATTTTCATTAAAAGATCAAAGCCTAGTAATAAAACTATTTGGGAATGAGGCTCAGAGATCTGTGTTGTTACTGTTCTTTGGGGGCTTTGCTTAAGAACTTTGACTTGGCGCCTGTGTTGGATTCCTCCCTGTTACAGGCCACTCTGTCCTTCTTACTGGTCCATGTGCCCCCCTCTTGCCTTTGTAATTTGATTGTAAGTTTCTGGAAGGCAACATACAACATATAACATTTATGTGACATTTAGTGTGTATCCAGGTCACCCACCTCTGAGGTTTAAATAGCAAGTTATCGGTGAGGTGATGCACACCTATAACCCTAGCATTCGGGTTGCCGAGACACAAGGATCAAGAATTCAGAGCTAGCCTGGGACTCTATTACACAATATAGCCATGGGGGCTAACCCAGACTGTTAGCAAGACCTTGTCAAAAAAAAAAAAAAAAAAGTCAGGCGGTGGTGGTGCTTGCCTTTAATCCCAGCACTTGGGAGGCAGAGGCAGGCGGATTTCTGAGTTTGAGGCCAGCCTGGTCTACAGAGTGAGTTCCAGGACAGCCAGAGCTACATAGAGAAACCCTGTCTCGAAAAAAACAAAACAAAACAAAACAAAACAACAACAAAAAAAAACCAAGCCTAAAAAAAACCAAGCCAAGCAAGCAAAACCAAATTCTTGCATTAGTAAGTCCAAGGTTTGATGTAAGTCAGAGTTTTGGGGATAGCCGAGTGACTGCTGGTTTTGGGAAAACATGGTAAGGAGTGATAAGGCCAGGCTGGATTATTTTAGATGCATTTGCATACATCCTTTCGTTTCTGGGAAGCACCAGGTATACAGGGCTCTTCTTCCTAGAAGTTTGCATCATAGGCATTTCGGTACCAGTCAAAAGGTCTATAGGGTTGTGTTGTCCGAATGGTTTATCTATCCTCAGACTCCTCTGTGCTCATGGCCTGGATCCCAGCTCCCTTGGGAACAGTGTCAAACAGAGGGACCTGGCTTTACTGTGAGCCCACATTCCAGAAAAATGGGGAAACGGCCAGGTCACTGCCAAGACAATCATTGTCTGAGGAAGATCGTCAATGTATCTACTGTAAAAGAATATTAAGCTAAGTAAGGTTTTTATTTATGCAAAATACTTTAGACAATGGGAAATTTCCTCAGTGTCTTATCTTTGAAAACAGAAAGACAATGAGCTAATCAAAATACTAACTCAGTTGAAATAAAGGTCTATAGGGACGGTAGTCTAGCAGTGGTTTGGAGGGCTGTGGGCCGAGGGTGATGGATGCAGGTCACTGCAGTCCCTCACACGGTAACAAGTGTGACTCGTCTTGTCTTTCACATTTAGGGCTCTTGGTTAAGTGGTTGCCTGGAGACCCAACCACACCCAAAGGAGAGGAAGCCAGGAAGATGGGGAGGCCCTGACAACCCTCAGGCCATGGGGAATTTAAAAGGGCTGCTAGATGCTCTGTCTCTTGCTGATAGAATGTGAAACTGCAGGGTGACGTCCCCTCTGATTACAGCGCAGAGAGTTCCAGGAGTCACACTTAGCTGGATGACTTGTGCAGGCAATGGCGGGAGGGTGAGGGGCAACAGGGGTGGCCGGGGTGGAGGAAGCAGGGGTGGAGAGTGATGAGACAGGAACTGGAGTCTCCAAGGAACCCAGAGGTAACGATATCCGGCAAGATGAGAGCTGGTTTGGGGGCAGAGGCTGGTTCCCAGGGCCGTGGGTGCGGACTCAGTGAGAAAAACCCGCACGGGGCATCTCAGGACAGTGATTTGGCTGCAGCTCCAGCCTATGTTGCAGAAAGCTGACCTTGTTAGGACAGGAAAACCAGAGTCCTTTCAGCCCGAGCCGTCAAGTCTCCATTTCTTATGGGCCGTGTTACAGAATAACTTCGTTTAGGGTCTTCCTGTTCCTTTGGGGGGAAGACCTCATGTGTGACCCCAGTGTTATCTGAAGAACAGCATACATTGTAACCAGAGCATATGAACAACTAATGAAGCTCAACAAAGCGGTCTTGTGATGTTCGGTGAAGGTTCAAGGAGAGACAGGTACAGGAGCCTTCCGCTAGTTTCCCTAAATCTTGCTCATGTTGTAGATTAGATGGAGTCATGAAACTCTGAGACACAATAACACGCTCAAGAAGCCTCCAGGTCCTTCCCGTCATCTGCTTTACCCATCCCATTACTCTGAGGGACGGCCAGGGCCAGGAATATCACTCCTATCTAGGGAAATCTAGGTTAGAGAAGCCAGAACATTTCAAGGGTATATAACAGTGGTAGGAACAGAAAGGGGCTGCTTATGGCTCATAAGTTGCTTAAGCTTATGGGAGAATTCATTCAGTCTCTGCCACGGAAGCTTCCGTATGCCGTTGGAAGGAATGGTGGGCGCTGTGGAAGATGGGGCCTGGTTGGAAGACGTCTGTTTCCTCTCTCTGTCTTTAGGCGCTTGTTAGCCTTCACAGTGCTGTGCTTTCCCATGGTGATGCTTTGCTTCTGAGCAGGTGCTCCTTGAATTGTTCCAGGTTAGAACAATAGGACGGCAAGTAACCGTCACTGGCCTCTGTTTCCTCCTTGGGTCTTCTCCATCTTCTGGGACTCTACATCTCGGGTCTGAATTCCTCCCTGCCACTTTGTTCCAGCCTGCCTCTCTCCTGCAATTATGATGATCGACCAAGATCTGCCTTTCTTTGCGAAGACCAGTCTTGTTCTACTTTACTCATTAACACAAAAGTAAGGTGATGAAGAAGATTTAGTTGAGATTAGTGCGCTTGTTCCACACATGTAAGGTCCTAGGTTCCATCACAGAACTGCCAGAAGAATGAAAAGAAAACGCCTCACTGCCAAGGAGACAGAGAAAATATTCACTTGAATCCCCCACATGATGAGGGCGGCTGGCACTGATGTAGAGAATGTTTCTGTATATTTATTTCCAACCTTCTCTGCAGTCCGTCTGGGGCATGATTAGGTCAGGGAGACTAACTAGTGTTTTCCTAGTGTTTTGCTTGCTTCTGTGGCAATCCATTACTGTTTTTTTGAGCTCACCTGGGGTTGTCTTGAGTGAACCCCATAATTCATAGCTCCCCTCATAGTTGAGTATGCCCCTATCACTAAAGTCTGGCTAAAGGGATTATGTGTGAAAATACTGGGGAGTACACCAACAACCTTTCTTCATCTTGCTGTCTGGAAGGCAGTTATTGCCATCTTGGTCCCGAGGTCAAGGCTTTGCTTGGTAGAGCAACAAGATGGAAGAAACCTGGGCTCTTGTGGATCATCAGGCAGTGGGAGCAGAGACAACAAGAGGGAGGGTTGGGAGGGAGGGTGTGGGTTGGTGTTGGGTTTCAGAAGCCCTGTGAATATATATGTAGAATGGCCACACTGGGACCACTTATCAGGCGGCAGATCAACTTTACTTAGGGTGATTCAAGCCTTATGAAGTCTTGGGGGACTGAAGTTAGGGACATCCAGGATGGACAAGAGTCATTGGATGAGGGCGTAGGGTACCAAGACACCTCATTAGCGTGGGAAGCATTTCAGGAAACTCTGGTGATGGCTGAACAGGTTTTATCAGAAGAAAGGAAACGGATCCTATAATCTAATTGAGGTTATATGCCATTTTCCAGGTAGAGGCCTGTGTGTGTGCATGTGTATGTGTGTGTGTGTGAAGTGGGAAGGGTAAATTCCTCAGACAAGGTCAGAGAAGGAGAAGCCCTGCCAATGAAGGGAGCCTCCCACATTGCACTGAGCCCAGAGGCTCTCTGATCATGGCGGACTTCAACCTTAGTTAGCAGAGTTCTCCCGCACTGTCTCTGGAGAACAGTTCATGGAAACTTACCTGGATTTGTAGAAGTAACTGCCCACTTCTTTTCATTCTTATTTTATTTTGGTTTATTCATTGTTTACCCTAGTAGAACTCTGAACAGATATGCGGTTTAGCAGAACGCACCCTGATTTTATACCATGACGTTAGAGGGAACTCTGGCTCATAGTCCTAACCCTCTTTGTTTAAGGGCTGCTGCAGCTATGGTGTGTTTGTTGCTTGGCAGAATATATATTCTTAAATGCTGAGTCACTAATATTTCCCCAGGGCTTTATTTACTTTACAATATGGTCATCCTTAGAAAAGCTTCTTGTTCTCTTGAGAATTTCCTTCATTTTTTTTCCTTATTGTTCTATTCTTAAATTGAACCAGGAAGTCACTTGAGAACTCGGTAAGATTGATCTATTTGTCCCTGAACCATAATGTGGCCTGCTGCAAGGACAACTTCCATTTCTTTGTTCTGCCTTTAAATAGCCTGGGTATTTCTAAGACACCCAACAGTGTCTTAGATCCTTAACCCCCCACTCCCACCCCCATAGCATGTATTTGGAGATATTCAGGTTACTGAACTATTAATTTTAGTGTATAATATGATTTCAAATCTGTCCTTTGGCTACTTTAGTGGCTTAAGCCAACGTTTCAGGAAGGGACTACAAGCTATCTAGAATTCTGATCTGAATCAAGTCATCACCCTGGGTGTTGCTAAAATTCTCTCAGAGACTTCGCTGTGTTTTGAGTTAATTTCCCCCTCCCAGGTTGAATGTTCATCCCTTAGCTGGTGGTGCTATTTTGAAAGACTGTGGAACTGGTAGGAGGTGGGGATGTACCTGGTAGAACTAGCTCACCAGGGGCAGCGCCATGACGGCCCCGGTAGCCTTGCCCTCAGCGTCCAGGTCCTCTGTGATGGGAACTTCCGCCACCGGCTCTTGCTGGCATGATCCGAGCTGCTCCGTGGTGCGTTCTATGCCATGATGGACTGAGCCCTCTGAAGCCGTGGGCCGAGATAGATCCTTCCTCCTGTAAGTTGTTTCTGTCAGATATCGGCACACACACACACACACACACACACACACACACACAGACATACATACATAAACACACACACACACACACACTGCATGTATGTGTATTCTGTGTATATATGCCTGTGGTGTGTGTACATAGGTCAAAGGACAATTTGTGGAAATTGGATTCTCCGTCTACCATGAGGCTCCAACTCAGGTCTCCAGGCTTGACCGCAAGAGCTTTTATGCACCTATGAGCCACCTCATGGGCCCAATTCCAGCTTTCTTACCCCCAATGTCCGTCACCATAAAAAGTTCTGAAGTCCAGGAACTTACAGAAACAAGAAAAACCATCAGCTTCCGTAATATGGAACATATCTAGTTGATTTCTGGAACTCTGGCTAAGAGGATGTGCACACCGTTCTGATGATTGCTATTTAGCGTCACCCTCTAATTTATTTGCAACTTTTTACTCATCTCGATGTCTCTATGGCTCATCTAACATTCATGTATTCCATGGTGCTTCTGAAAAGTTTTCTGCAATATACACTTACTGTGTCTTATTCTTTCCTAATAGAATTCTTGGCATTAGAAATAAAAGCTTTGAAACGATCATATGGAACTCAACCCAGCAACCCTGGGGCACTTAATTGCTTAGCTTGGCTTTGGAAAGGTCTTACAGACATAAAACCTTTGGTCCAACTATGGATTAACAAGCAATTTGGAGGCCTGGTGGTGGTGGCACATGCCTTTAATCCCAGCACTTGGGAGGCAGAGGCAGGCGGATTTCTGAGTTCGAGGCCAGCCTGGTCTACAGAGTGAGTTCTAGGACAGCCAGGGCTACACAGAGAAACCCTGTCTCGAAAAAACAACAAAACAAAACAAAACCAAAAAAAACCCAAACCAAACAAACCCCAAAACCCAAGCAATTTGAGATAAAACAGAACAACTATAACAGTGATAACAAAAAAGACCTACCCCCAAACCCCAATCATCGCCTTGTAACATAGCTGTCATTATAACATCTTCCAACCTGGTTGGTGTTTGCACATGCCCACACAATATACTCTCTACAGAGTTGAAAACTACTTCAAGGTAGTCAAATATATCATTACGTTACTTTCCAGTTACAGTGATGCCAGCACAGTGGCAAGGAAGCCCCCCCCCGCCCCGCCCCCATGCCTCCACCATTGGGGTCTTGCTGTATACACCATGCTGGCCCTGAACTCTTTAATTTCCAACCATAGCCTCCAAATTGCAGGAATATAACATCATATCCAGAAGTTTTCTTTAACTCACTCAAACTAGTTTAATGATGTAAAACGTAATTCTATTCCATGGTTAAACACAGATATTAACTGCTGTGGCGTAGCATATAAGTGACTAAATCTTCTTTTAAAAAAACATATTCGTCCCAGCGTTCCCACCTCCCTCCCCCTGCTCCTCCACCCCCACCAAAGTCACGCTCTCGCTATGTAGCCTTGCCTGTCCTGAAACTTGCTCTGTAAATCAGTCTGGCCTCAAACTGTCTCTGCTTTCCAAGAGCTGTGATTAAGAGCGTGCACCACAGTCTGCCGCAGCTGCCGGGCTATTCCCAGTACTTTCAAAGTATTGAAAAGTATTGTGTGTGAAGCTTAGGTCGATGAAGCAAAACCTCAGCTGCTCAGAGAGGCAACTTCTGCATAATCACATAGACCCTCCCTTTGTTTTTATTGAGCTTGTGAGCTGTAGCCTCAGCTGAACACTAGAGGGCGCTCCTGGCTGCAGAATAGTTCTGCCCTTTCTTTTCTCTTTTTCCCTAGCATTGTCTCAGGGAAACTGAAGGTCGCACCAGAATGTGGCTTAATGAATGTCCCTTCCCTGAGTCCCTGGGGCTCTGAAATGCAAAGGGATGCCGATGTGTAGCCCCGTGGGAGACTCCTGCCTACCATAGGAAACTATGCTTCTAGTAAAGTACTGCTTGGGTGTTTTCAAGTACATAGATATCAAAGATAAAATGTTTACAAAAAGAAATGTATACAGGAAGTCTGGCCCTTACTCGTTTTACCTCCTATTGAGGCTTAAAGTGCAGCCCGGAAGAGTCAACATGGAAAAATGTCGTCTAATACTTCTTTAGGGAAATAATTCCCAGACTCATTTTCTGGAAGACATAAACTATACGTCTGGACTCTAGTAAGCTTCAGAGTAACTATGGAGAGTTTCATCTTTCAAGGCAGCAAGAGTTATTCTAGAAAGTATGCTTTAGAAGAGCCTGTGGTGCCAGGCAGTGGTTGCACATTCCTTTAATCCCAGCACTCGGGAGGCAGAGGCAGAGGCAGGCGGATTTCTGAGTTCGAGGCCAGCCTGGTCTACAGAGTGAGTTCCAGGACAGCCAGGGCTACACAGAGAAACCCTGTCTCAAAAAAGAAAAGAAAAGAAAGAAGGAAAGAAAGAAAGAAAGAAAGAAAGAAAGAAAGAAAAGAAGAGTCTGTGGCTGGCTTCATAGGAGAATACATCTGGATTTAGCTGGTAAATAAATTGCTTTTACCAAAGGCAAACACATATTCCCCCCATCCTCAGTGTCTGCCGGGTTGGACCCGTGACGAGTGCAGGGGACCCTGTTGGTTCTGTCGCGGTCCTAAACAGTTTAACCCGTGTGTAATAAATTCTGTGTCTATATGTGTTCATGTGAGCGCTTCTAAGAGAAATAGCTCCATGTCATCCCTGTTCCCACTTGAAATTTTTTATTAATTATTTTAAAGATTTATATCCCAAATGTTGCCCCCTTCCCTGAAGTTCTTCCCCCACCCCCTTTCCACTTCACATCTGAGAGGTTTCTCTCCCTCCCCCCCCCCCCCCGTACCCTCCCACTCACCCTGGGGCATCAAGTCTCTACAGGATTAGGCACATCCTTTCCTATTGGGGCCAGAGAAGGCAGCCCTCTGCTCCATATGTGCCCGGGGCCACAGACCCTCCTGTGTATACTCTTTGGTTAGTGGCTCGGTCTCTGGGAGCTCCCAGGGGCCCAGGTTATTTGACACTGTTGGTCTTCCTATGGGTTTGCCATCTCCTTCAGCTGCTTTAATCCTTCCCCTAACTCTTCCCTGACCTCCGTCCAATGCTTGACTCTGAGTATCTGCTTCTGTCCCAGTCAGCTGCTGGTAGAGCCTCTCGGAGGATAACAATGAGAGGCTCCTGTCTGAGAGCACAACATAGCATCTGTAATAGGTCAGGGATTGATGTCTGCCCATGGGATGGATCCCGAGTTGGGCGGGTCACTGGTCGGCCGGTCTGTCAATCTCTGTTCCATTTTTGTCCCTGCATTTCTTTTAGTCTGGAGCAATTTGAGGTCAAAAGTCTTGTAGGTGGGTTGGTGTCCCCCTCCCTCTACTCGAGATCATCTCTTCAGGTTCTATATGCCCACTATTGGGCATTTTGGCTAAGGCCACCCAAATTGAGTCCTGGGAGCCACGCCCATCCCAGGTCTCTGGAAGTTTCTAGAAGTTTTCCAAGTCTCTACCCCCCTCAGCAGCATATCTCTATTAATTCTCCTGGCCTTCTGGGTCTCTCTGCTGTCTCCCCCATACCTGCTCCTGACCCCTTTTCCCCTCCCCCTCCCCTCTCCCACCCAGGTCCCTCCCTCAGCCTCCCATGATTATTCTGTTCACCCTTCTAAGTGGGATTTAAGCATCTTCCCTTGGGCCTTTCTTCTTGTTTAACTTTCTGGGGTCTGTGGAATGTCTTGTGGGTCTTCTGTACTTTTTTGGCTAATATCTGCTTATCAGTGAGCACATGCCATGCACTCTAACAAAACAAAACAAAACAAAACAAAACAAAACAAAACAAAACAAAACAAAACAAAATAACCCAATTTAAAAATGAGGTAAAGAGCTAAAGAGAATCCTCAACGAAGGAATCTCAAATGGTCGAGAAGCACTTACAGAAATGTTCGATATATCCTTAGTCATCTGGGAAATGCAAATCAAAACAGCCAGGAGATTCCATCTTCCGCCAATGAGAACGACTAAGTTAAAAAACTCAAGAGATAGCACATGCTGTGAGGATGTGGAGCGAGGGGAACACTTGGTCATTGATGGTGGGACTGCAAACTGGTATAACCACTCTGAAAATCAATCTGGCAGTTTCTCAGAAAACTGGAAGTAGTTCTCCTTCAAGACCCAGCAATATATACTGCTCCTGGGCATATACCCAAAAGATGATGCACCACATAACAAGGGCACATGCTCCACTATGTTCATATGTTCATAGCAGTCTTATTCATAATAGCCAGAAACTAGAATCAACCGAGATGCCCCTCAACCAAAGAATGGATGCAGAAAATGTGGCTTATTTGTACAATGGAATACTACTCGGCTGTTAAAATTAAGGCCATCATGGCTTTTGCAGACTAATGGATGGAACTAGAAAATATCATCGTGAGTGAGGTAATCCAGATCCACCTTAATTTTTTTTTTTTTTTTTTTGGTTTTTCGAGACAGGGTTTCTCTGTGTAGTCCTGGCTGTCCTGGAACTCACTCTGTAGACCAGGCTGGCCTAGAACTCAGAAATCCACCTGCCTCTGCCTCCCAAGTGCTGGGATTAAAGGCTTTTAACCCTTGATAAAAAGACATCTTGTTTTGTAAATATTGCGGTTTTAAATGATTAAAAAATCTCTAGTTACAAAATAAACGCTAGCTTTTAGTTTAATTTAGGGTTGATAACATTTTCTGGTAACGTATAATATACACAGCCTTTGACTGAAGAGTACTCAGCGACCAAATGACAATGTGCCTCTCTCTGGATGTCTGCCAGAGGTGAGGTGCCTGTCATCATGATAAGACTCACAGTCTCTCAGTCTTTCCTCCAGCTTTATTACTGACACAAGGTTAAAAACTCAGGCTAGCCGGGCGGTGGTGGCGCACGCCTGTAATCCCAGCACTTGGGAGGCAGAGGCAGGCGGATTTCTGAGTTCGAGGCTAGCCTGGTCTACAGAGTGAGTTCCAGGACAGCCAGGGCTACACAGAAACAAACAAACAAACAAAAAACCCCCCCAAAACTCAGGCTACCCAAAAGTTAACCTCAGAGCACAGAGGGCGGAGCATACACTCTGGGGACAGGTGAGAGCTTTTACTAACGCTCTTCCCATGTAACCAATGATGGAAATTATCAACACAACAATCTCTTGTCAGTAAAGTACTATAAGCAACATCAGTGCCTTTTCTGGCTATCACTGTATTATATCTATTACACGAAGATAACAAATGCGAAACATGAAGTACCTTGAAAATATCTCTAATTCTGTCACGCAGAAACCATCACTGACAGCCTTGCTTCTCAGTCACCCAGAGTTCACATGCTGTGTCCACACACAGACACATGCATGGACTCCAAGATCAAAGTAAAAACTAGACACAGCCTTCAGTCTGTGTTGTTATTTAGCATGTTGGGACATTTCTACGATGAGCAGAAATTAAATGTAAAAAGGTATATCTATATTACTGCTTTTTAAACTTTAATATTCCACTAAATTAATGTCTCAAGATTTGCCCAACATGGTACTACTTGCACATAGACTTTTCTCAATGACTCAGTCCTTCCTGGAACCCTGCGACTGGCACATTTGTACATTGTGTGTGTGTGTGTGTGTGTGTGTGTGTGTGTATGGATTAAGTCCAAGACTGGAATCACTGATTCTCACTACAGTGGCAAAACCACTTTATTTTACATTTTCAAGTGCATGCTCCCAAAAGCCATAGCAATCACTAACAGAAACCTCTTAAGGAAACAAAATTAAGAGTTTAAGATTTTTATGGCATAGTTTGGAGAATATAGCCTACTCTCAATTTTGAGATCTCTTTTGTGAACATTTAAGTTGTTTAAAATTGTAGCTTTAAAGTTGTGTGTGTGTGTGTTTCTCTTTCAAGGGCTAAGAATCCTGAAGGAGGACCTTGTGACTGATTAAAAGAAGGTTAAAAAAAAAAAAGAAGGTTCATTGTTTCCCCCTTAAGATGTGAACTAAAATAGAGCTTCTGCCTCTTATCATTCATATAATTTTCATTCTGAGCCAGCTTTTTTTTTTTTTTTTAAGGTTTTTCGAGACAGGGTTTCTCTGTGTAGTCCTGCCTCTGCCTCCCAAGTGCTGGAATTACAGGAATGTGCCACCACACCTGGCCTGAGCCAGCTTTAATAAAAATGTTTGGAACTTGACTCGAAGAGCCAGGGGATAAAAGCAGGTTTCTCTCTGATTTTCAGTAGTTCTCAAAAGCTAGTTACTTTACCATGTTTTAAGGTGAAATTTAATTTCCGTATCCGTGTCTGACAGTACATGTAACTTAGAAACCTGACTGGCTTGTCCATTGTAGTGATAGATATCGATGTACTGATGATAAAGGGCTAGTTGGCAGACATGAGCAACTAAGTTCAGATCTCCAGCACAGCTGGAGTGGGGCTGGAGAGATGGCTCCGCGGTTAAGAGCACCAACTGCTCTTCCGAAGGTCCTGAGTTCAAATCCCAGCAACCATATGGTGGCTCACAACCATCTGTAATGTGATCTGACTCCTTCTTCTGGAGTGTCTGAAGACAGCTACAGTGTACATACATAAAATAAATAAATAAACCTTTAAAAAAAAACAGAAGTATTACAAGAATGTGCTTTCATTAAAAAAACAAGACAAAACGAAAGAACAGCTGGAGATATGCCCAAGACTCTACCCCTAGTTTCAGAGTGAGGTACAGACAGGTATCTAGATAGATGAGCTTCCTTAGAGACCATGTCTCCTAAAGAAAGATGGCCAAAGTCCTCCACATGAACAAGCTGACACACATGTGTGACTGCACACAGAAATCTACACACCCGTATTAGCAGATACATCACATGTCACAGGCACACACACGAATATGTTTATATATTATGTGTATACATTTTTGCAAAAATGTATATAGTTGGATATATTTAAGTAAAAGAAAAACAAGACTTTAATCAGTAAATAAAAGGATTGGTTTATGAATCTGAAATGTTACAGCCCCTGATTAGCTGACGCTAGCTTTCTGCTGTTAAATGTTCTGTTTCTTGGAAGCCTCACCAAAGAGACTTCAGTGCGTGGGTACAGAGAGTTGGCTTCTGTGCCTTCCCGCAGAAATGCCCTTTCTCCCTCCCAATGCTGCTCCTGCCGGTGACAAACTACAGGGGGTAAGCAGACAGCTGGCTTCCCCGCCCTCCTGCAGCACGCACAGCCCCACCCCCACCCCACGCCGCTCCAAGAGGACCCGACCTGGCATCAGAATAGCGCTACCCGTAAAAAAGCCCCCCACCAACAGGACACTCTGAGGAGCCAGCCACAATGCTCGCTCAAGGAGGGGAGTGCCAGCCTACATCGCCTCTGCATCGCCAAGGCTGACACCTTCCCTCATAAACACCCGAACTCTTCCCAGGGGCAGCTGGCGCCTGGCCTTGGGACCTCAGAGAAAGAAAGAAAGATTAGGGTCCCACGTCTGAGTCATAGAAGAGAGGTGACCAGAGGTCGCAGACAGTCATAAAACTGCCCCCCCCCCCGATATCATAGTAGAGATGACTTTTAAGGTGAGGAGAAAATCCCCATCTCAGCTGCACAATTCCGCCCTGCCAAATGGTATCATGTTAGAACTATGACATGTCTCAACCACCTCCCCCCTTGCCCTAAGCATTCAAAGAATCTCTAACTATGCTGTATATAGGTGCCAAGCCTCCTGCACTCGGGGCTGCGCTCCAACCTGCGCTGTGGGAAGGTGGGAAGGTTTGCGACCGACCGGAGCATGCCTTGTGTGAAATAAAAGACTTTCATGCAAATCGCAGCGGACTCCACACTTCATGAGTTCTCCTTGGTTTCCCACCAGACTTGGATGTAATAGAAGCAGCAGAAACCATATATATATATATATATATATATATATGGTTTATATACGAGTGACCGCCTAGGGCCTCCCGCGGCAGTCCAGCATGCAGTGGAAGGCTGAGCTGTGACTCTGTCCCACAGAAGCAGCACGTAAGTTTTCTCTCAGACCTCAAGGGCTGAGCTCATGCCTGTGGGCTGCCGTCCTGTGCGTTTGGCTTTGCTTGTTTCTCCTGCTATGTCTATATATATATCCTTGGACTTAGGAAATAAGATTATTTTAACCACTGTCGTTAATGCAATTTTAATAACATTAACAAGATAATGCCCATTGCGGTGTCCAATTATTGCATTTCGAAGACATAAGACTCTATCATGGTAAAGCATCTTAATGAATGAGACTCAGATAAAACTCCTGCCATTCCTCTCCCTTCACACAAAAATGGGAGGAAGCAGACATAGCAGGAGAAGCAAGCAAAGCCAAACGCACAGGACGGCAGCCCACAGGCATGAGCTCAGCCCTTGAGGTCTGAGAGAAAACTTACGTGCTGCTTTGGTGGGACAGAGTCACAGCTCAGCCTTCCACTGCATGCTGGACTGCCGCGGGAGGCCCTAGGCGGTCACTCTGAGCCGTACTGGGGGGGGGGGAGAAATAAGCAAAACACATTCTAGGAACTTCAGGACACGTTGTGTTTCCCGCTCAAGGCCTACTTGCTATTGGCAGGAAGGAGAATTTTATACAGAAGAGGGATAAAAGAAAGTAACTCTGCCGTTAGAAATGGGCGCACTGAGCAACCGACTTCTGGACTCCTCTTAAAGTGCTCCAAGAACAATATTCTATTTCTATTTGACAAGCAGAACACTTGCATAGCGCAAAGCGTAACATTATAACAAAAGTATCAGGATTAAAAAGTCAGATTTCCCCGTGTCAACTAAGTTAAAGAGTTTTATTGAAAAGTCAACACAGACGAAATCATCAGCACCCATGCAAAATTCCCTTCCTAAGTGCAGGCCCATCCTTATTTTATGTAGTTTTCATTCTCTTGCTAACAAAAGCAGAAACTTGGACATGTGAAAAATCTTTTAGTTTAATGAGTCTTACAATTTTTCAAACAACATAAACGTGTAGACTTTTACCTTCTAGTTTCTTGAAATCCAGAAAGGAGGGGGAGGAAAAAAAAAAGCCACACTGCTCTTACAGCTGCTGGGGGGAGAAAGCAGTCTCCAAGCTCTGTACCCGGCCCCTCGGGCTCCACACCTGCAGAAGCTGGGAAAATGCCCCGGTTCCAGAGAGGCCTCGTCCATCTAAGACAGGGGTGAGGCGACTCGCGTGCATCTGACAACCGTTTCGGTCACCTCCCAGGATCCTGTACACTTACTTCCCAGCCAGCTAAAGATGGGGCAAACAGGTAAACACCACGGTGCCTCTCCCTCATCCCACACCCAGAGCTTCACCCGTTCTGAGGATGTGATGGAGAATGTTTGCTTTGGGATAGCAGCCTCAGGCGGTGAGAAGTGACCCTCCCCCCATAACCCCCCCCCCCACACACACACCTTTAAACAGCTTAAAAAAATAATAATGCCTGAACCCAATTCAAGAAGTCATCTGGTCAGGCACTTTCTTTAAGAAACCAGCAAGTGTTTGGAAATCATTTGAGCTATAAACATGCTGTGGGAATCATCTCCTTGCTGCATGGAGTGCTCAGAGACGTGTGGCTTCAAGCCAGTGTCTTACAGTCTTTCTGGAGACTGCTAGAAAGACCCATTTCCCTGAAAACACACAAGCCATTGGCCCAGGGTTATCTGTTCACTGCATAGGTGGGGGAGATGGTGATGCTTAAACAGATAGAAACAAAGAAAACCCCAGGCAGCCCTGTGCGGAGAATCTGGATCGCGCAGCCCCAGCCCTTGATATTTGATGATTTTTGCGTCAGTTTGGACTTTTCATGGGGACTAGGTCCCAAGGGGATCAATTGAAGACTGGCAAGGGAAGCAGGAATAGACAGAGGCTCTCCCTCGGGAGGGATGGAGAGCGGAAAGAGCCGGAAACATCCCGGGTGCCCCTGGAGCCAGGACTGATCATCAGACAGGAAGAGAGGAAGCCACGTGGTTCTCAAAAAAAAAAAAAAAAAAAAAAAAAAAAAAAAAAAGATTAGAGCAATGTTTGTCCCAATCTAGGTAGAGCCTGCTTCTCAGAGGAGCTCAGAAGTCGTGATCTCATTAGCCCCGAAGGCGGCTCTGTGAAGACAGCTCTCTTGGTGATACCTTGTTTCCTGACAGGAAATCAAATCCCCCAAAAGCAAAGGCAGAAGGCAGAGCCACGCGGTCTTATGTAACAAGCTGACTATGTGGAGTCCTCACTGGGCTGTCAGCGGCTTCAGAGAGGCTCAGAGCGCCACAGGCTTTAACCCCACCTGGCCTCCAGAGTCTGAATCCTTTTAAGTGCCGTCTGCCAATTTCTCTCGGTTCTATTCTCAAACACAACCAGGGCATCTCCTTTATAAAAATCTCACCGAAGCTGGTAAATCATCCTTTCCTGGACAAGCCAGCGTAGGAAGTAAACTTCCTGCCTGTGTCTTTTAAAGATGGTTCTTTTTAACACTAGGGATGGGGAAAAGATTTCAAAGAATGCTAGAAGTCTAGCAGTTGATGTGCACTTTGGCGCGGGCAAAAAATAGGACTATTACACTGAAAAACTTCCCAAGCAAAAGTTATTAGAGAGCATTACACGTGAACCTGCAATGACCCAAAGCAAGTATTTCTAATATATGCACAGAGAAATTGTTGGTATCAGGACCTCCGACGCCTGTGACATCACATAGGTGACAGCGAGACCTGTTGTCAAGGCAACAGCCACCATGTACCCGGAGTTCGCTGGGCTCACCTTTACCTGCGACCACGTCACCATCCGTGTGTGTGTGTGTGTGTGTGTGTGTGTGTGTATTGCCTCTCTTCCCCTCTTTCTTTCTGCTGCCATGTTTGTTTCCCCCCCCCCCCATCCCCAATAAACCCCACGTGGAACTGTTTGACCTGGTGTGGTCTCTCGTCCTTCCGCTGCCTGCCCGTTACTGCTGCCGCGGTCGCCCCACCAGTCATAATAGAAATGTCTAGATGTATGGTGATCTTGATGATAGAGTCAGGGAAGGGCACAATGAGGAGGCGTGGCCTTGTAGTGAAGAGACAAGAGAAACCTACACATCAGATCCTATACTCTCCTGACCGTCGGAGTCAGAGCAGTTAGCACTTCCTCCCCCTGGTGATTCCCCCCCTGGAGGGGGGGGGAGGAATGCCAGCCTTGGGAACAGAGGAAAAGCAGCATGCCCTAGCCTCCCTCCACTTAGTGTGAGTCACTGAAACTCACACCCCCTTTTGATTAACAACCAACCTTCCGTGCAGCTAGCTCCTGCCCTTGAAGGAAACAGAAGCCGATACCCTTAAAATGATAATAGCCAACTCTTGGACTATGGCAAAGAGACAATTAAATGTTCCCCCAACAGCTGTGGCCAGTTGTAAAACTACACCAGCTTCTGATAGCACAAGTTACTTCTCCCAGGTCAGAAAGGTCCCTTTCCAGCTGCAGGGTTCTGCCCCGCCCCGTGTCTGAACATTCCTTTATTCTCTCATGTAATGCCAAGGCTTGGGAACCCCGCTTAAGGTTTTTCCCTTTATAAACCGCGGTCACTTAGACCTGGGGGTTAACTCTCCTTCCCGCTCCATCAGGAAGGTTGGTGGCCCAAGCTCGAGTTTAAATAAAGACCCTCGTGCGATTACAGTGGGTTGTGATTCCTGGTGGTCTCTTCAGGGGTTTTTACAATCTGGGCACAACAGGAGGAGGAGGCATGGCCTTGGCTGGAGGAAGTGTGTCACTAGGGGCGGGCTTGGGGGAGGAAGCCTGTCACTTCAGAAGCTCAAGCCCAGGCCCAGGGATGCTCCTTTTCTTCTGCCTGAGGATCTGGATGTAGAAGTCTCAGCTCCCTCCCCAGCACCACCATGTCTGCCTGCGTGCCACAATGATGACAACAGACTAAACCTCTGAATTACAAGCCAGCTGCCAATGAAATTCTTTCCTCTATAAGAGTTGCCATGGTCATGGTGTCTCTTCACAGCATCAGAAATCCTTAATAAGATAGCAGTAACCTCAGGAAGTTCATGGTGTTTGTCTGGATGATAGAGAAAATCCATTTTTCCCCCCTCTCCAGTTTTCTTTAACACTTTCTTTTTACCATAAGTAAAATAGGAGTTTGGATAACAGAGAAAAAGGACCTTATTTATCTCTTACCTGTCCTGGCTAGCTCCTTAGCAGGGCCATCTCATCTTCTGTCTCCACATCTTTACCAATACGTCACTCATTGTGAGTCACGAGTGATCAACTGCTTCTATGTTTTAGCACCCCTCCCCCCACAACGTGTAGGTTATTAGAGGGAATCTTGAATAAGAAAAGCCCGGAGTGAATGTTTATTTTTGACATGGGCACAGCTTGTTGGGGACTCCAACCTTGATTGGTTGACCAGTGGAAAACTGGCAAACTCTAGACTCTAGAGGAATGGCAAAGCTCTCCTGGGGACTCTGAGTGTGAGTGTGCGGGAGATTAGCAACAGGTGGCTTCCTCCTCCTGCATATGTTTACCTCTTGTTATTGCTGCCTGTGGAGATCTCCTACTGGGTCCGGCTAGCCCCTCCTCCTGCTGTATGTAATAAACATGAGATTCTGGGTAGCAGCAGTTAGAAAACCCAACCTGGTCTCAACTTCATTGTGTGTGTGTGTGTGTGTGTGTGTGTATGTGTGTGTGTGTGTGTCTGTCTGTCTGTCTTTTCTCCATTCCCTCTCTGCCTCTAGCCATGGTTTTAGGACCCAAGCTGTACAGGTCATGGCATCAATGCATCTCTTTCTGCCTTCCTCATTATTCCCAGGTGGGTGTCCATCAGGATCTCAGTTTTATCCCACGATGTCCAAAGTGGAACAAATATTCTTTACGTACATGCCTCATTACCTTGTTCTTCCCCGCCCCCACCCCCACATACAAATATTGTTCTCATTTTAAAAGACGGAAGCAACTTAAGGGAGGGAGGTTCGTGGCTTCTGAGGTTTCGGCCCATGGTGTCGGGGAAGACTTGGTAGAGCCATGCCAGCAGGAGTGCGGGCAGTGGGGGCTCACCTCATGGTGGATCAGGAAGCAGGGCATGTGACAGGAACCAGGGCCAGACGTCACCTCGCATTAATGACTTACTTCTTCCAAGATGGCCTCACAGTCCCTTCTTTAGTGTAAGGCTCTCAACTGAGCCATCTGGCCCTCCACAGTCTCATAAAGCAGCACCATCAGCTCCAGGACGCATACCTGAAGCACAAGCCTCTGAGGCCCGTTTCGGAGGCAGACCGTACCCCTCACTTCCTCTTCGCCTTGGAAGAGAAAGTCCAGTCAGACGTCTCTCTCTTCCCGGCTCTGTTCCCCTTCCCCTTCATGGCTGAGTCTTCTGATCTGGAGCTTCGTCCCTTCTCTCTCATCCACCCTCCCCTCCCTTCTCCCCCCCCCCCTTCAACTCTTGTAGGCTGGAAGTTTCCTGTCTGATGTGTGAGTTCGGCCAATGGCGTTCAGAATAGCTTTCCTGCCCTCTAACCCTCCCCGCCCCCACCTCACATGCAATCAATAGGCAAGGGGGCCATGGCCAGTTCTGAGCGGGTTTCTACTCTGGGCGGGCTTCTACTCTGGGCTCCTGGTGATCTCCTTGAAGCGGACACTTAAGGGTTCTTTGGGAAGTCAAGTGTGTTCTCCTGAAGGGGACACGGTTGTGAAAGGCTAAGGCGGACTCGTGAAGGAACGTCCAGCTGAAGCAGACACAGGAGAGAGGATGTTCTGCTAAAGCAAGCACGCGAGAGGACCCGTGATGGAGGATTGATTCTTCGCTAACAGCACACATGTATTGGTCCGACTTAAGTTGTGTAGTTGAGCTGCATTCGTTGGGACGCCCTAAAGAGAAATGCATAGAGAGAAATGGCGTGTTGCGGTTTCTTGCTGCTTCCACAGACTCGGGCTTACTGGCATAGAGATGTCAGCTGAGGCAGACGGCTGGCGCTGAGGCAGGACCAGCGGAGGACATGTGATGTTTGGAGGGTATAAACAGCGCAAGCTTGGCTTGCATATAGCGCTAGCTGTGCAAGCTTGCGGATCTCACATCTTCGCTGATCTTCGCTTCCCTGAGACAGGCACAGCCCAGAACTTCTCCTGGTGTTCCTGCAGGTCCCTCCTGCTGCCTCGAGCCCAGGCTGAGGTCTGGCTGTCCCCCGCTAGGTCATGTCACCGCTGCTGATTCGCATTTGCTATTCTGACTACCGAGCTGGCCTGCTGATGTACCCGTGAGGTGTTTGCGAGTGGAGCGAGCTGCCGCTGCCTGCTGACCTGTGAACCGAACTGCCGATCTATCTGTAGACGACACAGACGGGAGTTGCTCCAAAGAACCTTTCTGGACAGGTCCGCTCCTACCCCCGCCCCATCATTGCTTTTCCACTGCCTCTGGTGGGTTAAAGGGGAGGTTAAAGCGGTTAATCATTAAACATAGGTTTTGGAAAAAAAAATTAAAGTTACGTCTACCAAAACTAACCCAGGTATTCTTAGGCTCGGGTAGGGTTAATTATTCCTTCTAATTTTGTTTCCCATCATCCCCCAATATAAATCCAGGTTCAGACAGACCAGGTAGGCTGCATCTTCGGCTATGCCTCAGTGCTTACGTTCTTGAGTCTTTCAGGGAATTAAGCTTCTGAAGGGACCAGGATGGACACATCTAATTCTCTCTCTCTGTCTCTGTCTGTCTGTCTGTCTGTCTGTCTGTGTCTCTCTCTCTCTTCCTTCCTTCCTTTCTTTTTTCTTTCTTTCTTTCTTTTTTTTTTTTTTTTTTTTTTTTTTTGTTTTTCAAGACAGGGTTTCTCTGTGTAGTCCTGGCTGTCCTGGAACTCACTCTGTAGACCAGGCTGGCCTCGAACTCAGAAATCCGCCTGCCTCTGCCTCCCAAGTGCTGGGATTACAGGCGTGCGCCACCACGCCCATCTAATTCTTTCTATCACTGTTTACACATCCACTGTGTTTTGAGCAAACTCGAGCTTGTTCATGACCCCGTAAAAAATTTGACACCCAGGATGAGTTTCAGCATTTTGAGCTCAACAGGCTTTTGTCTGGGAAGGGTTTGGAATGAGCAGGAAATGCTGGATACAGAGCGGGACTCTCCAGAGGCAGCTGCTTCCCTTGGGATGAAGATGTTCTCCTGGGGGACGGACTCTGACCCCACTCCTGAGGGTCAGGAGTAGAAGGATCTGCATGGTAGACGGAAGTGACTTAGACAGGGCCATGGGGGTCCCGAGAGGAAATTACTATAAAGACAAGCAAGGGTGCGCTCAAATGGCCCCTAGCTTCAGGCCTAGCAGTGTAAAGGGGAAATAGCACTGGTTCAGGAAGCCAATCTGATCTGGTTAGGCTGGCATGGGCAGAGATGGTGGCTCTGGTTGTGTGAGTATGGATTACAAGAGGGGTAACATTCGACGGCATAGCCAGGCAAATGTGCTATGCTTTACTCTATGCAAAGGTGCGCATTGTATTTTATTTAGTGTGTGTATGTGTGTGTATGTGTGAATGGTGCAGTTGTATATGGTATATGTGCATGTATGTGTGTTGTATGTTCATGTGTGTGCCTGGGTATGGTATATGTGCATGTATGTGTATGGTATATGTGTATGTGTGTGGTGTATGTGCATGTGTGTGTATGGTATATTTGTGAATGGTGTATTTGTATATGGTGTATGTGCATGTGTGTGTGTGTATGGTATATTTGTGTATGGTGTATATCCATGTGTGTAGTGTATGTGCACATGCATGTGTATGGTATATATGTGTGTGTGTGTATGGAGTATTTGGGTATGGTGTATGTGCATGTGTGTGTGTATGGTGTATTTATGTATGGTGTATATGCATGCATGTATGTGTGGTGTATGTGCACATGTGTGAGTATGTTGTATGTTGTATGTGCATGTGTGTGTATATGGTGTATTTGAGTATGATGTATGGGCATGTGTGTGTGTATGGTATATTTGTGTATGATGTATGTGCATGTGTGTGTGTGGTGTATTTGTGTATGATGTATGTGCGAGAGTGTGTGTGTGTGTGTGTGTGTGTGTGTGTGTGAGTGTGCACTGAAGCAGAGGTCAGGAGAGGTTGTTGGATGTCCTGCCCTATCACTCTTCACTTCATTCCTTTGAGACAGAGCCTCTCAGTGGACCCAGAGATAGTTTGGTAGCCAGATCCTGCAGTCTCCACTCCCACAGGTCATAGGTACACATGCTACTACCCCTGGCTTTTATATGGATGCTGAGATCCAAACTCAAGTCGTCATGTTCAGTGTGCCATGTGCTCTTACACGGAGCCATCTCTGTCGCGCCACCAGATGACATTTCCTATCTCATCTCGTCAGCAGCTTACAGCTCCATCAAGACAGAAGACTAGCTACAGGGGATTCTCCGTACGATTCATACTAAAGCTGTTGGCTGGGGAGTCTGGCTTCCTGGACTGAAGATAAGTTTCTGCTCTGCTATCAGCCTTCCTGAAGGTTCTAGGGAGAGGAATTGAAGCCTGAGATACCACTTAGACAGAATGGCTTTTTCCCAAGACTAGGAGCTCTGTTGAGTGTACAGATATGACTATCTTTTAACCATAAAACCCAGTTCTTGAGTTTTATGCACGAATGTATGCGTGTGTATCTAGTTTGTTCAACACACGTGACAATGCATGGTAACCTTTATTTTATAATCTATGTTCTGTTAGTGTAGTCTGCCATCACACTGGGTGTTTGCAGGTGTCCCGTTACATGGTGACAGTCGGCCATCTGGTTCTACTGAATCAGAACTTCAGGGCGGAGGAGGCTCCATGGTCTTCCCAAGCACCTGCATGGCTTCCATCAGAGGCGTAGCTGGACCTTGTTTCCCTGCTGGTTGTCTCTGGTTATGGCCCTTGGATTCCCGCTAAGTTTCCTCTTATCAGCTCTGGCTTGTTGCTGTAGTTTATCAGCATCTTCTTGGTCACGATCTGTCACTCATTATACTAGCTGTTTCCTCTTGTTTTGAATCGCATGCTAATTAGATAAGCACACCTTCTCTTGGAAAAACATGGGGAGACATCAAAGGGTTAGGATGGAAATGGATTCAGCAATTAACACCATGGAACGGAGTCAGCTAGAAAAACATTTAAAGAAGTTGTTATCTTCCCCCTCACCCTCCAAATGCAGTTTAGAGGGACACCAGGACACAGCTAGGAGGTTTAATTGGTACTTTCATCTCTGCCAATTAGTATTCCTGTGACCTCAGGTGAGACACGTAGTCTTTCTGGATTTCACTCTGTAGCGGTTGGGACAGCTCATGCCTTGGGGCTGGCCCTTGTGGTTTTCCTTGATGGCTCTACCCCAGTCAGATCTCCCTTCTCCCATAGTTTCCCTGTGCTCAAGGCCACTGTGTACAGATCATCTGCTCCTTCACACCAACCCCCGGAAAGGTAGAACAATGTCAAGAGTACTTTTCTGATAGAAACTAGAGGGAACCCTCTGCCCCCCGGAAATAGAAAGGATACGGCTCATTCAACAAGACTTCGATGAGTGTCTGATATTCGGCGATCACCGTGCCAGATTGTGGAGATTGGGTAGTGAAAGAGAGTATCTACTTGCACGGACTCACGATCGACAGTTGATGAGGTGGGGGTGGGGGGTGGGGGAGAGCAGCTCAGGCATGTACAGCCCGAAACACTGCTGGTGACAGTGTCTGGGAGTAAATAGGGATTGGATTGTGACTAGGTGGCTGTTTTAGGTAGGGCATTAAAGGCGGGTCTTCTTAAAGAAGCTGACACAAACAGAGCTTGAGCAACCTGAGCTAAGTTGGGGATGAGCTATGCCAGAGAGCAGAGCTTTGGGTGGGGAGAACTCCCTGGGGTCTGGGAACAGCAGAGGCACATGAAAAGGAAGATCCAGTTAGGGGAAGATGAGGCAGAAGAGGCGGCCGAGGGTCCTTTGTAGTCCTGATGAAGACTGTAGAGATCTCACTCTGAGAGAAGGGAGAAGGCCGTAGGAGATTTCTCTGACCAGAAAGGTGTCGTGATCATATTTAAATATTTAAAGGATCAATTCAGGCTGCCATGCCGTGAGAGCAGTTCACTGAGGCAGGTGTCAGGGCGACAGAAGCCCTGACCTAAGGTCATTAGGTCAGGGTGGGGTGGTGAGGACTGAAAGTGTTCAGATTGGGATGTAACTGCTGGGGGGCAGAAAAGCCTTCTGTGAGCCGGGCGGTGGTGGCACACACCTTTAATCCCAGCACTAGGGAGGCAGAGGCAGGCAGATTTCTGAGTTCGAGACCAGCCTGGTCTACAGAGTGAGTTCCGGGACAGCCAGGAGTACACAGGGATGTAACTACTGGGATGGTCAGCAGGGGTGGGTAGGATGAATGGGGTGGGGTGGGGTGGGGGAAATGCTTAGACAGAGAGACAGAGATGGGGAGACAGACAGTCAGACACACACACACACACACACACACACACACACACACACACAGAGTCAGAGACAGACAGAAAGAAACTAAGATGGAGAGACAGAAGAGAATCTAACCTAAGCCAAAGTTGATGTCATGACTGATTTCTCATCTGAGGACTGAGAATGATGGATGGAGTTGTTGTCTGGAGAAGATGGAAACACTTGGGAGTGGACAGAACGAGACCTTGGAAATGTGACGTCTGGGATGGGTTCTCAGTACTGGAATGAGTCCGACTTTGATTTTCAAACGGAAGCTGCGCTAGCTGAGTAAGAGACTTGGTATCCCACGGAGGGGAACTTCAAAACCGAACACACGCATTTCTGAGTTTCTGGGTCTTGAAATTTGTTCCTTCATCTGACTTTTTGCATAAAGTCTCCATATTTACCACCAACCAAAGGCTGGTTTCCCCTATTAGAAGGCTAACTTTCTTTTACTGTGATTTTAGTGGGAGGCTCTCTACCACAGCACTCCTCTACCACAGGGGGATGCCACAGCTGACAGAGTCCTGGGCTTTCCCTCATTGGGAAAAGCAGTCTTTGCTGGCTGCTTGCGCCTGCTGTTACCTTATTTACAGAGTGGAGATGGGTAAGAACCCCAGGGGAGCCATCTCCCCCCCCCCAGGTTCTCAGGGTGACTTGGGAGAGCCCCTCTTCTCATCTTCCCCACTGGCTATAGACATCTAAGCAAGCTGCAGGCTGACTTCTATTGAGTGAGGTTTCAGTAAGGGAAGAGTCAGCCCAGTGATTGTAAAATATATATATATATTTGGTTTTTTGAGACAGGGTTTCTCTGTATAGCCCTGGCTGTCCTGGAACTCACTCTGTAGACCAGGCTGGCCTCAAACTCAGAAATCTGCCTGCCTCTGCCTCCCAAGTGTTGGGATTAAAGGCGTGCGCCACAAAGCCTGGCAAAGTAACTAAATTTTTTTTTCTGTAAGTTAAGTCGTGGGCTGACGCTAAGACAACTTCCTAAGATTCTGAATGCCAAGGGCCCTAACACAATACACCTCTAAGGAAGAAGCAAATTTAACTCCCTATCCATATTATCTCTCCTTCTTGAAGCTGAGAAGGATTCCGTAGGTAGCAATCAGATCTTCTACACTGGATGCTGCCCACGGTATCAACAGAACAATTTCTCTGTCTCGGAGTGTTGGCGCTCATGGTTTCCTTCCGCCAGCTCCCTTTGCATCCTTTTATTCTCTGTGAAGGTGTTAATGAACGACTAATTGCTTAAGGGTGGGCTTGCTGACAAAGAGGAATAAGGGCAGGAAAGCAGTGATGACGGGTTTAAAAACCACAAAGAGAGAACTGTAAAGGCAAGCTTCTGCAGAGCCCTGGGCGGGCGAGGCGGGTTAATGTAGTTCTGCACCTCTGACACCCACCCAGTGTCTCCACTCCCACCTCCTTCCTTCCATCGCATTCGTTTGGTCACAGCTTTTGGGAGTGTTATTGAAGACCTCCATAGGAGGCTGGTTATGCTATGGGAAAGAGACCGGGGAGTGAGCGTGAGTGCCCAGAGACCGAACTGCGTAAGCAGAGGAGGTCCTTCTGCTCTGAGCACAGGGCTGAGGAGCGCCTGAGCCAAAGCTAGGTATTAGTTTAATATCTGTAGACCCAACATGATGCTCAAGATGGTGAGAGAGAGAGAGAGAGAGAGAGAGAGAGAGAGAGAGATTCCACTTGACCCCGAGATGAAGCCACACTGAGTCTTAACAGACGTGAGCAGAAGTGAATCTTTGTCCCCTCGACTTTTGCAGAACGCTCGCCCACTTCATCTTCTAATCCCCTTTCTCACGCCTGTCCTCTCTGACGCACCACCCTAGCTGTTTTGTTGTTTTGTTTTGTTTTTTACTGTGAAAGCGCGCGCGCGCGCACACACACACACACACACACACACACACTGTCCACCAGACAGTGGCTGGAACCTGTCGTTGACAGGATGGTCCGCTAGCGCGGGCTCAGTATGGAATGGCGATGTGCCGTGTGTGTGTGTGTGTGTGTGTGTGTGTGACTCATTCCTTGCTTTACCACCGTCTGAGTCGGCCATCCGCCCATCCATTACCCGTGTGGCTCGTCTCATCCTCCTAAGCCGATCACATTAGCTCATCTCTTTCCGCCCAGTTGACATCCGGTCTTCTTCCTTTGTTGGAGCCACTGGGACGCGGCTGCATTACCTTCTCAGGGGCTCGTTGCCCCGCACGGTGTCAGCCGCAGATAGCATTAACATGCTGTTTACACGTTCCCGGGTCACTAATCCAAATGTTAAATGACTCAGAGGGTGACACTTGGCATTCATTCACCATCTGCGGCGGGTTGGCATTCGCCACTACTGCGAACGTTCACCCTCTTACAGCAGAGCGGGATCCGGCGCTCGTCCAAACTGGACCCATTCAAACCCGAAGGATGCCGGTCTGTGCAGCCACAGCTCTCTTGCTAGCCGCAACCTTCGCTCGCTCGCATTCACCCTCCTGCCCCACCCCACCCCTGTGGCCCGTGGAACCGAGCACTGGCCAGAGTCTGCGAGTCAAGACCAAGGGGGTCACGATGTCAGCCGAAGCTGCCAGGTTGCAGAGCTGCGGGGCTCAGCCGTCTGATTACTCAGAACCTATGAGCAAACGGCACTGCAATATTGTCAGGACCGGGTCGTGCTAGCACAGGCTAGCTCTGTTGAGCTACTTGAGATGCAAATTCGATTCCTGAAGAAAACCTGTTTGGCTTCCTTGACTACTGTGATGAACTAGACCCTTAAGCTTCTACATAATTTAGAACTGATGGAGGACTGTTTTTCTGGCTGAGCTACTAAACATTGATTTATAGTTTTCTCTCTCTCTTATTCCTAGAGATGAAATCCAAGGTCTTTCATATGCAAACGACACATCCTTTTTTCTCCCAAATTGTGGCATAGCATTAAAAAGGTAACTTATTTTGATTAAAATTATATTTGTGAATCTTACCATTCACTTATTCTTTTCATTTGCTTGATTTTTATCTTTTTTAAACATTTAAAAAATTTTAAAGATATATTTTATTTATTATATGTAAGTACACTGTAGTTGTCTTCAGACACACCAGAAGAGGGCATCCTATCCCATTACAGATGGTTGTGAGCCACCCTGTGGTTGCTGGGATTTGAACTCAGGACTTCTGGAAGAGCAGTCAGTGCTCTTAACCGCTGAGCCGTCTCTCCAGCCCCATTTTTTTAATTTTTAACTTTAATATTTGTGTGTGTGTGCATGTGTGTGCACTCGCGCACATGTGTGTGCACGTGTATGCAAGGCCACAGAGGCTAGAAGAGGGTGTTGGGTTTCCTGGAACTGGAGTTGCAGGTGGTGTGAGTCACCTGATATAGATGATGGGAATTGAACTCCTACCTCTGTAATTGCTGAATCAGCTCTCCATCCCTTGACTTTATTCTTGATAGGAAATTTTGTTTTGTTTTCTAAAAAACTGAACTTACTCTGTGTGTGTGTGTGTGTGTGTGTGTGTGTGTGTGTGTATGTGTTTCACCCTGAACCACGTTCACTGGAAGAACAGAATCACATAGGTTTTTATGTCTCTTTGATTTATAGTTTGGCTGCGGATGCCCTCTGCTCGCCCCTGCTCGCCCCTGCTCGCCCCCCTGCTCGCCCCTCTGCTCGCCCCTCTGCTAGCCCCTCTGCTAGCCCCTCTGCTCGCCCCTGCCTTCCTTCCTCGTAGGGGACCTTAGTTCAGAGCTTCGCGGATGTTAAGTGTATATCTGCTACCATGAGCTACACCCTTGACCCTGATTTTTTCCCTTCAGAGTGACTCTTCAAAACTTCGTGCTATAGATATTATTTCTTGGGAGAACTGAAGTTTTATTTCAGAATGTCCTAATGTGACATTCTCTCTCTCTCTCTCTCTCTCTCTCTCTCTCTCTCCCCTCTCTCTCCCCCTCTCCCTTTCTCTGTCTCTCCTTTCTGCTCTCCCTCTCTCTTTTCTCCCCTCTCCTTCTTTTTGTCTTCCTCATCCCTCTCCCTCTCTGTTCATACATGAGATGCCATTTTCTATGTATATTAGGGTAAGTTTAACCTTACAGTCTCCATGTCTCAGCTCCCTAAGGGCTGAGATTCCAAGTGTATACATTCATACCAGGGATTTTTACACTTGGAACAGACTCTCAGTATGGACTATGATTTCTCTCTCTCTCTCTCTCTCTCTCTCTCTCTCTCTCTCTCTTTCTCTCTCTCCCTCCCTCCCTTCCTTCCTCCCTCCTCCTCCCTCCTTCCTTCCCTCCTCCTCCTTCCCTCCTTCTTCCTTCCTCCCCTCCCTCCCTCCTTCCCCCCTTCCTTCCTTCTTTTGATCAGAGGTGAAAACAGACATAGACATAAATAACACCTTTAGGGGACAATGTCATCAGTGTCATCCTGTGGCAGTGATGCAGTCCTATCTCAGATCCCAGGGACTCTGCCCACTTCGAGCACTAGACGTTGAAAAGTTTGGGCTAGAAACCTGGAAGCAGGAAAAGAGAACACTAGACTATGTAGCCAGGCATGCACACGTATATTATCTCGGATCAGTTTCCTGTAAAAGACAGTCATCTAAGCTCAAGGAAGTGAAAAATCTATCTTTATGAACTCTGTGCCACTCAGTTAATTGTGGTTGATAATGTCAGGCATTGGACTAAATGCTCTTGCTAAATTTATCATAATAAATTCTCATCAATATGTATAGAGAATTATTATGATAATAATTCTCAATAATTACCCCCATCAACCCATCAGCTGAGAAAGGGTAAGTCAGGAAAGCTTTCTGAGACTACACAGCTGACGGGAGAAAGACTGAGGTCGTCATCCTGTTTGACCCCAAAGTCTGAGCTATTGCTGTTACTCTGATTGCTTGGGCCCTTGGAGATAATCAGATGGGTTCACTCTCAAGGCTCTTATGATAAAATGAAGAGGAACTGAAATTCGTGTCAGCGCATCTTCAGGGTTCATACTATGATAGAAGTACACCAGACACGACTGGGCATAAAGAGTTCACGCTAGAGTCACCGATTTAAGATGGGAGGAAGGGACATTGAGCTGAATCGTAAAAACATTTGCGAGCCGTAATCTCCACACTCTGTGCCGGTCATCCTACTTGAGAAGAGGTCAATGAAGGATCTTGAAGTGAATAGATTGTCCTGGATTATTGAAGTTGACCCTAAATCCGATGACAAGTGTTCTTGAGATGAGGGATACAGGGGTATCCCTCACCGTGTGCTGGTGGGATTGGCTCTGAATACATTCCCAGCTGTATCCTAACCTCCTCTTCTAAGGACATTTATCATATTGGGTTGGGGCTAGTTATGATTGACATTGATTATCAACTTGACAAGATCCAGAGTCACCTAAGAAACAAACTTCTAAGAAGGTCTATGAGGGAGTTCCTCGGTTGGCTTAGTTGGACTGGTGAGACTGGCCCTACGTGTGGGCATCACCATTCTGTGGGCTGAGGTCCTGGGCTGAATGAAAAGGAGAGAGGAAATCAACCACTAGACTCCATAGCTCTCTGCTTCCGGTCTGTGGATACAATGTAACCAGGCACCCTAAGATCCTGTTACCAGAATGGACTACATCTCCTCCGACTGGAGGTCCAAGCAAACCCTTCTTCCTTGGGTTGCTTCAGAGCAGGTCACGACAATGAAACAGTAACGAATCCAGCTACCAATACACAAAGGGTACAGTAACAGCTAAGCACGGACTCTCCTGCTCAGTTAAAAAACAGCATGGCTTTCTAGATGGCGTCTTGAAAAGTATCAGTCAGCCATGTTATACGCTTTTGATGGCCAAAGGCCAACAGTATCACCTGCTTGGCCCCTTCCTAAGTGTTCTAATGAGTAGCTCATATAACCATTTTCCAAGCCTCAGTCTTCCCTCACTTTACATATAAGAAAAAACCTCTTTAATTCTGTATGTAGGATTTTTATTTATTTATAGAACAAAGCACTTGTTTTTCTAAAATATTTGTATTACATTTTATTTATTTTATTGGGGCATGGTAGTGGTACATGTTCCCTAGCCTGTGTGTGTGTGTGTGTGTGTGTGTGTGTGTGTGTGTGTATGTGAGAGTATGTTTAGGGCTGACCATTTGGGATTAAAGAGGAGTTAAGAGGGTAGTAGAGGCAGAAAAAGGGAGAGAGAGAGAGAGAGAGAGAGAGAGAGAGAGAGAGAGAGAGAGGTTAGAGGAATAGAGAAATGCCGGCCATGAGCACATGGAGAGAGGGAGGGGGAAGGGACAGGAGGACAGAGCAAGAGAAGAGCATGAGAGAGAGGAGGGGGCAAGCAGCATCTTTTACAGTGAGTCAGGCCCACCTGGCTGTTGCCAAGTAACTGTGGGGCGGGGCTTAAACAGAATGTTAACCGCAGTGGCACACACCTTTAATCCCAGCACTTGGGAAACAGAGGCAGGTTGTTCTCTGAGTTCAAGATCAGCCTGGTCTAAAGAGTGAGTTCCAGGACAGCCACGGCTACACAGAGAAACCTGCTTCAAACAAACAAACAACAACCCCCCTACAACAAAGAAAGGAAGGAAGGAAGGAAGGAAGGAAGGAAGGAAGGAAGGAGGAAAGAAAAAAAATGACCCCTGAGATCTGGCTCCCTGGTCCTGTCTGGGACCCTTGGGTTCTCCAGGAACTGTTTGATTCTTCCTGTTCCATGGTGGGTGACATGCAGGGAAATCCGCTGTTTCCTGGGTCACTGGCTTGGCTGTCTGCTTTTTTTTTTTTTCCCCGAGACAGGGTTTCTCTGTGTAGCCCTGGCTGCCCTGGAACTCACTCTGTAGACCAGGCTGGCCTCGAACTCAGAAATCCGCCTGCCTCTGCCTCCCAAGTGCTGGGATTACAGGTGTGCGCCACCACACCTGGCTGCACTCGGCCTTCTGATGCAGCCTACCTAGCAGGTCCACTTTTACAACATGTATATCCATTCTACAGGTTCTGTTCCTCTAGAGAAGAACGCCCAGTACTTCTCAGAACCGCCTTCTGGCCGTCTTCTCGAAGGCTGCATCTTCTCCATCCAAGAGTCGGGATCACAGCCTTCATGTTCTTTCTTTTACTTTTTTTTTTTTTTTTTTTTTTTTAAATTTTTAAAGGTTTTTTTTTTTTTTTTCCTTGAGACAAGGTTTTTCTGTGTAGGCTTGGTTGTCATGCTGGCCTCAAACTTATAGAGATCAGTCTGCCTTTGCCTTCCAAGTGCTGGGATTAAAGGTGTGCACTCCCCCGCCCAGCACAGCCTTGTTCTTAAGCGAGCCCCTGCCTGGGATTCTGCTACTCTATCTGGATATGAAACATTGGACAGCAAGGAGGAGCCACTGTGACGCTGGCAATCTTGGGTCTGTCGGTGTCCAAGGCCCAGGGGCTTCACAAGCAGGTCTAGAGGCTGCTAGCTCCTAACCTTGATTGCCAGACACCTATAGCTTCAGGGTTTAGAAGCCAGAAACATATGGTACTTGGGCTGGGAGCTTGTCAGTGGTTCGGGTACTTGGCAGCTGTTGTAATCCTCAGCTCCTGCCAGTTTTGAGTGATGGTGGCCAAGAGTACCAGGCACTGCGTGCTAGTGTTAGAGCTGTCCCAGAGCCTCAGGTGCTGCGACTGTCAGCCCCACGGTGACAGGTGTGACGCTCTCGATGCTGACGTGTTGAGACCCGGAGCCCTTGAGAATGGCTTTAGGGTCTGGAATCCTTCCAGCTACTTTTTTTCTCGCTTTCATTGTCTCTGGCCACCCATGTCTGTCCTGGCTGCTCTCTCTGCAACCTTTTCCTACTGCTGGGGACAGGGCTTTGCTGTCACCATCTCAGCCTGCCCTAGTGCAGTGGCGTGATGAGAATGGCCACCACAGGTGCACGTGTTTGCTTGCTTAGTCATCAGGGGGTGGCAAATATTGGACAGGAATGGGAGGCGTGGCCTTGTTGGAGAAGGTAGGTCACTGGAGGTGGGCTTTGAGGTTTCAAAAGCCCATGTCAGACCAAGTCAGTCAGGCAGGCAGTCAGGCAGTCAGTCAGTCTGTTGGTCTGTCTCTGCCCACACACTAGGATGTAGCTCTAAGCCACTGCTCCAATCCCTGCCCTGTTCCCTCCCATGATGGTGCTAGACTAAATCTCTGAAACTCTGAGCAAGCCCCTAACTAAATGCCTTCTTTCATAAGAGTTGCCTTGGTCATGGTGACGACTCTTCACGGCGGTAGGACAGTGGCTGAGACGCCCCGCAACGAGGAAGATCAAAACCAGGTGAGAAAAGACCACTTGAGAGAAGCCTTCTATAGAGTGTAATGTGGCGGTAGGAGACAGGGGTCTCCCTGTGAGCCAAATAGCCCAAGCTGATAACAAGGAAGGGGGTGGATAAGAGTGTCTGCACCAATCATAGTTCTTCAGTGAGAATGGACGGTTTGTACCATTCACAAGGCTTCTGCTGGGGACCACAAGAGAAGGGCTTCTTCCCTGGGCTAGGTAGAAATGACTAATCTTCTGTTCACTGCATAGGTGATGGTACATGTCCTGTCCAAACTATGGAAGCTGTCTAAGTTTGGGTTTTATTGCCCAGTATTGGGTTTTACTGGGTTTTTACCATGACCAAGGCAACTCTTACAAAGGCAAACATCGAGATGGGGCTGGCTTACAGTTTCAGAGGTTCAGTCTGTTATCCCAGCAGGAAGTGTGGCAGCCTGCAGGCACACTTGGTGCTGAAGAAGGAAATGAGAGGTTTGTTTGTTTGTTGGTTTTTTCAAGACAGGGTTTCTCTGTGTATCCCTGGCTGTCCTGGAACTCACTCTGTAGACCAGGCTGGCCTCGAACTCAGAAATCTGCCTGCCTCTGCCTCCCAAGTGCTGGGATTACAGGCGTGTGCCACCACTGCTCAGCGGAAATGAGAGTTTTATATCTTGACCAGAGAGCAGCCAGAAAGAGACTGGCTCTTCTGCGCTGGGCGGAGCTCGAGCACTGGACCTCAAAGCCCGCCCTCAGAGTGACACACTTCCTCCGACAAGGCCACACCTATTTCTAAAAGGCCACACCTCCTAACAGTGTCACTCTCTGTGGGTCAAATATTCAAACACATGAGTCTGTGGGGGCCAAATCTATTGACACCACCACAGACACTGACCCCAGGAGTCAGGGGTGCGCTTTGGCAGCAAATAGCTATAGTTTCCGTACAGCTTCCTCCAGGTGTCTGTGAAGTGTCCAGAGCAGCTAGTGTAGGCATGAAGGGAGCCCGGTTGGCTGCTTGGCTGATAGCCCTTCACTCCGTACAGTCGAGGTACCAGGGCAGGCTCTCACACTTGTCAACTGGGGAGTCAAGTTCCCCAAATCTTTATTCGAAGGAAAAAAAATGTCCATTAAAAAGAGGCACTTACAGTAAAGATCCATTGCCAATAATGATCTAACAGTGTTTAAAAATGTCTATACTGGCTGGTTTGGCGAGTCAACTTGACACAAGTTAGAGTCATCAGAGAGGAAGGAGTCTCAGTTGAGAAAATGCTTCCATCTATGAGATGCAGCTGTAAGGTGATCAGTGGGGGAGCCCAGTACATGGTGGGTAGCGCCATCCCTGGGCTGGTGGTCCTGGGCTCTGTAAGAAGGGAGACTGAGCAAGCCAGTAAGCAGCACTCTTCCATGGCTTCTGATTCAGCTCTTGCCTCCAGGATTCTGGCTTACTTCAATAACGAACAGCAATACGGAAGTGTAAGCCAAATAAACCCCTTTCTTCTCAAACTTGCTTTTTGGTCACGGTGTTTTGCCTCAGCAAAGGAAACTCTAAAACAGTGTCCTAACAATCTCCTGTCTGACTGCCCAGGGACAGGTGGACCTGTTAATAGGTCTCGCTATTATTGTTCTTCTTAGTATCTATTTAGGATCCAAGATCTCAGCAGGAGAGAGGGGGAGGCAGAGGATAGGGGCAGAATTGGCCAAATTCAATCCGAGGGCATCGCAGATGTCCTTAATACCAAGCACATGTAGGTACAACAAGCCTTTGCAAATTTTAGTGGGTAGTTTTATATTCACTGGGAGAAACATGCAACTGAAAGAAGATTTAGACTATTTAAAAATAAAAACCCCTTCAAAAAATACTCGAGTGTTGCAATGCTGACATTTTGGATACTTCTGGCACTATTTGTAGCAAATAGGAGAAAATGTCACTTGTGTTGAAAAATACACTTTTTATTCAAAAGTTTTAAGTAGAGTAGGTATGTGTCACCTAACTGTAGTCCCAGCATTTAGGGGGCTGAGGCAGGAGGATTGAGGCCAACCTAGGTTATCTTACATTCTAATTTCAAGGCCACACTTGGTGAGACAGCTAGATTTTTGTCTCAGAATAATTACATATGTATTCATACATATGTGTAACAAAGTTACATTAAACAATGTTTATTATACACATGAACACATATACAAATGCCTATTGATATATGAGCACGGGTGTAGATGTCTATTGGATGTGTGCTCTTTAAGAGACCTGGTATTAGGACTATTTAACATTTATCCTATCCGCTCCTACTGTTAGCATTCTGTCTAAGCTCCGCCCCACAGTTACCTGGCAACAGCCAGGTATGCTCCTCCCCACAGTTACCTGGCAACAGCCAGGTAGGCCCGGCCCAGTATAAAAGGGGCTGCTTGCCCCTCCTCTCTCTCTTGTCTCTTATTCTCTTACTTCTATTTTCTACTTGCTTCTCTCTTGCCCTCTTGGGTTCTTCTCTCTCCCCCTTTCCCTATCCCCTCTCTCCCCGCTGTCATGGCTGGCCTCTACTCTACTCTACTCCCTCTCTCTGCCTTTCTCTGCCTCTACTACCCCCTTAACTCCCCTCTCCATACCCTGAATAAACTCTATTCTATACTATACTGTCATATGACTGGTCCCTCAGGGGGAAGGGATGCCTCGGCCTGGGCCCGCTGAGGCGCCCCCTTGCCCCATCCTCACCACACACCCCATAGACCATTTTTTTTTTTTTACATCTTTCTCTTTTTATAAACACATCACCTACCAGTGCTCCAATGATACCAACACTAGCATCCCTTTTCTTTTAGCATCGCATTGCCTAAACCCTCTTCCAAGCTGCTGTGAACAGGAGTCTGATACCATTCGGCCAGTGTTAGGAGGAAGACAGAGGCCACGGTAGTCTTTCCAGCACACTTACATCATTGGCCGGTCAGGGCTATGTGAGAATCACCTTCCTCTAAGTCGTGGTGAGATAGTCTGCCTCCAGGGACAGAAAAACAAAATATTGACAGGAGGGGCAAGGGAGGACTTTCAAGAGAGACTGGCGTGTGTGCAAGGCTTGGTGAAGAGTCAGTGAGATGGCTCAGCTGGGAAAAAGGGCTCCTGGTACAAAATCTTGAGGACCTGAGTTTGATCCCTGAAAGCCACGGTAGCGGAGTTGACTTCTGAATGTGTCCTCTGACCACTGTATGCATGTGCATGCCCCGGTCCTCCCTCATCGCCAGCCCTGCCTATCTCTTACACCGTGAGAACAGCAGCAGCAGCAGCAGCAGCAGCAGCAGCAGCAGCAGCAGCAGCAGCAGCAGCAGCAGCAGCAAGCACAGGAACTGACACATACCTACTCAACAAACATTACTCTCCGTGATGGGGAGGGGCTCAGCCCCTCCATTCTGTTAGCTGCTTTCGGAATGAGGCCAGAAGGGCTTCCCAGCAGAGCAGCTGGGGCCGGAATGGCGCAAGATTAAATTCAGTGCACAGGTTTATTAAGCGAATGAGTGAGAGGGATGGATCTCCTTGAAAGGAGAAGGGAGCAGGACCGTGGCCCAGCCTGCACAACTTCTCCTGACCTTCCCGGCTGCAGCACGGGTCGGTTACAGTAATGACCCGGAGGAGTGAACTCTAATCCACTTAGGGACTCTGCTGAGTAACAGACTGAAAGAAACACGGAAGAGCTCATCTTCCATTTCAGACCCCATCTAAGCCGATGAAAAGATTCTGTCTTCGGGTTTGCACCAGGTGGACCTGCCCCACCCCTGGGGCAATTTCTAGACTGACTTTCCCTTTCAACCAACTGTCAATGGTAGGCAGTTTTACCTCCTGCGATTTCCCAGTTCCCTGGATTTTCACTGAGTCTCAGCACAGTTGGAGTTGGTCCTTGTCCCTGTGTAGACATTTAGGAGAACTGTAAGCTCTGGAGTAAGTGCCTCTTTTTTAATGGATTTTTTTGTTTGTTTAAATAAATTAAGATTTGGGGAATTTGACTCCCTAAATTGACCATGGTTAGACCCTGCCCTGGTACCTTGACTGTCTGGCGTGAAGGACTATCAGCCAAGCAGCTGGCTGGGCTCCTCTATGCCTGTATTAGCTGCTCTGGTCACTTCACAGACACCTTGAGGAAGCTGTACAGAACCGCAGCTTGTCTTTTCGGTACACTGAGACCCACTCTACCCACATGCAGAATGTGGGCCTCTTTACCCCAGTTCTGCCAGCCTGGCAGGGCGGGGTTTGGGGGCATGAAACTTCAGGTTATTGGGATAAAGGAAAGGAATCTTGAGTTTAAAAACACTATTTAGTGTTGCAGGAAAATTTTCTATTATGTAGACCTTCAAGTGGTGATGGCCTACAGGGTCAATCCTTCAGTTATCTGTATTGGGAGAATTGTCAGCAATAGGAATTGTAAAATTGAGTCAAATAATCTACATACTTGGTGACATCTGTACTTGTCTCATGGTTACATAGGTAATATCTGAATTTTATTTTTTTTTTCAGTTTTAAGTCTGTTTTTAATGAGGAAGAGGCAGTCTTGGCTTTTGTTACAAAGAAGGAAGACCTCATGCCAGTTTGTGCAGAACCAGGGGAAACTGTACATCTCAAATTAAGTCTAGGGGGAGGTCCTAGGATTACATGCAGCAGCACACGTTGGGTTGGCCATTGTTTTGGTAATAATTAAAATGTTGAGAGCACCCTGTATATCGCAATGGCTCTGGTTAGTTCATATGTGTTAGGCTTGTGACTTTGGGGGGAGGGGGGGAAGACACGGACCTCATTTTCTCTCTTGTCACAGTGATAAACAGCATGGCCAAAAGCAGCTCAGGTAGGCAAGGGTCTTAGTTAGGGTTTTCCTGCTGGGAACAGACACCATGGCCAAGGCAAATCTTATAAAGGACCACATTGAATTGGGGCTGGCTTACAGGTTCAGAGGTTCAGTCCATTATCCTCAAGGTGGGAGCATGGCAGCATCCAGGCAGACATGGTGCAGGAGGAGCTGAGAGTTCTGTATCTTCATCTGAAGGCTGCTAGGAGAAGACTGACTTCCAGGCAGCTAGGATGAGGGTCTTAAAGCCCACACCCACAGTGACACACCTACTCCAACAGGGCCACACCTCCCAATAGTGCCACTCCCTGGGCTGAGCATATACAAACCATCACACTTGGTTTACAGGATTTAGCCCACCCTTGGGGAATGCTAAGGCAAGAACAGAGACCATGGAGGAGCACTGTTCACCAGCTCAGCTGCTTTTCCTGTGCATACCGGCTGACGAATGGCGCCGTCCATGATGGGCTGGACTGGGCCTTTGGGCATCAACCAAGAAATACCTCAGAGACACGATCACAAGCCAGTCTGATGGCAGCAATTCCAGATAGCTCTCCTTTGGGTCAAGCTGACAGACACTCATCAGCCCAGACACAGAGTACCGTTTTCCAGCCTTTAAGAACATTATCCAGGCACACAGAACTCATAAGTGACAAGACTGGGATTTGAACCTTGAGCAAACGATCCGAGATCTGCACATTTATGCTATTCCGTCCTGATGACGCAGGAAGACTGCCTGCATCTGAAATAGATCTACTGTATGAATCAGAGAACGATTTTAGAACATATCTGCTCCAAAAAAAAAAATTATAAGGGGATATTTCCTCTGTAGACGAAGAAGAAGCTGTTATGGGAAAATATGTGAAAAGCCCAAGAAAAGACTCCATAAAGCTAAATATAAAAGCTAAAAGATACTAGGGCGGAGGCAGCAGATGATGTGCTCGAAGTCATGGAGGAAGACAATTTGTGTAGAAGCGACAGTTGTGAAAACAGCTTCCCAGAGAGGCTTCCAGGAATACGCTATCAGAAGCAGTGTGCTCGCTGCTGTGGAAAATGTTTTGGAGATCCCAATTCTTTGAATAATAATTATTCTGCAGGGGAAAAAATAATCCAACAAGAAATGCAGAAGCATAATCAAAGAAATAAGGAAGGAAAAAAAAGATCTGTTTTCCTAAGCTTGTCTTCAGCCTAAAAAATGGATTGACGTAGCATCAGACTAACCCCTAAATACCTGTTTATAGCCACAGACAAAGGCTACCCTCAGCCTTAAACAGAAAAGCCTGTCCTTTCAGTGAATGGAGCTAAGTGCAAAGACCCATGGGTGTACTAGAAGATCTTGAGAGGACAAAGGGAGACTGAGGGCCGGGCTCTCGACAAGGATTCTTCCCACCCTCCTAAGGCTCAGGGGACTTTGCTGAGAGGGGGCATGAAGACTGTCAGAGCTGGAAGACGGGGAAAGGGGTGTGAGATACCGTCTTCTAAGCAACACAAGGAAGGCTGTGGTAATCACAGACTCCCAGCAGCTGTGCATACAGGCACTGGGTCTACCAAAGTCAGGCCTAACAGTCAGTGATGGAAGGAAAGGACTCACAGGCTCCTACCATTTATGGGCAACCAACAACTTCCGAGAGAGAGGAAGGCATGATAACCAATTGAACAGCCATTGGGGTGTGTGTGTGTGTGTGTGTGTGTGTGTGTGTGTGTGCATGTGTGTGTGTGCATGTATGTGTGTGCATGTGTATGTGTGCGTGTGTAGAAACTGATCAGTATGCATAGTGTACATGTATGAAGTTGTCAAAGAACACAATTTACTAATGAAAACGATGAAATCCTGGGCTGTTCTGCTCTCTACCAGAGACTTGAGTCATCCTGTAGCCCCGTGTCCCCATACCATATAAAATCGTCCTATTAGCCACGTACAGCCCTCTCAGTTATCAGATTGACTTACTGTCATGGTAACATATGCTTGTGTTGAAGTAACCCTTATCTATTTACTTAACATTGGCTCCAAGTTGTGATGTTGATAATTTTATTGTATTATATAATTATAATTACAATCACCCCATTTTATTTTTTGTTATATTGTACTTGCTGACTCTTACTGTGCCTGATGTGTACTTTAATTTCATCATGGGTAGGTATGTATACGAGGAAACAGTGTACACAGAATCTGATATTATCTGCAGTTTCTACCATCCACCAGGAGGTCATGGAATGAATCCCTCATGGATAAGGGGGCAGGTAGGTGTAGTTCTTAGTTAAAATAGAAAACCAACAGCAAAAGAATGAACAAGAAGGCATATAACAGAAATGGAAGGTGTATTTATAGTGAAAAAGTAGCTAATTGGCTCACTCTGGGTTTTTCTTTTTTCCGTGTTAACTCATTCATTAGATAGGAGTTTTGGAAGGGACAGAAATATATTTGAAGTATGAACTTCTCTAGATGTGGCTGGATTTACGGATGTCACAGGTCTCTCTTTGTGTCTCTGTCTCTCTGTCTCTGTCTCTGTCTCTGTCTCTGTCTCTCTCTCTCTCTGTGTGTGTGTGTGTGTGTGTGTGTGTGCCTGTCTGTCTCTCTGTGCTTTTCTCATCTGTCTGTCTGTCTCCCCTTCCCTCTGCTTTTTCCTGAGTTGATTTCACTTTCAGGTAGCCTCTACTTTACGGCTCCAAGGCTGGCCACTGCCTAGGCTGTAGGCTCCACACTTGTAGCTACTATGTAATGAAGATGGTGCTTCCTTCTCCGTTACTCTGCCCAAAGTCACGGGGGTGAATCCCTTATCTTGGCTTGGGCTCTAGGCTCCTATTTAGAGAGGTGCAGATCCGCTTAAAACAAGAGTAGGGGCCCCCTCCCCCGCAACGAAGAAAGGCAAATAAGAGAGGCCAATGTCTGCTCCACTAATGCCGACATTTGTGGTTGTACTGTTAATATAAGATGGGCACCCTGATGTTATGCCCATTGTCTGTTTTAAACCTCACAACACATTTCCGGTCTTCACTGTACCCTGGAGGAAATGGAGATGAAACAAGTGATCCCGGGTCTCACGAATAGGGAATTACTCACGTCAAGACCAGGTCGTACTCCAGAGTCTGTTGTTTTGAAAAGTAGAGATCACTCACCACTCTTCCATTTAAACACGAAGCAAACATTTCTGTGTCTTTCTAATGCCAGGTAGTGTGTGCTTCTGTGTGCTTCTCTGCCAATTACAGGTTTCTTTGCAGTCCTTTCCTAGTTGTAAGGCTTTTATACAAGACTGCACTCACTGGCCCTGTCAAGTGGGATTATTTAACATATCTAATATCAATGAATTGAAATTCTTTTTTGAATTTTTTATTCTGATAAATTACTTCATTAAGTTCCTTTTCACCTCTTTTAAAAATAATAATTATTTTGTGTGTGTGTGTGTGTGTGTGTGTGTGTGTGTGCTTGTGATCGTGTGTGAAAATGCCATGGTATGCTTGCTGAGGTCGGAGGATTTGTGTGGAGTGGGTTTTCCCATTCCGCCTTAATGTGGGTTCTGGGGATCAAGCTCAGGTTGTCAGACTTTGTGGCAGGTCCCGTCATCTGCTGAGCCACCCCATGGCTCCTCATTTTACCTCTTGATGTTTGCTTATGTTACTCTTCCCTTTCTGATAATATGTTATAAAACATATCATATGTAGGAAAGAAAGCATATAATACCACTTTTAAGTAATAGTAATACATTAAGAGAATACACATGTGTGTATTCTCCCTACGTGTGAAGAATGTTTCCAGGATGCTTGAAGCTTCTTTAGCCACATCTTATGCAAATTTGTTTTGAAAAGAATTATATGTATGTGTGTCTGTGTGAACGTATGCCATCTGTGAGTATAGGTGCCTGCAGAAGCCAGAGAGGGTGTTGGATTATCAGGAGCTTTTACAGGCTCCACCATGGGGTCTGGGTACTGATCCTTGGTTGTCTGGAAGAGCATGATGCCTTCCCTCCGGTCCCAAATCCTTCTTTTTTTTTAGAGAAAATCACTAATTTGACTTTAGTTATTTCTACTACTTTCTTTCTAGTTTTACAATATATGTCACAGTAACTGTGTGAACATAGGAAAACCACGTAAATTCTTTGCTTCAGTTCCCTCATCAAAATTGGCTTCAAGGGAAACTCTCTAACCAAGATATTTGTCTTCTGTTTCACTAATTCTTTCTTCAACACAATCTAATCTGCTTTTTAACCTTTCATATTCTCTCTCCTACTTCTTCATTTTCATCATCTTCCCTTCCTCCTCCCTCCCTTCCTCCTCCCTCCTTCCCTCCCTCCCTCCCTCCCTCCCTCCCTCCCTCCCTCCCTTCCTTCCTTCCTTCCTTCCTTCCTTCCTTCAAGTGCTGGTAATCAAATCCAGTGTTTCATGTATGTCAGGCAACAGTCACATCCCCAGTTCCTACTTTACTGAAAAGAACTTTCTCTAAAGCATATTAGTTTTGTAATCCATATTTGATAACCAACACCTGCTCTTTGTCATTCTGATTCTGCGATTATTTTGTTTTGTTTTGTTGTTTTTTCACTCCTGCTCATAGAATTATGTTTCCTATTGTTGTTAGTGTCTCAGATACATTTCATGCAGTCCATCTTAGGTCCACCCTAAAGTAAACTGTCGTGTGGTTGAAGCAGTCCGTTGTCTCCTGGTATTTGTTTTTCATTCTCCCATAGGAGTAGTTGTATGATTGCTCAGCCTAAAGTTGGTGGTTCTATTCTTTGCTGGGACGTGTGACCATAGGTGATAAATGGCCAGTGGGATTTAGATTATATACATGGAGGTGGCTTACTGTGAACTCCTATGAATGCTGATATACACCTTGTGTCCCTTCTACCCCTCTCTTCTTCCCCCCTGTGGAGGGTCATGCTGTCAACTCTGTGACAACAACATGGAGGGCAGAAGTAGTTTCACCCAGTGTGGCCCAGTGTACAGCTATGTGGTCTCTAAAATGTCATATTAGAGAGAAATAAACTATCCTGTTTAATGTGTTATTATTCCCCCCCCCCATAAAATCTGTCATTAAATCTAATTTTGACTTTTTGAGTCTCAGGAAGACTATGTGACTTACTCTACTTGGGAAGAGGCAGAGTAAGGATTTGAACCCAGTGTTTTGTGTCGCAATAATAAAGACTGAATATAATGAATGGTTTTTTTTTGTAATAAACCATTATTATATCACATAAGTAAGTCCTGCTAGACTTTCAGGCTCCTTTGATTCTCTCTCCACTTTACCTATCTATCTTTCTTCCCAGCAGTTCCTTAACATTGGCTTTTTCATGCAGGCTGGAATTTTTTTTTAATGATTTATTTATTATTATGTGTAAATACACTGTAGCTGTCTTCAGACACACCAGAAGAGGGTGTCAGATCTCATTACAGATGGTTGTGAGCCACCATGTGATTGCTGGGATTTGAACTCAGGACCTTCGGAAGAGCAGTCAGTGCTCTTAACCGCTGAGCCATCTCTCCAGCCCCCAGGCTAGAGTTCTTATGCCCCCTTCTTTTAAACGGGCATTGTGTTAGTTTAAATGAGAATGTCCCTGCTTCCAGAGGCTCTTGTCTTTGAATGACAGGCTCCCAGTTGGTGGAACTGGTTGGGAAGGATTAAGAGGCGTGGCCTTGTTGGAGGAGGTGTGCGGCTGGAGGTGGGCTTTGAGGCTTTAAAAGCCCAAGACCTTCCTGGATAGCTTTCTCTGCCTCCTGTTTGAGGGTAAAAGTGTAAGTGCTCGGCTGCTGCCCCAGCACAATGCCTGCCTGCCTGTGGCTCCTCCAGCCCCATGTCTGCCTGCACGCCGCCATGTTTCTCACCATAATAATAATGCCCTAAACCTGTAAAACTGTAAGCCAGCCCCAATTGAATGTTCTCCCTCATGAGTTGCCATGGTCACGGTGTCTCTTCACAGCAGTAACACCCTAACAAAGACAGAAGTTGGTGCCAGTGTACTGGGGTATCGCTATGACAGACCTGACCATGTGAGGGGGGCGGGGTTGTGGAAGGACTTTGGAACTTTGGGCTAGAAGAGCCACTGGGATGTGAAGAGCTCAGTAGGATATTCTTTAGGAGCTTGGAAGATAAGAATGTTGAAAGCAATGCAGAGGATGAAGGCTTGGCTCGTGACATTTCAGGGAGAAAGTTAAAAATTCTATCAGGGCTATTTGCTATTTTGAATTGAGATTCTGTCATTCTGGTTAGCTGGAGAAGAAGAGTCATCCAGGATTAACAAGACGCCAGTACCATTGAAATGAAGCCTTTTCATTATTGGGACAATTCTGGTTAGCTATGCTAAGAAATTCGGCAGTATTTAAGAAGAGAGCAACATCACTAAGGTGAAATCTTTTGGGTTCTGTACTGGCTGGTTTGTGTGTCAACTTGACACAGGCTGGAGTTATCAGAGAGAAAGGAGCTTCAGTTGGGGAAATGCCTCCATGAGATCCAGCATGGGGCATTTTCTCAATTAGTGATCAAGGTGGGAGGGCCCCTTGTGGGTGGGGCCACCCTGGGTTCTATAAGAAAGCAAGCTGAGAAAGCCAGGGGAAGCAAGTCATTAAGGAACATCCCTCCATGGCCTCTGCATCAGCTCCTGCTTCCTGACCTGCTTGAGTTCCAGTCCTGACTTCCTTTGATGATGAGCAGCAGTGTGGAAGTGTAAGCTGAATAAACCCTTTCCTCCCCAACTTGCTTCTTGGTCATGAATGTTTGTGCAGGAATAGAAACCCCGACTAAGACAGATGCGTTTCCTGAGAACACAGAGAAGCTGTGTTGCAAAGGAGGCCAAGGTTGTACCTCGTGCTGGCACCCAGACGTGGTAATGTGTAAGAGTCACCCAGATGGTGCTGGTTTGGAAGGCATGAGGCATGGGTCCTGGAGAGTAACTGAGGCTTGGTATTGGTGAAGGTGCAGCCCAGCTGCGGTAGAAGATCCCAGTACTGGAGATGCCCAAGTACCATAGGATGCCCACCAAGAACAGCAGCAGCAGTGGAGTGAAGTCAGTTGGACCCTAGAAGACAAGCTGTGTGTGCTGCAGAGGGCAGAGCTGGAGAAGTGACCCAAGCCCTTTGGAGGAGTCCAAAAGACTATGGGAGGATCCTAGACATTGGATGGTTGGAATCTGGTTTTGCTTTGATTAATTGTGACCATACCTTGATTTTTTCCTCTTGAAAAAAAAAATTATTGGAGCCCACAGTTGAGAGCTTTTAAACTCTTTGGCTTTTAAAAGAGATTGGCTATTTTAAAGAGACTGACATTTTGATGCATTTGCATTTGTAACCACTGTGGGACTTTTAAAGTTATTTGTTTTTAATGTAAGATTTTGGGGACAAATAAGAAAAGCAAGGCTGTGGCTTAATAATGGTGTGTTTGTGTGCCAAGCTGACAAAGGGTTAGTTGTACAGGCTGGGTTTTTTGTGTCAACTTGAAACCAGTTAGAGTCATCAGAGAGGAAGGAGCCTCTATTGAGAAAATGTGTTCATAAGTTGGAAGGCATTTCCTTAATGAATGATCAATGGGTCAGGGCCCAGCCCATTGTGGGTGGTGCTGTCCCCAGACTGGTGGTCCTGGGTTCTAGAAGAAAGCAGGTTGAGCAAGCCACAGGGAGCCTCTGTGTCAGCTCCTGCCTCCAGGTTCTTACCCTGATTGAGTTTGTCCTGACTTCCTTTGGTGATGAATATCGATGTGGAAGTGTAAGCTGAATAAGTCGTTTCCTCCCCGACTTGGTTTTTGGTCATGATAACAGCATGGTAACAACAATGGGAATCCTAACTACATCAGGTTTCTTCATAACACCGTTCCCCGTGTTATGTAAAGATTAATTCCTGAACAGATAACATAATTGGCCAAAGAAGAAGCTGACCAGAAGAAATAAAGAGATCCAGAGATAAAAACCCACAAACTCAAGGAGAGAAAAAACCAGAGAGATGATGTGACCTCTAAGTCTATGCTTTCTCCACAAACAGAAGGGAGGAAGGAGAGGAGGGAGGGAGGGAGGGAGGGAGGGAGGGAGGGAGGGAGGGGAGTTAAAACCACCAGACCCCAAAATTCCAAGAGTTAAAATGGCAAAGCTCTTCTTAATGAGGCTGACTGGGGCATCATTTTAACCTGTAGACATGAGGTCATCTCCCAAGTATATTCCGCTCATTTTTGTAGTTTACTTAAAGACATCTATTTTCATGGGCTGAATGGCTGAACTGGATACTTGTTGTCTGAGCCAGAAGATACTAGAATACTCCAAGGATGTCTACACATGATATCGCACTAATATAAAGTCAGTCAGACCTATCCTACAGTGCTCTGTTGAGAGCTGTGTAGAGTGCTCTGTACAGAGCACCATAGAACGGGCCTCGAAGCACTCAGGCTCGCTGGCAAGGAGAGAGATAAACGGCGGAATCAAGCACTACGTGTGAAATTAACCGGTTCCCTGCCATCTCCAGGCTCCCGTACCTGAAGACCGTCCACTGACTAAGAATTGGTAGCATGAAACTTTCCAATTAAAATGGGTAGCACCAGACTTCCCATTACCCGGAGGAGCTCCTCACCAACCTCTCCCTGGAGTTCTCAGGACTTAATTGGGTCTTCTCCACCTGCTCTCCGTTATTTGTAATCTAACTCCTCATAAGTCTAATCAGCAGAAGAAACTCCAGGACTCTTTCTAGGGGCTTGAGACCTTGAGTGCACAACAGGGAGAAGGCCTCAGTCCTCCATGTGTCCCTCTCAGAAAAGTGACAAGTACTCCAGTGTCTCCGAACAAAAGAAGCAGGCGCTTGTATTGTTTCAGACAAAAGAATCACTATCTCATGTTTCTATCAACCTAAAATACCAGGGAAATCTGCATTGTAATGCCACACTGAAAGCATGTATAGGAATAGGAACAAGCCTTCCTAGTCCAAGAAATTTACATATGCCTGCATATGCACACTGTCTAGTAAGAAACACCTTTTGGTTAAATCATGATTCCCAAAAATACTTGAGGGGGAAAGTCATCTTTTACATCAGTCACCTCAGGACCCAGTCTAGTTTTTCCAATCTGACCATGTTTTAAATAGTCAAACGTGGCATTCGGTGATACCTCAATCCAGACTAAACCCCATGTGGAAATTTCCCATTTCATTTCTTGTTCCCATGGTATTCTGCCATCATCGATCTGAGACAGATTAGGATGGAGCAGAGTCTCTCATCTAAGAATCAGTTCTGCAGAATTGTTTTTTTTTTTAAATGTGAAAGCAGATATGTCTGTCTTTGTTGGCATTTTTTTTTTTTTTCTATCTGTGTTCAGGTGATTGGTCGGAAATGGCTTAGGAAAATTCAGGTTATCCGAACCCTACCCCTCACCCACTCCAGAGTCTCATCAACCAACACTTTCTCCCTTCTTGAGAAAAGGAATGCTTGCAGGGCTGGAGAGATGGCTCAGCCATTAAGAGCACTGGCTGTTCTTCCAGACGACCAGGGTTCAAGTCCCAGTATCCATATGGCAGCTCACAACTGTCTGTAACTCCAGTTCCAGGCCCAACATCCTCAAGCAGGCATACATGCAAGCAAAACACTAATGTGTGTAAAATTAACAATAAATAAATACATTTAAGAAAAGAACGCTTGCAAAGTGTTTTACAGATTCCTCTCAGGGGGAGGATCCAATGTAACAAGCCCTTTGTCCAGAAAAGAAAAAATATGTTTGTGTGGAATCTTACAGCTCAAAGGGCTGCTCCCTAGACGGGTTCTGTGGTTGCCGCTTTAGTCCCTCTGCTGAGTTCATTCTGTGGCTCGTGAGATCTGATTGATCAACATGCCTGTGGTGTCAGACCTATGAGCTTCTCACCTCCACATAGGCTCAGAGAATTCCACTAGTTTCCTGAGTTTCATATATATATTTTTTTCATTTTACATTTAAGTTCACGGTCCATCTTGAGTTAATGTTTAAGTGAGAGGTTTGAATCGAGGTCATTCTTCCCCCTGTAGACGCTCAATTTGCCTCTATCCATTTGCCACAAAAACATAGCTTTCCCTGCATTGGACTGCTTTATCGTCTTCAGCAAAGTTAGTCAGAGAAAGTTCTAGAGATCTGTATCACAGTACAGATCTGGATGCTCTTTGACACTAACACTACTATCTACTTAACATGGTGGGGATGATCAATTTTCGTCAGATATAGTGACTATAATCCCAGTTACTTGGGAGACTAAGGTGGGAAGATTACAAATTCAATACTTGCTTGAGGTAAAAAGTGAGTTCAAGGACAGCTTGGAAAATTTAGTGAAACTTTGTCTCACACTGAATGGGGGCTCAGGAAACTGGCTCAGTGGCCCGGCACTTACTCCCGTCTTCAAGATCCTGTATTCAATCATCGGCACTGCATAGTTTTTTTTTTTTGTTGTTTGTTTGTTTGTTTTCGAGACTGGGTTTCTCTGTGTAGTCCTGGCTGTCCTGGAACTCATTCTGTAGACAAGGCTGGCCTTGAACTCAGAAATCTTCCTGCCTCTGCCTCCCAAGTGCTGGGATTACAGGCGTGCGCCACCACGCCCGGCTGGCACTGCATAGTTTTTTAAATTCTTATTTAAACACTTGTTTAAGAACTACTTGGGTTCTGGGTGATGTTCCATGGATCTCCATAGACAAGGCTGCCCCCTCTCACCATATCTCTTCAATATAGTACTTGAGGTACTAGCTAGAGCAATTCGACAACATAACGAAGTCAAAGGGATACAAATCGGAAAGGAAGAAGTCAAACTATCACTATTCGCAGATGACATGATAGTATACTTAAGCGACCCAAAAACCTCCACCAGCCATCCCTGTAGCATCCCACTGCCTTGATCTCTGTAGAGAGTTCATATGTGTTAAAATAAGTACAGTGGTCCTCCAACATTATCTTTTTCAAAACTGTTCTGGCTATTCTGCGTCCGTGTGGACATCCATACTTTACCCTGCAAAAATTGTAAGATAGATAGACAGACAGACAGACATAGATGGATAGATACATACATACGTGCATAGATACACAGGTAGATACATACATACATGATAGATAGAGATATACATACATCCATAATACATACATAGATACATAGATGATAGACATAGATAGATAGACATAGATACATAGATAGACATAGATAGATACATACATACATACATACATAGATACATAGACATAGATAGACATATATACATACATACATAGATGATAGATAGACATAGACATAGATAGATAGATACACACACATACATACATACATAGATAGATACATACATGCATACATACATAGATGATAGATAGATAGATAGATAGATAGATAGATAGATAGATAGATAGATAGATTTAACAGAAGGAAAAAAGTCATTGATCTCTGTTTAGTCATCAAAAATCCATTCAACAAATAAAGAGCCATTGGTCATTGATTGAGCATCTGCCATCCATCAGCCCAGTGCACAGACTCTAGCTCAGTCTTCATGAAAGCCTGTGCTATGTCACCCTCCTTCCTGCAGCCAAGGTTGCTGAGGTGAGACAGGTTAGCAATTCTCCCAAGGACAAACAGGTGGTGAACAAGAGATCCAAGACAGGAACACGGTTCTATTTGAGTCAAAGACCCTGAGTCCCTGCATAGCATCCTGCACATCTGTCCCAATGTCTGCCATCTGCTTGATAACCTGCTAGTCTCAGTGACACAAAGGTGAGCAAAATAAAAACACGTCTGAGAATCACTTAATTACTTCTGCTGACTCAACCTTCAAGGTGAAGACTTGGTTCAACTAGGGCGCAGTCCACCCTCCTCCCTCCCCCTCACCATTTCAAAGTTATCCGTCTCACCCCGGTTTTTTGACTTTTAACAATGATTAGCCTCTTGGCCCACCTAAATTTTTTAAACAGAAAGATAATAATCATTATCTCTTACTAAACCTACCTTTAAGTCTCAGTAATAGTCCTATATAGCATATGGCTTTCCTTGTCCCACACCCTTTCCAGTACTGGAGTCTGACCCCAAAGGCCTGAGCATTGAAGCAAGCCCTATATCATTGACACATGTCTCCAGCCATAAATGCCTTATGTGTAATAGGCAACATCTTTACAGTGTGTTGCAGGCCCACTGGTGGCTGGAAATCCTCCTGTGCTAAGGTCTATTAGAGTCTGCACAGCTAAGAAGCTACTTAGCAGTCACCATACAATAGTGCACAACTATTTTAAAACACGATGCTGGTATCTATTAATATCTGGTTCTGAGATATCAATCAAGAGAGAAAAGGGCAATATGGAATTATCTGTTCCATTACACATGAGTTCATTAATATTGTTGTAAATTCTTCTTGTAAGCAATACATTTTCTTCGCTTCCAAGAAAATTAAGAAAGGTCAAACCTGATTGTCATTGTCTATCAAAAGATAACTGTTGGTTTCTATAATAGGATCTCATATATATGGTAATCTGTTACAAAAAAAAGTTCCAGAATAAATGGATCACTAGGGGGCAGGTCACAGCTCTGTACAGTATATGTTGAAATATTGTGCAAGGCCTCAGGCTTATACAGATGGGAAAAGATGAGTAACCTTGAGGTTACTTATGATCACAAAGAGCTGTAATAAATTCTAAAAAAAGGTTTCCATAAAGTTCTACTGAAAGAAGGAAAATTTTGTTCAATCAGAAGACATCGAGAAAAGCTGAATGAAGGCTGAAATTTTCAAGTTTATCTTGAAAGGTTTAACATCAAATCAAAGTCAAGAAAATGACCATCTTGAGAAAAAGCAATTCCTCAAGAAGCTTGATTTGAAATGTACTCTTTTGACAGTGCTTCTGTCCGTTTGCTAGCCTATAAATCAGAGCTGACAGCACTGCCTGCCTACACTCAGAGACTGAGAAATGGCGGTGACATTGCTGATGCAAGGGGAATTCTGTCAGATAGGGGGACAGATGCCCTGTGTGCTCACTGAGTCACACCCACTCTAGAGACAATGCTTTACAGCAAAGTCAGAGAACATGCTTTCTATAAGACAACTAGGCCCCCTCCAATGGTCCCCTCTTCTCCCTCCCCATCTCCCACACTCCCCCCGAGTCATCAGGAAGAACCCACAAACTGAATATAGGAGACTCTGGAATGATCAGGAAATGTTCCACAGACAGACAGCCTCACTATGAATGTCACAAAGACCAAGACACTTGTGAGCCCTCCCTGAGATACAAAGTTCCAAGGAGAAGTTATTAGTGACTGTCAAAGCCAACAAGAAGGAAAGGCAACTGTGGTGGTTTGAATATGCTTGGCCCATAGGGGGTGATACTGATGGGAGGCGTGGCCTTGTTGGAGTGGGTGTGTCATACTGTACGGGTGGCCTTTGACGCTCTGCCCAGTTCAGAAGAGTCAGTTTTATTCTGAATGTAGACAGATGAAGATGCAGAACTCTCAGCTCCTCCTGCACCATGCCTGCCTGGACGCTGCCATGCTCCTGCCTTGATGATAATGGATTGAAACTCTGAACCTGTAAGACAGTCCCAATGAAATGTTGTCCTTTGTAAGAGTTGCCTTGGTCCTGGTGTCTGTTCACAGAAGTAAAACCCAAACTAAGACAGCGGCCAACAGACATACATTGTCAAATGTCTCGGCCACGTATCAGTGGTTTCACAGCCCTGAAGAGCTGTCTGACAGGGCAAGAATCAGAATCAACCTCCGTGTCAACAGATGCATGGATAAAGAAATGTGGGAGATGTACACAGTGGGACATGATTCAGCTTTAAAAAAAAAAGAAAGAAAGAAATTCTGTCCTTTGTGACATCACAGATGAGCTTAGAGGGCATTTGGGTAAGATAAAATGTCAGGCAAGAGAAGGCAGACAGACACTGCAGGACCTCAGGATCTCAGGACCTCAGGACTTCAGGACCTCAGGATCTTAGGACCTCAGGACCTCAGGACCTCAGGACCTCAGGATGTGTGGAATTTTAGGAAGTTGGGCTCAGAGAAGGGAGGGTAGGGCATGGTTCCCTGAGGCTAGAGAGGGAGAAAAAGGGAGAGCTGTTGGACAGAGAGCACATTTCAGCTGGCCGGGAGGAACAATCAAGGGCTCTATTGTATACCACTGTGGCAATGGTTAGTTAACAATGCATTATGTGATAGTTCATCTTGACTGCCAGCACGAGGGGGTTTAGAATCACTATAGAGACAGACCTCTGGGTCTCTAAGGGCATCGCCACAAAGGTTTAACAGAGGAAAGAAGATTCACTATGGATGTGGGTGACACCACCCGTGGGCTGGAGTCCTGGATGAATGAAAAGAACAGAATACTTTCAAATTCTGAGCATGAGAGATACCTACTTTCCAGTTCCCAAGCCCACTGATCAGAGTTCCCGGCTCCACTGTTACTGTCCCAGCTTGTACCTGTTGAGGGCTGGTGCGTTTCTGTTGCAACCATGATGCAACACTGACAGAGAGGCCTAGGAAGATGGGATGCTGGAGGTGTTAGCAAGCGACCAGCAGCATCTGCAGGAAACTGGTCAAGCACCTCACACAGCTCAAGTCCGCAGCGTCTCAGTCATTCCTAAGAACTTACATCAATCAAGTAAACAAAACACTGTATGTCGTTTCTTTCTCTTCCTTGTCTTTCTCTTCTGCCTCTTCCTCTTCTCCTCCTCCTCCTCCTCTTCCTCTCCCCTTCTCCTCCTGCTTTTATCAAATCTTAATCCTTTTAAGACTTAAAAGAAAGGAGAAATATTTGCTCAAAAAGCTCTGTTCAGTGTGGAAATCAAAAGCATCTAAAGAAATATTCTACTTCCCTGACAAAAGTATGTGTGTGTGTGTGTGTGTGTGTGTGTGTGTGTATACACACACCAGGATATAGATATAAAAATATATATTTATATTTTATATATAAGTATATATATTTAGGATATATAAAAATATATATTTATATATATCCTGAAGATGTGACAAAGTATGTCAATAAGAGACCTGATTTGGGGCTGGAGAGATGGCTCAGCAGTTAAAAGCATTGGCTGCTCTTCCAGAGGTCCTGAGTTCAATTCCCAGCAACCACATGGTGTCTCACAACCATCTGTAATGGGATCTGATGTCCTCTTCTGGTGTGTCTGAAGGCAGCTACAGAGTGCTCATATACATAAAATAAATAAAATCTATAAAACCAAAGTCCTGGTCTGAAGGAGGGGCCAGCCCACTCTCCATCTGAACACAGTGGATACGGTGCTGTTAAAGTCTCTGCAACGGTTATGGTCTCAGCTGGACTCGTAGCACACACCTGCAGTCCCAGCACATAGAAGACAGATGAGAGAATTGCAGGAAGGCTGAGATTAACCTGGCCTGCAGAGTCAATCCAGAGTTCCCCAACGTCCTAGGTGTTAAAGGCTTAGTTCCCAGCTTTGAGATCTTGAGAGGTGTTGAAAACATCAAGGCACGGAGCCGAAGAGGAATCATTCAGGGTATGTACTTGAAGAGGATAGTGAAATCTCTCCCTCTCCCCCTCTGTTTCTTCCTCTCCCCTTCCACTCTTCCTCTCCCCTCCCTCTCCCCTCCCTCTCCTCTCCCTCTCTCCCTCTGTCTCTTCCTCTCCCCTCCCCCTCTCCCCTTCCCCTCCGTTCCTCCCTCTCTCCCTATCCCTTTCTTCCTCTCTCCCTCCCTCTTTCCCTCTCTTCCTCTCCCCCTCTCTCTCCCTCTTTCCCTCTCTCCTCTACCTCTCCCCCTCTCCCTTCCCCCTCTCCCTCTCTCCTTCCATCTCTCCCCTCCCTCTTTCCCTCTCTCCTTTCTCCCTCCCCCTCACTCTCTCCCCCTCCTCTCCCTCTCTCCTCTCCCCTCCCCCTCCCTCTCTCTGTCTCCCCCCCTCCTTCTTTCTCTTCCCCTCCTTCTCTCCCCTTCCCCTCCCCTCCCTCTCTCCCCTCCCCCTCCCTCTCTCCCCTCCCCCTCCCTCTCTCCCCCCTTCCCCTCTCCCATCCCTCTCTCCTCTCTCCCTTCCTCTCTCCATCTCTCTCCCTCTCTCCCCTCCCCCTTCCCTCCCCCTTCTCTCTCCTTATCCCCTCCCTCTCCCTCTCCCCCTCTACTCTCTCCCTCTTCCCCTCCTACTCTCTCCCCCTCCTACTCTCTCCCTCTCCCCCCCCTCTCCCTTTCTCCATAACTATCATGAGGTTTCCTTTGCTAAACGCTTTCCTAACGTGATAGATTCTTCCTCATCACAAATCTACTGTAGACTGGAGCCTCAAAACCGTGAGCCAGACACACCCTATTCTCTGTTTCAATTTGTTGCCTCGGACATTTTGTTACAACAGAAAGCTGACTGGTATAGTCTGTCTTCCACCTACACAGTTAAACAAGTGGGCAGCAGATATTTGCGTAGAAAACTGGCTCTCCCACCTTTGATGAACAGCCAGAAACTTGGGCAGACGAAACTATCAGAATACAGCATTCAATGTGAATTTTCCGCAAAAACATTTAACTCCAGCGACAGAAATTAAAGTTTTAAGGATAGACTATACTCTATAAATAAGAATCATGGCTTTTTATACCTTAAATAAATGAGTAATAGTTAAATGTTTCCTTAAAGCAACATACATTTAAAATACATTATTAAAATTCATAGTAGGGGAAAGAAATAGTTTCTATGAAGGGAGAAATTTATCACAATAAGGGTTGTCTTCTTTTATTCTAAATTTTATATTACTTATTTATAATTACTCATTAAATTTTTATGGGGAAAAGATAAGTGAGTGTATTTTTATGGGGCTCTGCCTCCATTTCACATTAGGGAGCCGTGTTAGTCACAAAGTAGACTGCATGCTAGTCCACGGGCCTCTGAGAGGAGAGAGTTCTGTGAGAGGGTGTGCTTAGGAAACTCTAGATGAAACTAAACAGCCTGGTCCCTTCTCTGATGTAATGTCACTCTGCTGTGCATTGAAAGTACAGAGGGTAGGTCTGGAAAGACGACTCGGCAGTTCAGAGCTCTGGGGAGGTCTGGAAGGGCGACTTGGCAGTTCAGAGCTCTGGCTGTCCTTGCGGAGAACCTCAGTGCCACATTCCTGACACCCAAACTGCCCGTGACTCCATCCCCACGGGATCCTGACCTCTGAAGTATCCTGAAATTGAGTGCTCACATACCCACAGATAGGAAGAGACGGAGAAACAGAGACAAAGATAGAGGGGAGACTAAATAAATAAACAAAGATGGCAGGAGGTCGCCCAGTGGCCTGGCTCCCCAGAGTAAGTGGTATCAGTGTCAGTGACCGTCTGCAAAGAGCACCCATGTTGGAGCCTGACCACAGTCAAGAGTTTGCAAACTGTGAAGACCTAGAGCCTGAGGTGTGCTTCTGACCATCCAAGGAGGGAAGGAAAGGGTGCAGGCAGGGGACCCCTGAATGCACAGCGCTCTGAGCCTTTCAATCCTGCAGCCAGAGTCCTCTTTCACTTCTGTGTCTTAACTGCTCCCTGGTACGAAGGCAGTTGCTCTAAAACCTTAGCTGTCTTTTCCACAGTATTGTAAACAGCTCACCCACTGCTGTGCGTCCACCCGGGCCTAAGTCTGAGGCTGCACCACTGTGTATTGAGTTGTGGAACGGAGCCACACTCCTAATAGAGCCAGGCTTCAGCCACACATACAGGTGGAAGTCTGGAGATATCCAACACTTACGCAGTTAAAAACTACATGCCCCGTTGAAATCATTAGTAAAAGTATTTATGGTACTGTCCTGACCGATAATACCTGAATTAGGACATCTCACACTTCTCCAAGTCTAACCCATAGATCTATCCCATCCTACCCTTCTCTACTGCTGCTAGCTTCTTTCTGCACCATCCATAAGTGGCCTAGCATACTGTGGCTGTTTGAATAAAAATGGCTCCTGTAGGTTCATAGGGAGTGGCCCTATTAGGAGGTGTGGCCTATTAGGAGGTGTGGCCTTGCTGGGAGTGGGTGTGGCCTTGCTGGGAGTGGGTGTGGCTTTGTGGGGATAAGTATGTCTCTAGGGCTTTGAGGTCTCAGAAGCTGAAGCCAAGGCTAGTGGTTCACTTCCTCTTCCTGCTTCCTGAAGATCTCGATATGGAATTCTACATAGCTACACCCCCAGCGGGACATCTATGTATATGCCACCGTGCTTCTCAGCATGACAACCACCGACTGAAGCTCTGACCTGTAAGCCAGCCCCAATGAAACCGTCTCCGTTTGCTGTAGTCATGGTGTCTCTTCATAGCAACAAAACCCTAACTAAGACACATATACACACAAAGAGAGACGATGCAGGCCACGCAAAGCTCCACCCATGGTTCTTGAAATACTTCATCTGTTTCCTGGACCAGTTGTGTATATACAGGCACCAATACATTCTACCCCAAGGGGCTCTTCAACAGGACCATGGAGCTAGAAAATTGTGGAGGGGATGCTGAGGTCTTAACATTGGAATTCCTTCTAACGTTAAGAAATATGAGGGAAGAAAATGATCAAAAATATGTTGTATTAAAAAATTAATAACCGGTGGCAGTGGTGGCGCACGCCTTTAATCCCAGCACTTGGGAGACAGAGGCAGGCGGATTTCTGAGTTCGAGGCCAGCCTGGTCTACAGAGTGAGTTCCAGGACAGCCAGGGCTATACAGAGAAACCCTGTCTCGAAAAACCAAAAAAAAAAAAAATAATAATAATAAAACATGCATATACCATATGGGCTCCCACTAGTTACATGCTTTTAATCCCAAGAACTTGTCACTCATGAGGCATGGGAAAAACCTAAGGAGTACCAGAGAGGGGATTTAAATCATGAGCCCAGGACCAGAGTCCCTCCTGCCAAAGCTTCAGGCAGGACTAGCAGAGCCTAAACTTCAAGACATGAAGCAGGGATGGGAAGGCAGAGATGGCCTGCAGATTGGCCTGAGGGACCCAGGTATGACAGTAACTTAGCAAAGACTGTGGGCCCAGCCTTGTGCACAGGGACTTCCTTTTGTCTTATTAAAACAAAAACAAAAACAAAAACAAAAACTAAATTACTTGTATGTAACTTGCCAAGGAAGTTCTATAAGGAAAAATTATCCGAGCTTCAATGAACACGCTTTTTTGTTTTGTTTTGTTTTAGAAAAAAGCTTCTAAATAAACACATTTGGAGCTGTATTCATAAACAGATATACTGACACCGAACCAGCTTGTTGGAGCTCATGAAAAGATGAGTTATGAAGACAGGCTCCAAGCAAGCCTCAGTTCAGCCTATCACAAATATCGTCAGAGCATTATTAGAGTCACAGGGTGAACACCCACACCAAAGTCTTGCCCTCTAGAATTTTCTATTCTTTTAGGCCCTGTACGTCGAATGGCCTCTTAGTCACGGTTCTATTGTTGTGAATAGACAGCACCATGACCAGGGCCGCCCTTATAAAGGAAAGCATTTGGTTAGGGACTTGCTTAAAGGTTCAGAAGTCTAGTCCATTATCCTATGGCAGGGAGGACACCACCACCCATGGCAGGGAGGACAACAACACCCATGGCAGGGAGGACGCTGGAGGAGGGACTAAGCCACATCCTGATCTGAAGGGAGAGAGAGAGAGAGAGAGAGAGAGAGAGAGAGAGAGAGAAACTGGGGGTCTAGTGAGATTTCAAAGCCTACCCTCGGTGAAACTCCTCCAACAAGGCCACACCTCCTAATCCCTCTCAAATAGTGCCATTCCGTGATGATTATGCACTCAAGTACATAAGCCTGCGTGGGGTGGGGGTGGGGGGTGGGGGGTGGAGGTGGGGGGGCATTCTTCTTCAAAGCACCACAAATGAGATAAATTCTATGACTAACGCGTTGGTTACTATTCTCACCACTGCGAGCAAATCCCTAACAGGAACCACAGTAAGGAAGGGCGTAATTTGTTTCATAGCTTTTAAGACTTCTCCCTGAAGACATGGACTCCTCTGATTCTGGACACAGAAAGACTTGGTAACAGGAACACATGACAGAAGCTGTCCACTTCAAGACAGACAGGAAACAGAGAGTGAAAGCTAAGGGCCAGTTATAACCTTCATCCCAGTGACCTACTCCCTGCAGCTGAACTCCACTTCCTCCAGTTCCCACAGACTCCCTGGATAAGCCACCCGGCTGGGAATCATGTGCTCCGCAGAGAAGCCTCTGGAAAACAATTAACATCTAGCCCTAACAGAACGGAAGTAATAAGTGACAATCTCTTCAAAACAGCGACAAACAAGCAGAGACCGCAGGAAGGAGACAACCTTGTGTACCTCTCAGAGAAAAGCATTCCGTTCAGAAGGAACAGTGAGCGCAAAGGCTTCGGGGTGGCAATAAGCCAAGTATCATCTACAGTGTGGTCTATGTGTGGTCTATAGATGGCCTATATCTATCTATGTGGTCTACAGTAGATAGTAGAGTTAGATGAAGCTGAGCGAGGGGAAGCATCTGACACTGAGAATGGGAAAGCAGGCGCCAGAGTGAGCCGTGTGCAGAGTGAGCCGTGTGCAGTCAGAGTGAGCCGTGTGCAGTCAGAGTGAGCTCTGTGCTACATGGATCCGACTCGAGATGAATATTCATGAGTGACCATCTCCTCCCTCCTTCCCCCCTCCCACTCCCCAGGGTCGTTGGCCACTGGCCCAGGAGGACAAAGGGAACAGAGTCGATGAACAGGGCTTCAGAAATCCCATGAACACAACGGAAATAACAGATTTGTGCCTGGGATCAGCTTTGGGGTGCCGGATCAACTTTATTTAGGGTCAATCAAGGGTTCTATAGTTTTGGGCACATCCAGAGTGAGCAAAGGTCATTGACTGAAGGCTAAAAGGTACCGAGACACCTCATTAGCATGGGGAGGCATTCTAGGAATCTCAGGTTCTTGCTGAATAGCTTTCTTATGGGGAGAAGGGAAGCTGATCCTGTGATGTCACCAAGGCAATGTGACACTCCACAGGTAGAGAGTATGAGGGTTTTGAGCTCCCCCAGACAAGGTCAGAGACGGAGATGCCCTGCTGGTAAAGGGAGTCCCCCATTTTATGGCAAGGTCAGAAGGCTATCCTGACAATGGACCTTAATTAGCAGGGCTTCTCATAAGTGACCAGTACCAGGTGACAGAACTCTAAGAAAAAACAACTCAGCCAAGGAAAACAAATACAAAAGTATTAGTCCAAAAAGAGAAAGAAGCCCCGGGGAGCATTAATAGATACCCCAGGGAAGGGGGCCAGTGATGGAGCCTGGAAATAACTTGCCGTGGCTCGGGGTGTGGTGTGAGTGTCGCAAGGTACCGGTGATTAAGGGGTTGGTTGGAGTGGGGTCTAATCAGGGGGTCCATAAGTCATTTGGGGTGTGTCCTTGAAAGGGACTGTCGGATGCCATCTCTATTTCTGATGATCACGATGGGACTTCTCACACTCATATGTATTCCCGTCGTGAAGTATGGCACCTGCTATCCTCACCCCAGGAAACATCCGTGGAGCCTTCAGTCTTAGATATTTAACCTCCATTACTGCAAAGCTCTTTTCCGTATGCTTGGCCTAAACCGAATATTTTATTATCATGGTCAGAAGCTGACTGATATGTATGTGATCTTTCCTAAAGATATGGAGTAGTCAAGAGAATTCAACACAAAACAAAAAATATAGTCGGGTCAAACTAGTACTTACATAGTCCTATTGGCTTTGACAAAGTCACTAGCGATCATTTTCAAAGCAAGTTCTACACAATGATGGCGGCCGATGTCAAAGTCCTCTGGCATGAGGAATGTGACAAAGCAGAATCTTGGCTGTGAATGGAAAGGAACGGACAGGAGATTTCATTCTGGCTGGAGGGAGCAGTGTGTGGGAGTCCCTGAGAGCATGCGTGCATGTGTGAACGCCTGTGCTGTCATATGTGTACGTATGCATATTGTTACATGTACCCATGAGTGCTCAGAGACCAGGGGGGAGCATTAGACGTCATACCCTGCCTTATTCTCTTGAGTCGGAATCTCTAGTTGAGCCTGAGGTTAGCCTGGTGACCAGCGAGCTCCGCTGTCATCCCCGTCCTCACTACCCGTGCCCCTGCAGAGCACTGTAGTTAAACTTGTAAACAAAGGTCACACCCAGCTTGTTACAAGGGTTCTGGGGATTTGAACTCAAACCCTCCTGTTTGTACAAGCATCACTCTTACCCCTGGGACATTGTTGTTTTGTTTGTTTGTGCATTTGTTTGTTTTTATAGGAGGAAGGGTTTCTTTGGGGCCTGCCGTTCCAGAGGGTTCGGCGTCCACACCCATCATGGCAGAAAGCATGGCCAAAGGCAGGTGGGCAAGGTGCTGGAGCAGCCGCTGAGAGTTCACATCCAGATTCACAATGAGGAAGTGGAGAGAGAGAGAGAGAGAGAGAGAGAGAGAGAGAGAGAGAACGGGGAATCATTTTTAGTAGAATATAAACAACTAATTGGCTAAGAAAAAGACACTAATGAAATAAAAAAGCATTTTGTACACACGGAAGGAGTCTCTGGATTGGAACGGGCTTATCCATTTCGACCTCCACCCTCTTGAGAGAACGCCTCAGTTTACGTAGCTGCGAGTCTGCTTCGGCCTGGTATATATCACTCCAGCTCTATAGAAAGCGGTGACTTATTTGATGAGTTAGCTTAGAGGGAAAATGGTACCTGTGGCTGGGCTCCACCCTTCACTGCTTCAGGAATGGTTTTCCTTATCGTCTTCATGCAGTGACTATTTTCCACTCCCGCCCACAGCCCCAGGAAGGCCCCTGCCCAGCACTGCCCAGGGTTTCCCAGTTGAGTCTGAGATAGTCAAGTCTGATCGCACAATCCTGCACCTTTATAATGCACCTTCTATCCTTCCTCTTTGAAATACTTTTTAAAAATTTTCAGCATCCAGGAAGAAGAGAAAACAGACCCCTTACTAACGTATCCTCAGAGACCTCGATAGGAGGGAGATGTCAGTAGTCAAGAAATGAAAAGACCAGGAGGGGATTTTGCCAGAGAGGAGCACAGAAAGAATGATTTTCTATCTTCTGAAATCAAAAAGTAGGAGAGATGGTAGGTGGGCAATACAGGCTGAAAACACACGGCTGGTACCCGCTCACCTGTCTGGGCTAGCGGAGACGAAGCTATCTCCTTCAGGGGAGGAGAATGAAGATGTATTGTATTGTACGTATTGTATTGTTTCCAAGGGATTCAAATAGTATTTCCAGAAATGAAAGAGTGGATCGAGAACACATGAGTGAGAAGACAGTCCTGCTGCTTAACATTAAATTGGTCTTCTTCCAAACAAACAAACAAAACAAAACAAAACAAAACAAAACAACAACAACAAAAAACAATCCAGGCAGAGAAAATGGCCCCATAACGAGCTTGCAGTCATGACTAGAACCCCCACTCCAATGTTCTCTCCCGACACTCGCATCCCAGAGATGAAGACACTGTGTAAGCCGCTGGAGACAATGCTACTTAGTAGGCAGCAGCCTGCATGGCCTTCCCAGCTATCTTCTCCCTTCTCTCCTTTGCATAGCTCCCATCCCGGCGTTGGACCTAATGGCTCACTTCCAGAGAATAAAAGCATAGCCCGAGAATGAGATGCCATTTGTAAAATCAGGTCAAGAGAGATGAACTGCTGCCTTGTTCACACGCCGTCTCTCTACCGGGCGGCTCCGATGGGGTCACAGAGAAGGCACACACGGGAGAGAACAAGGTCAGCCTCCAGCTAGCCTAGTGAGGAGCTGATCTCTCCAACCTAGCAACCTCCCGGGGACTGATTCATTCCCTATCTACTTGATTGGGAAAGGACTCTGCCCAGCCGAGCTTTCAGATTAGAGTGCAGTGCTGGGAGACATGTTGCATGCAGATGTGTGAGACCCAGCCACAATAATGTGTGATGTTATTACACTCATGAAGCCATAGGCTGAACCTATGAATTAAAGTAGTATGTTTGTATTTTTAAAAACAACCACAATACATACGGGGTTGGAAATAGCTCAGAGATAGCAGAGTGAGAGTCTACATGAGAGAGAGAGAGAGAGAGAGAGAGAGAGAGAGAGAGAGAGAGAGAGAGAGAAACAGAGAAAGAGGACAAAAATAGACACAGCGACCAGAGAGTTCACATTCTTCTGTGGTCCTAGAAAGCCCCTGGGAATCCAACCCTTCTGCAAAGGAACGAGAATCTCACCAGATACCAAATCTGGCAACAGATTCGACTTCCTCCAGCACCGTGACAGAAGAATGCTGCTGTTTATAAATCTGTGATACTCGGTAGAATGCATGTGCAGACTAAGATTCTAAAAGCAAAAGACGCAGGTCTGGATTTCTGACCCGAGGAAAGTATCGTGCCTTAAACCCCTGGGTTTTAGTGTCACTTGTAATACAGTAACAAATAATGCCTGGTGTGGCATTGGCAGAGAGTTCTGTGGGGCCCATAATGCTTCTGTGGCAGCTAAGCAGTGGGTTCTAAGTAATGGGTTCTTCAGTGCAATGTCATACTGTCCTTGTCTTCAAAGTGTCTGAAGAGAACATGAAAGGGTACCAGAACAGAGAAAGGGTTGGGGGGGGGTGATTGGGGAATGGGCGAGGGGAAGAGGACTTATGGGACATATGGTGAGGGGGGACCTGGGAAAGGGGAAAGCCTTTGGAATGTAAACAAAGAATATAGAAAAAAAGAAAAAGAAAGAAAGGACAGAGATAACAGAGCATGCTCACTTCCTGTCGAGGTTAGGGAGGGGGGTAGGGGCGGTCGGGGATTAGGAACAGATTTAAAGCCTCGCTCTTCTTCTCCAGCTCTCTGTGAGATGAGGAGTCATGCTCTCCTTTTAAAGAATAAGATTAATGTGAGGATTAATGAAGTATGTATACAGCAATTAGCAGAGAGCCTGGAAAACAATCGACACCGAAGAAATGCTCTTCGGTTGTTCCCCTTCCTTAGCCTATATGGAAGCAGAGTCTGGTTAAGCAGCAGCGACGGCAGATGCTTGGATCACAGGCTACGTTTGTGATTATCACGGCTTTAGAAGAGAGAGAGAGAGCTACACGGATAAACTGATGAGTTAAGATTCGGAATTAATCCCATGCGTTGAAAGCAATAGGCCCGAACGACCAAGAGGAAACGAAACAAACACCTTTAGGAATTCAGGAGAGGCTTGATTAGAGAGCTGCTTATCGACAACATGTCGGGGGTTAATCATCACCTTCATATAAGCTAAAGGTGATACACAGGTCTTAGGAAATGAATTCTCCTGTCTTTGGCCTTCACTCTAGACCAGGTGCATTCTAGTCATGCGTCAGTCCAAGAGCAGGGACATCTAAGCACAGGACACCGCTCAGAGCAGAGCTAGGACACACACACCAGATGTGGATTCTTGCAATACAAGGAAATGGGGAAAACAGGTTTTTTTCTACATTAATCAAGATGTGAGGAGTCTGAACTCGGCCATCTAAGTATGACTAAGTGTCTAGAGATGACTAAAACAGATGCTGATCCCACCTGTCCCCCTGTCTACTTTATCAGGAATGCCTCCAGCACTATCTGCACTCCCAAGGTTTCTGCTTCCAAGTATACCTAGTGAGGCAATAGAGGAGGCTGCGGGGATGGGGGTGGGGGTGAGTGGGGTCAAAAGACTAACGTGCAACATCAGTGCCCGCTAATGCCAGCACCAGGATACAACCTTCCTCGGAGACTCAATTCCCTGACCCACGAAATGACTAAACGTTCAGTAGAATCCTTGGACATAAGGCTGAAGCTTTCTGTGTTCAGAAATGGTCCAGTCCCACAGATCACATGACAGATAGTCTTAGCGCCATCACTAAACACAGCACACAGCTTCTATACCAAGTCAGTGTTACCCAGAAAGTTTCCGTGGAAAAGCACTGCTGGATAACATTTAAGAATGAACCCAAAAGTCCCACCCCTATACAAGTAACTAATGATGGCGCAGAGATGGAGAATTAGCCCCTCCCAGGCATGAGCCTCTAACTGCCGATCCAGTACACAAAGTGGTTGGCCTCAAAATCATACACACAAGCCACTAAACAGATTCAAGTTTTATTTATTTATGCATATATATAACAATAATAAAGAGGCAATCAGTTTGCAAGGGAGTGAGGGGGATGGGAAGGGTTGGAGGGAGGGGATGTGGGAAGGATGGGAAGAACAAGGAAAGGGAGGAAGGGGTATAATTATATTTCATCTTAAATTTTTTAATTAAATAAAAAGGATGTGCCCAAGGGTCTAAGACAGTATGCCACAAATACCTGTAGACCTCAGCTTATTGTGACTGTCCAGAGCACTTGTGGAATCAATCTAGACATCTAGCAACAGAAGAATGGACAAAGAAAATGAGATACATACACACCATTTCCAATTTGTTTTGCAATAAAGAAGAATGGATTTATGTAATTTTCAGGAAACTCTGCCATTGGAAATCATGTTAATAAAACAGTATACTCCAGAAAGTCAAAAATGGTGTATTTCTAGAACTACCCCCTGTTGGCTGTCCACACACCAGGGAAGAGCTCACTCCCAAGACTACTTGAGCAATACACTGGGCTGGATGGAAAAAAAAAGAAAACCCTTAATTTGAGTGGGAAGGGATTGTGGTGTAGAGAGGATGGTTATAGGAGGGGTTGGGGAAAGGAGAGATACGTTCAAAATACACTGTATACAACTCTCAAAGTGTTACTAAAAACATTGTATTCTCCCTACTCAGGATGCTAGATCGTGTGTGTGTGTGTGTGTGTGTGTGTGTGTGTGTGTAATATATTTATGGCATGAAAGTAGAGGGGGGCTGCTTAGGGGAAAGAAGGAAATAAAGAGTAGGAGGCAGGGGAGGAAAGAAAGTACGGTGTAAATACCACCCCAACATGTGATACTCTAGAGTAGATACGTGTATGACACCCACCCCTATCTGTTAAATAAACTAATATAAAAGAACCAGTTCAGCAGGGGAGCTCCGCCTTCCCTACCCTCCTCGTAGAGATTCACAATCACTGTGATCAGCTTATCAAGGACCTGAAATATTCCACAACCTGTAAGACGCCAGCAACATTGTTCAGGTTAGTATTTTTTCCATTTTGCATGAAGCTTGTGCCACTTTGGTCCCCAGCCTGTCTGTCTGAAGCAGAGATCGGGATCAGTGGTAATTAGTTACTTTGTATCCTGGGCTGAGCCAGGCCTCCCTTCACTGCCAGGCACAAACGTCCCTGAGGTAAAGAACACCAGGTAGCCAAATATGCCAATGTCCTGTTCTTCAAGAAATCAGCCCTTAGGACTGTCCTGTCACAAGTGTCTGGAGAGAAGGAGCTGTCCACACTTGTGAACTCAGCCACATGGACCTACTGTAGAGTCAGGTTACAGAATTTAGCACTGCCTGACAACCACAGTTATTCTCAAGCTAAATATTGCTTGATTAAATATAAGATTTAGAAGAAGAAACATTTCCCAACGTCATTCCCTCTACTCTCGAATCTTACAAATTAGCCTAAGCCCTCTGTTACCAATATGTATGGTAATATTTAAAGCCTAAACCAAGAGTAATACATTGAAGGAAAATAAGTATGAAACGCGTTTTAACAGCAGTTCATATCAGTACTGTTCTGCTGTCCGTTTCAGCAGAAAATTAATTGTGAGGGCAAAGCTGAAGTAACCTGTGCCGCCTTCATAGCCTTTAAAGCGACCTAAAGCCAGTAAAGTTGAGTCTTGAAAGGTTTCATTACCATTAAAGGACTAGTCCACTCACCAGTCTCCTCCCTAATGTGATTCCCTCCCCCTTCCCCCCTCCCCCCCTCACATAAATTGTAATTGCCCGGCCCCAGAATGAACGGCAGGGGCACCCATCTTGCTTGGGAAAGTCATCGATCCTCACTCAGATTCTTTTCTTGCTGCCCAGCCTTCCCCCCAAAATCCTGACTCTCTCGGAGAGATCTAGTCTACATCTTTGTCTTGCTCAAAATAGTCCCCTCTTATGGATGACCCTAGTGCTGTTTGTATTTTGATGCTAATTCTGCTTCCTCAAGAGGGGCTGCCTGGGATGAGGGGTGATTTCAGGTGAACCTTCCCCTAATGAATAAAGATTTCAAGGAACCAATCACTAGGTGAATAGGCGGGACTTCCGGGTTGGGGGGGGATGCCGGAGAGGAGAGTTGGCAGGTGGATGGGAGAAGAGCACGGAGGACAAAATGTAGGTAGCCAAGGCCCCCAGTTCAGGTGGCGGATCCATTGGGATCTGCTACTGGAGATTTAACTTAGAAGGGCTTACAAATTAGGATGTTAGTCGCTGCGCCCAGTGAGTGTGTTACCTGTTGATTCTAAACTAAGTTTGTGTGGTGTTTTCCTTTAGCCGGAGACTCAACTGGGTTCCAGAAAGAAAGGTAAGGTAGTGGGGGCACCCCAGCCAGCCACAGGAATTTGGAAGCATGGGGCTGATGTGGTTGGGGTCCCGCCATGGGAACTTAGTGAGCTGGGTGGAGAGATTTTGGAGCTCGGGTCAGATAGTCTGCCGAGACGAGAACAGGCTGGTCTGCCAGCATGGCGGGGATTGCTTTTTTAATATTTCACGCTATAGTCCTCAGGCTTGTAAGGATTGGTTGCTGTGCGAACACCAGACTCTGACTAGAAGCATACATTACACCTGCCCGTTACTGTCTTTCCCATTCCTCTGGTAAGACCGATGGCCAAGGCGAACTATAGAAGAAAGGGTTTATTAAGCCTACAGTTTCAGGGGGTGAGTCCATGACCATGTGGCAGGGAGCATGGCCACAGGCAGGCGGGCCTTGTGCTAGAGCAGCGGCTGCACATCTGCCAGCTGCCCCTGGAGCTAGAGCAGAGGATGCACATCGACATCCAGATGTGTAGGCAGTGGGAAGAGAGATTGACCCCGGGCCCTTGAGCTTCTGAAATCTCACTTCAAAAAGGCCACGCCTCTTAATAGTGCCGCTCACCACGGGCCATGCATTCAAACAGATGAATCCATTCCTATTCAAACCACCACAGAACCTAGTTATTTTTTTTTAATTGAGTGAATTATTTTTGTTCTATGTGTTGTATGTATTTTTATGTGTTTGAGTCTGAATGAGGATGTATTGTGGTGAGGTGACTCCACAAGAGAACACACACAGATGAGCTTAGTGTCGAATAGAAAGTCTTTACTCTCGCTGGTGGCCAGTCTTGTCCAAGTCGCGCAGCCTCGAGCCTTACCGTTCGACCCTCACTGTTCTTGGCTTTTTATGCACAGAAACCACATTCCGGTTGACAGAGCTGAGCAAGAACAGCGATAAACAGAGCTACAGAAGCCAAAAAAAAAAAGCAAGATTAGGACATTTAGGGACTTTTCCCGCATCTGTGGACTGTGATGGATCAGATTTTTGTTTTAGTTTTGGCAGGAGTCGGAATCAATGTGTGTTGGGTCTTAGGTTGGAATGGTGCTTTTATATGTGTCATCTGTGTTAAGATCGTGGGCGAGTTACAGTTAGAGGTCAGAGGACAATGTCTGTGTTTTTTTTTTTTTTTCTATTGCTCTCTGTTGTTTTATGTTAATTAATTAATTAATTACTTTATTTACTTAAAGAGCGTGTGTGCGCATGCGCCAGGGTAAACACGTGGAGGTCAGAGGACAATTTATGGACTCGGTTCTCCCTCCCACGCCACGGAGTCCGGGGGTCATACTCAGGTCACCCATCGGACTTGGCAGCCTTTCCTCTTCCTTGTTTAGACAGGGTTTCTCACTCACTGAACCAGGAGCTCACGGATTCAGTAAGACTCGCTTTTCAGAAAGCCGTTAGCATCTTCCTGTCTCCACTCGCCCAGGGCTAGCAATTAATGGCGCAGAAACCATTTTTAAGACTCGACTTGCCTTCGTCTTAGAGGTTAGGGGGGAAGTGCTATTTCTTGGGATGCTTTCAGCCTCAGTCCTAATAATGAATTCGCTAACAGCGCGCTCTGCACTGCCGACCTTGCACACTTTCTATTAGTCTTACGTTCCAGGTACCTGGCAGTAAACAGCATGGTTTGTTTCCTCTCAAAGTTTCAGAGGGATTTCAGTCCATCTTAGCAAGGAAGGCAAGGTTGAGGGGGTCCTTCTGTGGTGGCAGGGTGTGAAGTGGGGAGACTGAGATTGTAGCAAAAGAGCAGAGCCTGGTCCTATTTTCAAAAGTACAGCTTTCAAAAGCTTGCCTCAAGCCGCCTGCTTTCACCAGGTTCTAAACATTCGCACAATCGCCTACAGCACTGCCCCCTGCTGGAGAACAGTGGTTAGAACAGGAGCCTGTGGGGGGGACATTCACCTTCAGACCCTAGCAACTGCTGCGATGCATTCTTTTTTGTATCAAACACTGGTTTTCAACTTGTGGGCTGCGATCCCTTTGACAAACCTCTATCTTCAAAAAATATTTACATTTTGCTTCACGGCAGTAGCAAAGTTACAGTTATGAAATAGCAAGGGAAATAATCGTATGGTTGGGGGGGGGTCACCATGACACGAGGACCTGTATTAAAGGGTCACAGTTTGAGACCTACTGATCTCTGGATCATAGTCCTGGGGACAGAGGCATCACATAACCAGCTGAAGCTACTCATCTTCATTACCATTGGTCGTCCTCACTGACCACCTTTTTGAGAAGTGAACCTTTTTATTGTCTATTTTCTTGTTAACCTCATGGAGAATTACAGATGAAGTTTTAGGAAATTTTGCTCAGTTGTTTGGGCGATTTCCAAGTGTGAGATGAGAAGAAATATCTGTCAGCCATTCAGAAAATTATTCAGATTCCCTGTTGTACTCAGAAACCCTGAAAATAGATCAATTTACATATGACATTTATTATGGTTATTTATAGTTTGATTTACAAAATATGCTCAGTGTGCAAACTTGCGGGGTGCAGATGAAAGAGTGAATACTTAAAGGAGTGTTCAGATGAAGACCAAGCTGCTTGGCCACGCTTGCTTGACAATGTGCACACTCCTGAATTGGGTCTATCTGTCAATCAAAGAACACAAAGGGCATATACACAGCTCAGTGGGCTTAGCCTGTGTGCGGCCTGGAGTTCAATCTCCAGTGCCCTTAGGAGTGATGCCTTTATAAAAATAGGATATTATAGTCTGAAAGCTTAAAACAGAGGCTTTTCACCTTTAACTCTTTCTGTGTATGTGTGTATGTATATATGTGTATATATATATATATATATATATATATTTTTTTTTTTTTTTGAGACAGGGTTTCTCTGTATAGCCCTGGCTGTCCTGGAACTCACTCTGTAGACCAGGCTGGCCTCGAACTCAGAAATCCACCTGCCTCTGCCTCCCAAGGGCTGGGATTACAGGCGTGCGCCACCACCGCCCAGCCGTCTGTATACATTTTAAAGTCTGACTTAGATGAAGTGGTATCAGATAGTGGCAGGAATATAAGACTCGACTTCCTCTTTGGGAATTTTAGCCTCGATTGGAGATCTTTACAGGCAAGTGTGACGCCTTCGTCGCTGCAGGTGAGGGAGTATTACCTGGAGGTGCTCTGGGATGCAGGTTGGAGTTGCTCAGGAACCCAAGACGGGACAGTAGACAGAGAACCTCGTCGATCAGAGCAGAAGCGTCTCAACAGTCACGGTGCCGCCTCGAGCCACGGAGAGCTCAGCCTTTCTACGTCTGAGTGTCAGAAGCCATCCGCTCCTCACCCCTGCACCGAGCTCCTCTTAGATGGGTGTGCGCCCTTTCATTTTATTATGTCTCAAACCTCTGCCTAGTGGTCCGCCTCTGATTTGCATGGGGAAGTCCCTCTGGTTTTCAGTGTTTACTGTGCTGTTCAGTGCGCTTGCATTATTATGGAGATAATCTCCATAGCTACATATGCATTTTGCTTGTGGAAGTTTTCAGCGTGTCTTTTTTTCCCCCCCCCTCTCCTGATAACTTTTGAACAGTGAACAACTTCCTTCCCATACTTAATTGCTTTGGAGCCTAATTTTCTTATGGTCTCATTTGAATTTTTTTTTAAAAGACTTATTTATTACTATATGTAAGTACACTGTAGTTGTCTTCAGACACACCAGAAGAGGGCGTCAGATCTCTTTACCTTGGATGGTTGTGAGCCACCATGTGGGTGCTGGGATTTGAACTCAGGACCTTCGGAAGAACAGTCAGTGTTCTTTTAACCTCGCAGCCATCTCTCCAGCCCTCATTCAGATTGCTTAATCACCTGGGTTTACTGAAGATCAGCTTCTGAGGCATGTCCTACGGTGGTGGATAGGTTCCTAGTGTTTTCACAGGGCTGGACATTGCTTATGCATTTCCTCATTGTACATAGAGTTTATCTTCATTGTCAATTTCTCTGTGAGAGTCCTGTCTGGGCTGCAAGATCACCTTTTTGAGTTGTTTTACATGAACAGTCTGTTAACAGCCTGGGATGAATTTTTATTTTATTTTTTTAAATGCTAGCATTTAATTAACCCCCCGAGTGGCTTTAAGGCACCAGAACACAGGCACCTCCAACACCCTTAATCGGATGCTTAGGGAATTTTCCTTTCCCCAGAACGTGGTGGTAGCTTGATCTCACACCATCAGTAATAGGAGCAGCTCCGTTCCTGTTTTTTGCTGCGTTGACCCGCGTCTGCTGGCAGACCACCGCCCACAGTTTATCCAGGTCGACAGTTGGGCAGAAGCTCTGGTTCCTCTTCAAGTGACAATGCCACATACCAACTTTCCCAAAGTAACCTGGATGATATTTGTCAAAGTTGATCCCGTGGTGATGCATGCCTTCAGCCTCCTGAGGCCTCCAGGGTGCTTGCAGTGCTTACCCATGCGGCCGCGGGCGTGGCTCACGTGGCCCCGGAGTTTCCGGGTCTTCCTCAGTCTGGCATGGCCATGACAGAAAGGAAAAGCCTGGGTTGATTTTTTTTTTTTTTCTTTTGGTGTTTTTCGAGACAGCGTTTCTCTGTGTAGCCCTGGCTGTCCTGGAGCTCACTCTGTAGACCAGGCTGGCCTCGAACTCAGAAATCCGCCTGCCTCTGCCTCCCAAGTGCTGGGATTAAAGGCGTGCGCCACCACAGCCGCCCGGCTGGGTTGAATTTTTATGCTGAGTTTTGGATAAAATTTATGTAGAGTTTTTAGTTAGTGTGGTTATTATAAACTAAAAAACAAAATTCTCATGAGGTTTGGACAGGGTGATGTATCTTTTATCTATAGCACACATTTCTTTATGATCTAAATATTAATTTTTATTTATCCCTAGAGGAGAATATTTTTCTTCCCTGAAGACTAGGCTTGAGACAAGTATAATAGTAAATCTTTTGATGGCACACTGCCCTGGCAGGCTTTAGTATTTTTTCTTAATCCTGAGACAGGGATTCTCTGTGTAGCCTTAGTTGTCCTAGAACTCACTCAGTAGACCAGGCTGGCCTCGAACTCAGGGAGCTGCCTGCCTCTGCCTCCCAAGTGCTGGGACTAAAGGTGTGCGCCACCATGCCTGGACATGGCAGTTAGTTTCCTTTCCCTTCCAACCTACTCTTTTCCAAGGGTGGATTTTAAAGGCTCCCATTTTAAAACAAGTGACTCGAGTCCTAATCTCTACAACAGCTGCTCTCAACCTTCTTAACCCTACGACCCTTTAATACAGTTCCTCATGTTATGGTGACCCCCAACCATAAAATTATTATTTTTTTTGCTACTTCATAACTGTAATTTTGCTACAGTTATAAATCATAATGTAGATATCTGTACTTCCTAATGGTTGGTGACCCCTGTGAGAAGGTCATTTGATCCCCCCAAAGGGTCCCCAAAACAATGCTGGCCTGTTCTCCCTGCCTTCTGCAGAGGCTTCTGTGTGAAGGCCACCTCTCCAGTTTACAGATCCTTGTTTCCGCAACTTGAGAATTTTACTCTCTTGAACTTATGCTCTCAAAGAGAAGCTGTTATACTTCCTCCAAAATTATAGATAGAAAAGGTTTTCAGGACCTTTTGGGGTTTGTCCATCCCATCAAGAAGCGGAGTGTCTTCTTTCCTCACCCCTCTCCACATGGCCGTTCCCTCTCCCTCTGTGGGGTGTCGGTCTGCAGTCCGCTTTTTTTTTCCTTATCGATGCATCATCTCTCTTTTGTGGGTGTCCTGGGTAATTTTATGTCAACTTGACACAAGGTAGAGTTATCTGAGAGGACACAGGAGGGCACCTCAATTAAGAAAATCCTTCCATAAGATGGGGCTGTGGGTCTGTCTGTCTGTCTGTCTCTCCCCCCCATTTATTTATTTATTTATTTATTTATTTATTTATTTACATCTCAATTGTAGCCCCTTCCCTCCTCTCCTCACAGTCCCACCTTCACAAAACCCTCCTCCCACTATCCCCTCCCCTTCTCCTCAGAGGAGGCTAAGTCCTCCCCCCTTTTGGGTACCAACCTGCTGCTCTGGGATCTCAAGGCCCAGCAGGACTAGCACATCTTCCCACCGAGGCCCAACCAGGTATTCCAGGCAGGGGAAGGGGATCCAGTGTCAGGCATCAGAGTCCGAGACAAACCCCACTCTAGTAGTTCAGGGCCCACAAGAAGACCAAGCTACACATCTGCTACAAATGTGCAGGAGGCCCAGGTCCAGACCCCGCACCCTCCTCTCTGTGAGCCCCCATGGGCCCAGGGTAGTTGACTCTGTAGGTCTTCTTGTGGTGTCCTTGACCCCTCTGGCTCCCTCAATCCTATCTTCACTCTTCCACAAGACTTCCCAAGCTCCGCCTAATGTTTGGCTGTGGGTCTCGGCATCTCTTTCCATCCTGCTGCTGGATGAAGCCTCTCAGGAGACAGTTATGCCAGACTCCTGTCTGCAAGCACAGCAGAGTAACAGTGTCAGGGGTTGGCTCTCTCAGGTGGACTGGGTCTCAAGCTTGGCCAGTCATTGGCTAGGCGTTCCCTCAAATTCTGCTCCATCCCCACACCTGCACATCTTGTAGACAGGACAAATTTTTGGGTTGAAGGTCCTGTGGGTAGATTGGTGTCTCCTCCCTCCATTGGAAGTCCTTTCTGGTTACAGGAGGTGGCCACGTCAGTCTCCACATTCACAGCTGCTAGAAGTCTCAGCTAGGGTCATATCCTAGACTCTCAGGAGACCCCCCCCAATCCCAGGTCTCCTGCTTATTCCAGAGATATACCCCCACCATTTCCATTCTCTTTCCCACCTCCCCTCTCTCCACCCTTGATCTCTACCCTCCTTCCCTTCCTCATTCTCTCTCCAACCCAGTTCCTTCCCTCCATCCACCTCTGATGTCTATCTCATTTCCCCTTCTGAGGGAGATTCAAGCATCCTGGGTTCCGTCTGAGGCAGGCTGAGCAAGCCCTAGGGAGCAAGCCCTGGGGGGCAAGCCCGTCAGCAGCACCCTCCCACGGCCTCTGCACCAGCCTCTCACCCCAGGTTCCTGTCCTCACTGCTTTTGACCATGAACTGTTATATCGAACTGTGAGTGAAATAAACCCTTTTATCCCCAGCTTGCTCTCGGTCATGATGTTTCATCACAGAATAGAAAGCCCTAACGAAGATAGTGGGCATCTTTTTGTTTGTCTAAAATAAGAAGAGCGTTCCATCATGGAAGAGTTTTTACTCGACTCTGTGCTTTCTGTTACTTCTGACCTAATTTTCCTGCTTTTCACAATGGAAGATACTGCTAGAGTGTTCCGTTAATATGCTGCTCTAGACCCATTGTTCTAGACCCGCTGCTCTAGACCCACTGCTCTGGACATGTTGCTCTACACCCCACTGCTTTACACCTGCTGCTTTAGACTCCGATGCTCTAGACCCCTGCTCTAGACCCTGCTGCTCTACACCTGCTACTCTAGACCCCTTGCTCTACACCTGCTGCTCTAGACCCCCTGCTCTAGACCCCCTGCTCTACACCTGCAGCTCTAGACCCGCTGCTCTAGACCCCCTGCTGTAGACCCCCTGCTCTACACCTGCAGCTCTAGACCCCCTGCTCTACACCTGCAGCTCTAGACCCGCTGCTCTAGACTCCACTGCTCTAGACCCCCTGCTCTACACCTGCAGCTCTAGACCCCTTGCTCTACACCTGCAGCTCTAGACCCGCTGCTCTAGACTCCACTGCTCTAGACCTTGCTGCTCCTGACCTGTTGTTCTAGACCCTGCTGCTCTAGACCCTGCTGCTCTAGACCCTGCTGCTCTAGACCCACTGGTCTAGACCCACTGCTCTGCTTTTGTCCTTGAGTTACTGGCACAGGCGGTCTTTTACTTTCTATTTCTCTGACTTATCTTCCCTTCTAGGTCCCTTTTCAGCTGATTCACTCAACTCTATCTTTAGCCTTGTATTTCTTGAACTAAAATTCTCATTTTTCAGGATGAGGTATTTTTCCTGGATATTGCTGACATGTCGAAAATCATTGGATTTTACACAAAGTATATACTTTTCAAAAACTGCCTTTTCTTCTGGCCCACCGAGTCCATCTGTCATCTGGAAAAAACAAAACAAAACAAAACAAAAAAAAAAACAAAGCCTTTCTTTTTCTGCTTTTGGACTTAAAAAAAGAATGAAAGGATTAGTCCTTGTAAGTTTTCCTTTCCGGTGTGCTCTGGTTTGTCTCTGTTTTCCGGTTTTGTTGCCTCTCTTCCTGTCCCACTTATCTCCCAACTATTTTTACCCACACACAGTTTTACTTTCTGTCATCTAACCCACACACAATTTTTAGGTCAGTCCCTGTAATTCATAAGTGGCCATGTTGTTATTTAGCTCACGTACCACCTTTTGACATGATGCTTTTAGGTATAAAATTCATGCAATGAGTTACAAAAGAAACCACACACACACAGTCTCACCGTGGTTCAAACAAAATCAGATTTTCTTTTAATTAGGTAGCATTTTTGGCTTTTCTTGGCCACCATTACCAGCTACGGTTGACCCCCGAGCTCCCTACTCTGGTGGCAACAAAAACCTGGAGGCTGCGGGGCTGTTGCTCTAAGTCTGGCTTTAGCTTTGTGACTCATTTGGTTCGTGAGCATGGTAACTTCATTAGTCATCAGGGAAAAGGTCTTTTTGCTCCAAAGCTGAAGTGCATAAAAAAAAAAAAAAATGACCAAAATACACTTCTAAAAGAAGACAGCCAATGGCTTAATAACAAAATCAAGAAATGCTTTATTGTGGTGAAATTTTACCTTGTATTATTAAGACAGGTTAAGCAGAAAAGGCAGTATCACATTTTGACAAGTGTGTGCAGCACAAGAATTTTTATCCATCCCTTTCTTACGCTGGGTTACCATTGCTGGGATGAGACACCAGGGTCAACAGCAAGCCTGGGAGGAAAGGGCTTATTTGGCTTATGCTTCTGTATTCATCACAAAGGAAGTCAGGCCAGGAACTCAGTCAGGGCAGGAACCTGGATGCAGGGGCTGAAGCAGTGGCCACGGAGGGGGTACTGCTCCCCATGGCTTGCTCCCCAGGGCTTGCTCAGCCTGCTTTCTTAGAGGACCCAGAACCACCAAGCCCAGGAGTGGCACCACCCACAATGGGCTGATCTCTTCCCCATTAACCACTAATTAAGAAAATACCTTACGGCTGATCTTGCGGAGGCATTTTTCTCAATTAAGATTGCTTCCTTTCAATAACTCTAGCTTGTGTCAAGTTGACATAAAACGAGCCAGCACAATCCTTATTGGTGAACAAGCATTTTTAGCCCCAGGCATATTATATTCAGACAGTTGCCAAGACGTACACAAGAAGGCTCACATCAGCACTATTCACCTTAGACCCAGGGTGAAGCGATTTCAAGAGCCTCAGTTGTGGCATATCCACGTCGAGTGGAATTCAGCAGGAAGAGAGTACTCCGTGGATGAGTCACATGATAAGATGGAAGGAGCTGGACGCGGGGACCTACACTATACGATTTCATCCTCGTAATGTGAGAAAATGGCCCAAATGAATCACTGCTATGGTTACTCTCGGGGGTGTGGTTGCATGTCATCTTCCAAGGAAGAGTGTAAGAGGTCTCAGTAGCCAGAGCCATGGTGCCGGCTCTGCTGGCATAGCGGATCTGTCGGTGGGAAACCTGATTTTAAAGGTTTGTATTCTGAGGAAGAAAGCTTGGGTGGGAAAGGGCAAAATGGGGAGGGGATTATGTTATAGACAGTGGATGGAAAAGGAAAATATGAAAGAGATATAACAGAATAACAAGAACCAAGGCACGGCCAAAACAAAACAAACGGGACCCCTGTTAGCCTCACAGACCTACTGTCTGTCAGCCAAGCAGCTTGGAAGCTCTGCCCTTAAGTATCAGGGTTTTAAAGACAGAGCTGAAATCAAACCAGTAATCAAAATCCTGCAATCTCATACCAATGAACAAAAGGAAAAGTTCACAGTTCTCAAAACCAGGGGATGAGTTTATATGCAAGTCAACTGAAGAGAATTCCATTCTTAAAGAACAATCATGAAGAAGAATAAAAATTTAAGTTTAATTGACTACCCCACTGAGGCAAGATGGTCTGCAGTGTCCTCCTAGGGCCCAAGATGGTCTGTGATATCTACCTAAAGCCCATGACTATCTGTAGCTTTCATTTAAGGTCCAAGGCGGTCTACACTATCCACCCAAGATGGTCTTCAGTACTCCACCTAGGGCCCAAGACAGTCTGAAATATCTGCTTAAGCAGCACTGGTGGGACAGGCCTTATTCTTGGCTTTGTGTAGGAGCTGCTTCCTCTGAACCTCTTGCAGGTCCTTTGAGTCTGGAGTCATCTACACTCAGGGTTCAGTCCTCTGATGACTGGGAGGGAGACCCTCAGATTTCCTTAGTTCTCTCTCAAGGTTGGGTTAGTAGCAGGAAGAGGCTTGAAACTGGATTAGAAAAACAGAGATTTATAGTCAGTCACCTTGTTTCCTGAGTTCACAGAAGCAGCCAATGCCTGTGGTCCAGTCCTGAGACAAAATAACACAGGACATGGCTTTGAGTTTCGTCTCCTCAGGACTCTGTAAGAGCTTTTACTTAAGTATGAATGTTCAGAATTCCTGAGCAGCTAGGTATAATTAGATTGCTTCTCTCATTGCTGTCCTTAAGACTCCATCTCCTATTCTGTTTATTCAGACTGTTTTTCAGTGAAGGAGACATGGTGGTGCCTCTTTCTGCTACAGCTAATGCCTCTGTTTCCTCAGGACCGCAGCCAGAGCGATAACTTAGTTGAGCTGGTTGAGCTGGGACCTCCGTTTAACCTCATAGACTTCTGTTTATCTCATTTTTTTGTCCACAGGGCTATCAAGGCCCTGTTGATGCTTGGAATTGTATTAGGGGTTGGGGTGAGGCTGACTGTGCTCTGTTTCCCTCTGAAGAGAATGAACACTCCCGGGCAGCAGCTGTGGGCAGGACAGGAGAAATGATCTTGGTGTGGGTTGGCATTGGGCTAGATCAATAACGGTGCTGTAGACTTCAGGGTTCAGATTCCTAATTTCTAGTTAACCTCCGTGATGGTTAAATTTGGTTGCCAACTTGATCTGCTTGAGAAGCATCTAAGGGATTGATTAGTGAGGCACACCTGCACGCGTGTCGTGTCCGTGAGTGCGCATGCCCGAGAGCGCAAGTTTCCAGAGGAAGATTCATCCTGCATGTGGGCTCCTTTCCATCAGATGGTGACCCCGCGGAATAAAAGTAGGAAGTTAGCTAGTATAGGTACTCCTTTTCTCTCTCCCTCTTCCTCTCCCCCATTCCCTCTCCCCCACTCCTTCTCCCTCTCCTTTATCGCCCTCTCGCCCTCTCATCTCCCTTTTCCGCTCTTCTCTCTTCCCCTCTTTTGTCTCTCTCCCTCTCCTTCCTGGCCACCGTGAGCTGTCCCACTCTACCTTCCCTATCAGGGTGGGCTGAAACCTCAGGAGACAGGAACAAAAGAAATCCTTCACAGGACCAAGCCCCACCCCTCCCACTGATGCCAGATGAGGCAGTCCTCTGCTATAGATGTAGCGGGAGCCATGGGCAGACTCATGCAGACTTTTTGGTTGGTGGTTTAGTCTCTGGGAGCTCTGGGGTGGGAGCGGGGTACTCTGGTTGGATGATATTGTTCTTCCTATGGGGTTGCAATCTCCTTCAGCTCCTTCAGTCCTTCCCCTAACTCTTCCATTGGGGTGTGGTGCGAGTGGGTGGGTGGGGGAGCACCCTTATAGGCAAAGGGGAGGGAGAATGGGGTAGGAGAAGGTTTCATAGGGGAGTCCAGGCAGGGGGACAACATTTGAAATGTAAATAAATAAAATAATTAGTACTAATGTGTGTGTATGTGAGTGTGTGTGTGTGTGTGTGTGTGTGTGTGTGTGTGTGTGTAGGTTCTGTTCCTGTTAGGAATTTTGCCACAGGGATAAGAAGAGCTAACAGACCCCCAGTCTCCCGCAGGGATCTTCCTAAGCTGTAGCCATACTTTTGGCTGCTTTATTGGGTTTTTTTCTTTTTCTTTTATTTTCTTTTTTTTGTAATAAAACATATTATTTATTGAAAGGGGAAGTAAAACACTTTATGATAAAATTAAAGATTTACATGGAAAATATTTCAGATAAACATGTTAAAACTGACAATTTTCATGGAAAATTAAAGAGTAAAGTGGTAGACATGTAAAACATTGCTAAATTTTTGAAATATGGGATAGAACCATTTTATGATAGAATAAAAGATTTATGTGGGAAATATTTCTGAGAAAATTGTAGAAAAATGTAGAAAAACATGTTAGAATTGAAGATTATCATGGAAAATTTTATATAGATATAATAATGGTAGCCATACAAGTATTCCTAAGTTGATTGAAAGTAGAATTATAAACATTTTCTGATAAACTTGAAGATTTACATGGAAAATATTTCTGATAAAATTGAAGAAATATATAGAAAACATGTTAAAATTAAAGATTATCATGGAAATTATACAGATAAAATGATAGGCATAAAGATAATTCTAAGTTGATTGAAGGTGGAATTATAAACATTTTCAGATAACATTGAAGATTTACATGGAAAATATTTCTGGTAAAATTCAAGAAATATATAGGCAAACATGTTAAAATTGACTATTTCATGGAAAAATTTACATATAAAATGGTAGATATAAAAACTCTCTAAATTAATTGAAAGGTGGAATTAGGAACATTTGTGATAAAATCGAAGATTTACATTGAAAACATTTCTGATAAAATAGAGGAACTATATAGAAAGATATATTAAAATTGAAGATGATCATAAAAATAATGCAGAAAAATGGAAGACACAAAAAAGCATTGCTAAATTAATTAAAAAGGGAATTACAAACATTTTCTGTAGGCAAGCCTGTAGGACGTTTTCTTCATTAGTGATTGATGGAAGACCCAGCCCATTGTGGGTGGGGCCATTCCTGGGCTAGTACTTCTGGGCGCTATAAAGAAGTCGGGAGAGCAGGTCCCAAGGAGCAAGCCAGTAAGCAGCACATCAGCTCCTGCCCTGATTCAATTCCTGCCCTCACTGCTTTTGATGATGCACTGTTCTATGGGACTGTAAGTGAACCCTTTCCTCTCCAAGTTGCTTTGGTCATGGTGTTTCATTACAGAGACTGAAACCCTAACTAAAACCTGGCTATATAAACAGAAGTCATTTACCTGTTATTATTGCCACTATAAGGACATCCTGATGATGATACCCTGTGATTGTTCATATTCAGTAAATGTGAATAAACAAACGCCCATGTATACTATCCTAATTGGCACCATGTAGGAGATGGGTGTGGACGGAACATAGTGAGATTTCTCATCATTTCTATTTTCTGAAAGCATGACACTCCAAAACAAGTCCCAGCAGAATGTTTAAGAATACAGTGGGTAATCACTCACCCCAAATGAAAGAGAGTTCATCCAAATTGTTCCCCAGCTATGTTGTTTCTTAGATTATTGAGATTTATTGATTCCTCAGAGATGTAACATTTAACTATTGTAAAGGTCTTTATGGTATATGGAAAAAGCCATTTTCACCCAATGGATAGCATTTTAGCAATCAAAAAATTATTTATTTTATGTATATGAGTACACTGTAGCTGTCTTCAGACACACCAGAAGAGGGCATCAGATCCCATTACAGATGGTTGTGAGCCACCATGTGGTTGCTGGGATTTGAACTCAGGACCTTTGGAAGAGCAGTCAGTGCTCTTAACCACTGAGCCATCTCTCCAGCCATCTCTCGGGTATTTTAAGAATTTTGATGAATAATATCTGTGAAACATGTAAAAAGTGATGCAAAACTTTTCAAATAATCATGAGAACTTGGTGTTTTGAGAACTCAGCAGCCGTGGCCAAACATTTCCGATTTTGCTTGTGGTTTATTTCAGTCCAGGCTCCTTCAGCAGGGGGGGATAAGATGCCGGAGCCCTCTAGACAGTGTCCAGCTTTTAAGATAAGGAGTCGGGAGAGGCTGTGAAGAGACGATGGGGTTTGGAAGCAAGAGCCCTGACGTTGTGAACTCTTGGCTCGGACTGTGGCCAGCCATTTAAATGGGCGTTTGCCGTGTAGATGTCATCTGCTTATGAATAATAACGTGCTGCTGTCCTGCGCACACACAGACAAGTGCACGTGGAGAGAGTGTAGGTCAGCTGGAGTGGGGCAAACAAGGGCTTGCTCGTTCTCAGTGCCAATCACTCCGTGACTGCACGCATGTGACCTTACACGCTCTGCCGCTTCGGGAGTCCAGGGGCACAGTTTGGTTTCGTCTGTTTTATTGATTTCTCCTCCTACCTTTATTCTTTTCCTTCTTTTGTCTGCTTTGGTTGTAATTTGCTCCTTTTTCCCCTAAGCCCTTAAGGTAGAAAAACAGCTGATGAAGGGCTTTTCTTAGTTTCTAATACAATCATTTAAAGACTATCCATTTCCCCTAAACACAGTTTGGCTTGGATCCTAGTGTAGTTTCAATGTTATCCAAATTTTTTCTTTTAATTATTCTGGTTTTATTTAAGGTGCTTAATTTTTCAACATTTGGCAATTTCCCAGATACCTTGCTGTGACTGGTTTCTAGTTTGAGCCCACGGTGGGCCTAGCGCATCTCCTGTGCTTAATTCATCCTTTTAAGATTTGTTGAATTTTAGCTGAGAACGTAATCTGGTGGTGAATTTTTTGTGTATACTTGAAAGAATGGGTCTTTGCTGTCACTGGGTAAGATGGCGCTGGGATTGAGCCAGTCTGTTGAGACGCTCTGTATCCTTGCTCAGGTCCTAGACAGTTTAATCGGTTACCGAGATGCTAGTGTTGAGTTCCCCACTGTGGATGCTACTCTGTGGATTTGTCTATTTCCCATCTGAATAGACTGGCTTTTCCATCATGTACTTTGAAACCTGTGTTATGCACATATATGTTTAGCATGTATCTTCCTGGCAGAATATATTATCGTGCTGTAAAATCAGTCTTTGCTTTTTGTAATTTTAAAATCATATATGGTACCCTTCTTAGATCTTATTTGTTTTAAATCACCTCCTTTATGATCCAGCTTTCTTTTGATTAATGATAATTTGGTATATCTTTTTTTATCCTTTTCCCACTTACCCTCTCTTTATTTATATAGATATAAAATATACATAGTATATTATTCTTGCTATTTTCTGACTTCCTGCTTCTGCCTTCTAATGGGAACAGTTAGACTCTATTTCATTTGATGTGATGATAACCATAGTTGGATTTACATGTGCTATTTTTTCTTTTTTGCATTTTCTACTTATTTTGGATTTTTTGATCTTTAAGATATCCTCTTATTGGAATGTGTGTGTGTGTGTGTGTGTGTGTGTGTGTGTGTGTATATATATATATATATATATATATATATATATATTTCTTATTGTTTAGTGGTTGATGTAGAATTTACAAAATACCAGTCTGCCTTAAGATTATAAATCATTTCTTCTGTTGCATAAAGTCTTTAAAACTACTTTTTCTTATCTTTTATACTGTTTTAATCATATATTTCCTCCTCTATATGACATAAACTCTATAATACACTAGTATTTTGCATTAGCGAATTTCTTCTAAAAAGACTTACAATAACCAAAATGCCTTTGTGTATTTTCCGAGTTTATTACCTTCATTGTTTCTTATTATCTATGTGTGGACTAAATTTTCTGTCTCTTTTATCACACTGTTTTTGTTTGAAGAATTTCTTTTAGTTGCAAACTTGTATTTAATGCAAGTCTACTGGCAACGGAGTTTTTTGGCAACTTGTGTTTTTTTTTCTCAAAAGTTGTGTGTATGTGTGTGTGTGTGTGTGTGTGTATGGTATGTATGTGTGTGTATGGTATGTGTGTGTACATGTGCACATGTACATGTGTGTGTAGAGGAGAGGTTTACTTCCAATGTCTTCTTCAGTCATTCTATCTTATCCTTTGAGACAGGGTCTCTCTGCGCCCGGAGCTCGCTGCTTTGCCTCCTACTTCATATGTTCCTCAGGATTGTACAAGGAGGGATTTCACTCCCTGGTTTCATTTTCACTATAGGTGAAGTGTGTTTCTCTGGGACCCAATGATAGTATTTTCTCAACATTTCCCTTGCTTCTGCTTCATCCAAAGACTACTTTCTATCTGGGGCATCTCTTACATGGTCACCTTTTCCCGTTTTCAATTGTTGCAAGGCATTGCTTGATCAGTAGAGGATTCTGAGCCAGAGAGGTTCCTCCTGCTTCGAGAGGCTTCCTTAGGACAGTGGTAGAGAACTTTGACTTTTGTTTCTCAGGAGCAGCAAGGGTCTGCCTGGGCTCCTCCTAGCAACTGCAGATGTTTACTTCCTTGTCTCAAGGAGTCTGCTAAGTAGGTGAGACTTCACATCTGTACCGGTGGGTGCAGCAAGTGCCCACCGAGCACCAGTGACGCCCAAGGGCATCTCCGGCCTCAGTCTTTCCTAGAGAACCTGGAATAGGATTCTGGGAAGGAACTGCTGTGTGGGGGCAGCTTCTGCTCCCTAGTGGGTCCCAGGGACTCCATACTGTTCTGTTAGCTAAGAATCTGCTAAGACACCAGCTCTTTTCCTTGAACTCGCCTGTATAACAGGTGCGTTTTCATTTTGTATTCTGCCGAAAGGGAGATCGTTTGTGTGGTCCATCTCTTCTTGAGGGGCATATGATCCGTGGAAGTGGACTTAGTTGTTTTGTACTCTCAGACTTCTGATGGGCTCAGGAAAAGCTACAGTTTATTTGACCTCTTCTCATTACGAGGGTAGGACCAAATTCTCTTGTGTTCTACATCCCAAGTGGAAACGAAAGGGAATTTATTAAAGGAATTACTTATAGAAATGCATGTAGAATACATGAAGCCCACGAGGATAGTGTATCACCCTGGGATCAGAGTAGCAGGGTGTTATTAGTCACCTGGCTGTGGGCTGAGGTGTGCCCCTTAGGAAGATATGCTAATTCCCATGTAGTGAAGAGTTAGCGACCTTAGGTTTCCTAGGGTTTGAAACCATGACCCAGAAGCGAGTTGTGGAGAAAAGGTTTGCTTGGCTTATACTGCCGTTTTGCTATTCATTATTGAAGGAAGTCGGGACAGGAACTCAAACAGGGCAGGATCCTGGAGGCAGGAGCTGATGTCAGAGCCACGGAGGGTGCTGCTTACTGACTTTCTTCCCCTGGCTTGCTCAACCCGCTTTCTTATAGTACAGAGGGACACCAGCTCTGCGTCTGTCTGTCTGTCTGTCTGTCTCTCCCTTCCTCTCTCCCTCTCCCTTCTTCTCCCCCTTTCTCTCCCTCTTCTCTCCCCTCTCCTCCTTTCTCTCCATTCTCTCACCCCCCTCCCTCTCCCTGCCTCTCTTTCTCCCTCTCTCCCCTCCATTTCCCTGTCCCTCTCTCTTCTGTGTCTTCCCAATCCCTTTCCCCTTTTTTAATCTCTCCTTCAACACCATTTGTTTTGTTCTTCTAGAGAACTCACTAACAGACATGAATACACATTTAAGGCCTGAAATGGCAAAATGAAGGAAAGAAAATCACCTCCGTGGCGCTCTCGTCTCAGGAGGATGCTGGCCCGAGATAGAAGTCCCGGAAGCGTCCTCAGCCCTTCGTAGACCTGCCCTCTCCCTGGGTTAAACTCAACTAGAAGTGAGAGCCAGAAGTCAGGAGAGCCCATCCACTCAGCCTTCTGAGACAGCAGAATCGGGGATACTCCATGGAAGATGCCAGGGGCACAAAGAGCCCGTCCTGAGGGTTTTGTGACATGAGGTGACGTCATCAAGTTGCTTGTGGACACGGCATGACTCCTCAGGCAGCACAGAGTTCGGTCTGAGGTTTGTGGCAGCTCTTGGCCGACTCGCCGTGACCCCGCATCCTCCTGTCAAGCTTCCTGATGTTCCGGCTTGGTCATCTTCCGAGGGGGTTAGGCTAGATGGCGGCTGGTGATCTCATCCTGGCCTCACAGTGAGCAAACAGGCATGAGTAATCCTACGCCAGACAGCCAGAGACTGAAATAAATTCCTCAAGATTCATAACTTGAATTTTTTATGACATCAAGTGGGTTTCAGTGAAGGAAACTACTAAAGTTGTCAATAGTAATTATACCTTTACATCCTAGCTGTTGAATTTCTAAAAGAACGTGTTTTCAAGTTAATGCTCTCTTCTTAATTTAGCAGATTTGTGATATTTTTGTTGCTTATAATTTAAGTATCTCCCCAACCCCCTTTTTTCCTCTGCATTTGCATACTCTGGAAAGTCCATTTAAGAGAAATATTCCCTTCCTTTATCCTTCTCTCCTTCCTACCTTCCTTCCTTCCTCCCTCCCTCCCTCCCTCTCTCCTCCCTCCCTTCCTCTCTCCTTCCTCGGACAAGCTTATTGGGTTGTCACACTATAAGAGAGCAGTGGTGACAGCATCAGAGGAACCAACTGCTTTCAGTTTCTAAATTTAGCTTTTGTCAATATATTTGTAACATATTATCAATAATTTGTCAATATATTATCAATATATTTGTTTTTGCTTGACATTTCATTTTCTTTCAGGCACTATTTCAGAATAGAGAGGAAAAGAGAGAGAGACTGAATGATATATATACATATACATATACATATACATATACATATACATACATACATACAGGTTTTGGCCTATGCATTCTTCAGCCAGTGAACACGATGTTGCTTAATGATTTTTTCCCGTCCTTTGGTCAGAGGTGTTCTTGTACAGGCTCTGGAGACTGGAATGGTGAGGCGTTTTGTGGGTGCTGACATTGCTGGCTCAGAGGCAAGAGCTGGCTTCGGGCGAAGGCCGAGAGGCTAATGATCTAATAATATTACACACCACAGGTGAATGATATGGAGCCAACTGCCAGACTTCCTGGCGTCTCCAGGGTGAGATACTAGCTTTGGGTGGTACTGTCAGTCACCAAGGCTTTTCTCATTATACAGATCCACCATTACCGTTTTCTTTCTGCTCTCAAAATATTGTCAGTGAATACGTCCTAATAGACAACCTTCTGATGTTGACTCACCTCTCAAGGAAGGAGTCAGAAGAACTGCTAATGTGGTGACACAGGGAAGAAAACATGTAATGCAGGGACAAACAACCGAATTCATGTTAGATGCATACAAGAACATATTCTGATTTTTTTTTTTTTTCAGATTGCATCAAGACCATGCTATGTGCTTGTAAATGAGTGGATGCTTTGATAGCTAGCAGGAAGGTAAGAAACATTGGGATTGATTCAGGTGGGGGTGAAAGATTGAGAACAAGGACAGAAACGTATCATATATGTGATAACGTATCATATATGTGATAAGTATTTAAAAAAAAAAACAAGAATTACCAAAGTAGGAGAATAATGAAGAAGCATTCAGTTGATCAATGTTGGCACACTTGCAAGGTAAACTGAGGCTTGACTCAGCCGGCTGCACAGACCCACCATGAGGTCACCATGAGTCAGATGGTGGAGGCTAAGCGGGGTGGTGAACTTGGCGGTGTGCCGTTTAGCCGTGATTCAGCGAACACATGCTTCTCAGGCACCATCAAGGTTCTGGTTGGACTCAGTGTGCTTTCCTGGTGTGAGTAACTGCCTCACCCAGGAAAGCTTTGATACGTGTTTCCTTCCGTGCACCAAATAAATCCCAGAAGGATCGAATGTTTCAATGTAAAAAAAAAAAGTGGGTCTATAAAAGCATGAGAATGAAACTCTTAGGAACCAAGAAAAACCTTAGAACAGGCACAGCTCTGTTAAGCACAGAGTGAGAATTAGAACAGTAAAGGGAGGAGTAGCAGATTTGCCTACAGGAAAAAAAAATCTGCTTCAAACTAGAGGTAAGATGGTCTGGGAAGAGAACATGGCAACATTTGTAACAAAAGGGCCGGTTTTCCTTTGCTAACCAGGAGCTCCTGGAAACAGAAGAAAAAGACAACATTTCAGAGTAAACCACATAAGGAAGAAGGAAGGAAGCCTCATGGAGAGGGAAGAAGGAAGGAAGCCTCGTGGAGAGGGAGGCCATGCAAAGAGAGGGCAGGGAGGAGGCCATGTGTAGAAAGCACGTTTTGTTCATAAACGAGAATCACACTCACTGATAGTCAAAGAAAACTCAGGACACACTCGTGTGAGTGGCAACGATTTCCATCCCCCCCCCCCTCCACAACTGGTTAAGCTCTTTACCGAAGCCCGGTGCACTGCTTCTCCTGGGAGAGATCACACTGGCATGAGCATTTAAAATTAATTTGGCAAAGTATGGCGCAACACAACTAACGTTGTAATGATTTAAGATATTCAATTCTTTGGCTCGCCATCTCTGCTTTTCTGAATTTATTTTGTAGATGAATGTGCACACCTTTCCAAAGCCAGGTGTACCGGCTCTTCCTGGCTGCTTCCTAATGGCAGGCAGAGCAATAAGGAGACATTACGGAAGCCAAAATGTCCATCCACAGACAGCATGTATCAGGGAATGTTAGTACGCATGCACACACACACACACACACACACACACACACAGGTGGAGGGAGGGAGGGAAGGAGAGAGAGAATGACTCTCACATACTAAACTAGAAAAGAAGTTGCAACATAGTATTTGTGTTAGATACAGAACAAGGGGGTTCTTCAGTAGTTCCTTTGTTGGTACAGGTCAATAGGCTGTAGGTTAAGACAGAAGATTACTGCATTTATAGACTTTAAAAAGGAAATTAAAATATTTTAAAAGACATTCATACATACTTGGTTATTGTTATTTTATTATTATTATTATTATTTTACTTTTATAAACATGACACAAGCTAGAGTTATCAGGGAGGAGTAACCTCAGTGAGGAAATGCCCTTATAGGATTGCCTGTAGGCGAGTCTGCAGGGGATTATTTTTATTAGTGATTAATGTGGGAGGCCCCAGATCACTGTGGATGGTGCCGCCCCTGAACAGGGTGGTCCTAGGGCCCATAAGAAGCCAAACCAAACACGCCTAGGGTGGGCGAGCCTGTAAGTAACATTTCTCCATGGCTTTTGCTTCAGTTCCTGCCTGCTGTTCCTTCCCTGGCTTCCCTTCATGAAGACTACAACTGTAAAATGAAATGAACCCATTCCTCCACAAGCTGCTTTTGATCATGATCTTTTGTTTGGTTGGTTTTGTTCTTTTTGGGACAGGGTTTCCCTGTGTAGCCCTGGCTGTTCTGGAACTTGCTCTGTAGACCAGGCTGGCCTGGAACTCGGAGATCCGCCTGCCTCTGCCTTCTGAGTGTTGAGATCAAATGTGTGAGCCACTATTACCCGGCTTTGATCGTGATCTTTATCACAGCAGTGAAAATCTAAGATCCCTAACCTACCCTAAAAAAAAAAAAAAAAAAAAAAGAATGTTAGATACCCCCATTTGTATGAGGTAAAGAAACTGAGGGGGTTCACATAAAGGCGAGGCTGCTGACTTTGGAAATGTTCTCAGTTCTACCTCACTGGTTGTTTTTGACAAGGTCTCACCATGTAGCCCAGGCTGGCTTTGAATTTTCAGATACTCCTGCATCAATCTGTCTTCCCAAGGGCTGAGATTACAGGTGTGTACCGCCACACTTAGGTCACCCTTCCTGTTGATCTTTTTGCTTTGGGGGGAGGTCATGATATCTATGTATGCTGCCATAGAGGCTTTGGTAAAATCCCAACTCTATTTATTAGCTGTGTCATCCAGAAATATTTCCTAACCCTTCAGGCTTCTAACAAGGAAACAACACTGAGATCACCAAAAAAAGTGCATGTAAACAGATAAAAAGAAGATAGCCATCCCACTGTATCTTAAAGACAGTGGGCTAATAATGGAACCACTGGTAAATTAGAACTAGAGGTCTAATGATATCAAGCCAAGTACTCTGGTTTTTCATTTTTTTTTGTTTTTGTTTTTTTTTTAAAGATTTATTTATTTATTTTATGTATGTGAATACACTGTTGCTATCTTCAGACACACCAGAAGAGGGCATTGGATCCCATTGTAGATGGTTGTGAGCCACCATGTGGTTGCTGGGAATTGAACTCAGGACCTCTAAAAGAGCAGTCAGTGCTCTTAACCACTGAGCCATCTCTCCAGCCCAAGCGAGGTACTGTGTATCGCGTATTACTAAATGCTCTCCTTTGGGCTCTTTTGCTGCCTACCCTCAGCTCTATGCATTGTGGGAAGACAGGCAAGCAAGCACACAGAGTGGGAAACAGCTAGCCGTCCTGCATCTCACTTCAGTTTGTCTTTCTGTGATTTTCTAGCCACAGATGTCTTGACTCTTGACTCAGTCAGCATTGAGAGGCAGCCTCTGAGCCTCTGTGTATGACCTCCGCACTCAGGGTATGTTGGTCTGCCAGGAGGGTCTGCACAGCTTGGAGACATGGGATCACAAGAGAGCGTTAGGATTGAGCTACTAGAGAAAGGACTGCTGTCTAAGGATGGCATTTGAAAGTAGAACAATTTCGGTCATTGTTATGATGATGGGGATATTATGTTATGGAGGCAACAATGGGGTTCAAATTTGGGAACATTTCATAAGAAATGTAATAAGAGTTTTGAGCAAAGCTAACAGATTTATTTATTTTTTTTTCTTTGGAGTAAAAGCCTAATACAAAAACCAAACAAAAAATACCTATATTTAGCCTGGCTTGCTCTTATGGGGGTCTTGTGCATACAGCTCCAGCGGTGGTACATTCACGTACGTGGTGACGTGGTCCTATCTGGCAAATAATGGTTTTCTGCAGGTATTTATTCCTTTTGCCTGTTTCAGTCTTCTACTCTCTCTTCCGAGATGAACTCTGAGCCTTGGGCTGAGGTAGAATAGGGAAGAAGCAGGGCACAGACATCCCGTTCAGAGACAAGCACCCCAGTACCTGACTCTCCGAACGCTGACCAGTTGTGGGTCTCTGTAGTAATTGTTCTCTAAGGTAAAAAGAAGTCTCTCCTGTGAGGGATGAGAGAGATACTATTCTATGTTTTAGTTGTTGATCTACTGCTTTCAGGAGACACCATGACCAAGGGAACTCTTAACAGAAAAAGCATTTGATTGGAGGCATGCTTGTAGTTTCAGATGGCTAGTGCATGCTCGGCAGGGCAGGAACAGTAGGTGCGAGCGTTACATCCTGATCTGTAGGCAGCAGGGAGGGAGGGGGAGAGAGAGACTGGACCTGGGGTGGGCTTTTTAATCCTCAAAGCTCATCCCTACTCACATGTCTTCCCACAAGGCCTTGCCTGATCCTTTTCAAACAGTTCCACTAACTGGGGACTGAGCACTCAAACATAGGAGTCAATGGGGGAACATTCTCATTCAAATCACCAGAGGTATAAAGAACTTAGAGGCTAGTTTACTACTATATTGGTTTAACTGAGTAAAGATACTAGGCTCTCTCCTAGGCCCTAGGCCCTAGCTAGCCATTGGTTTTTGACTTACTTAACAGTAACAGGAATGAGTTTCATCTTGTCAAACAGCTTTAAATCCAATCACAAAAATATTGGTCACTCCCATAACAGTTGTGCCACTACCGCACCGGCAAGCACATCTTTCTAGGGCAGTCATTATTGTTGCTTACAAGGTTCACGGTAAGGTAAGACTGTTGTTGGTTTCTCTCCCCTGGCTGTGTGCAGAGCTCTTCTAAGTACTATAGAATGTAAACCCTGGGGTGAAACTTCTAGGTTGATACCAGTTTGATTTTTCTGCATTTTGTGTCCTAGGAATGTGATGTCTTCGGGAATAGAGTTTTTACCATCCTGTTTGGGAGAGTCCTCAAGAACAATGGCCGTAGCCCTTACTGTGGCTGCCCCTGTTCCCGTCGATGGCCCTATAGCCCCACAGACACGCAGGCAGCACTAGGTGGACTCAGAGGGCTTACCAAAGAAAACGCATAAAGTTGGGAAGAAAACATGGTGGAAGGGAGCGTTAGGGGAAGAGTCAGAGGTGGGGGAGATAGGGGTAGATTTGGCCAAAACGCATGCGTGTATGAAATGCTCCAACATAAAAAGAAAAGGAATGGGCAGCCATTAAAAAAGCACCCACTTTCCACTTCCTGAGTGGAGGGAGAAACAGCTGAATTAGTCTCTCATCCCATCTAAGCAGTTTTTTGTTGCGCATCTGCAAGTTGACACAGCATTGGTCCATTCAATCTGGCTGCAGATTGTTCTGCTAAATGCTACACAACTTTTGTCAGAGACGCTGTCCCCCTTCCTTCAAGAGCGATTGTCTATAATTAAGGAGGAAACCAGGAAATAATGATAGGGTTCTCTTCTGCCTTTCTAATGGCTTTCTTATTAAGCATGTCTGAAACAACGGCCGGGATGCTGGTTTTCCGTGAAAAACCAAAGAAGTCAGCCGTTACACAATGATTTCTCTTTTAAAACCATAATGGGAAACGTATCAGAGAGGCTCTCAATGGACTAAAGACACCATGAAGCACAAAGCAGCCGGTGGGGAGGGGGGGGGTTGGGGTGGTGGTGAAGGGCTCTCCAACAACAACAAAAGGCTGAGAATAAATGCGTTATTAAAGAAGCACTGATGATAATTCCGATGCGGTGCCAATGCTTTGTACGGGGTGATCTGCGAGGCATGATTTTGCCAGAAGGAGGGCACTGGGGGTGTCAGCCTATGGCGGTATTCATACCTTAAACATCGGAGAACATTGAGACGTCCACAGGCTGCTGTTTAAGACACAGCCGCCTAGACACCAGGGACATCACTGCTGCCGTCATCCTTGCTGGAAAGGGGCATGCGTTCCTAGGTTACCGGCTTATTACCCTATGGGGCTCCTGTGAGAAAGTGATAAAGTCCCCAGAAGATAAGCTCTTCCCTCACGATTGCCTCCTCCTTTTCCAATTTCCTCCCTAGATAAAATAAAGGGAGGAAACCTTAGTGCCGGTGAGGTGAGAGACGGCCAGCAGGAGCAGGAACGAGGTCTGTCTTGCAGATGTTTTACTGATGGGTGGATATAGCTTTATAAAAATCACTATATACACAGAAGAGGGGAGGAGGGATTCTAGGAGCCGAAAGGGTCAAGGACACCAGAAGAACACAACCTGCACAATCAACTTTTTTTTTTTTTTTTAAAGAAAGATGGAAGAAGAAAGGATCTGGAGAAGAGGGGTGATTGGGGGCAGGGCAGGGTGGAGGTAGGGGAAACTGTGATGTATGTAAAGAATAAAAATTTAAGAAAAAAATTACCACACACACACACACACACACACACACACGCACGCGCGCGCGCACACACACACACACACACACACACACACGAATTTGAGTAATCCTTCTTTAAAATGCTTAGAACTAGAAACATTTCCGAGATGATTTTCGATCCTGAAATATTTATGTATATACAAGAAGATAACATAGTAAGAGGCTGGGAACCCAAATTGGAACGAAATTTATTTGTGCCTCACACACTTTATATTCCACAGCCTGAAGGAATTTTAACCATTAGGCAATATTTTTAGTCCCCCTGGGTTTTGGCTGCAACCTCTCTCCTGGGCAGTGTGGAGTTTTCCACCTGTATGCTGATACCCAGGGGCTTGGGATTTTGAACCATTTTAGATTTTGGAATTTTCACATCAGGAATGCTTAGTCTGGATGCTAAAAGGCTGAAATCTCATTTCTAGGTTCTGCCTAACTTTCCTCTCTGGTGATCAGGGCTTTGTCTCATATCTCCCTTCCCGTGCTCCCAGATTGGGCACAAGTTTCTGGTCAGCATGAATCTAATGAAAATGTCACTCTTCATTTATTAGCAAACCCATCTTCTGATCTCCTAGGAGACTGTGGGAGGCTTTGCTGATGTAGGAACTGCTCTTCCTTGATGGTAGATTGATGAACAGGGTAGAGGCGAGATTGGAACCACTCAAGAAGTGACAATTACTCTGGGGGATCTTGAATGTCCCATAAAGACCTGCATGTCAAAGCTAAATGCAAATCTGTGTGAGATTAGAGCAGGTAGGACCTTAAGAGTAGGGCCTAGTAGGAGAAAGTTAAGTGTGTTCTTGAAGGGATGGCGTCCCTTCTCCCTGTGCTTCCTGGGTAACATAAGCAAGCATCTCATTGGCCTCCCACCACGATGTGCTCTGTCTCCAGTGATCCAAAGCTGTCGTGTGGGCAAGGGGTAATGGACAGGAATCTCTGGATCTGTGAGGTGAAGGGGAGCCTTCCTTCTTTCAGGCTGATTTATCTCAGGTGTTTATCAACAGTGGGAAGCTGACTGACATGTGTGTTGCTAGTGATTGCCTGGAGCATTTTGTAAGCATGTCTTCTGTTTGGCAGTGGAAAGGCCTTGGATGGGCAAACCCAGATTATAGCCCTCGAACAGACCCTTGACCCTCTCAAACCTCAGGTGTTTTATTCATGAAATGCGAGGTGAGAGGTCACTTTACAAATATTTTGCATTTATTGGAGTTAAAATGAATTCACGTGCGTTTTTATATTATTCATACAATAGTAATTGGACTTTAGAATCAGAACTTTATACAGATGATAGATGCAGATGATAGGTTCACAGGTGAGAGTATTTTGGTAGGTAATGACTGACTGATAGATGATATATAACTAATGGATAGATAGGTTGATGAGACAGATAGTATACAACTTATGGATAGTTAGGCTAACAATGATGTCAGATAGATGATACATAACTCTTAACTTCTTATTCAGTTAAAGTTACTTTCTTGGCAATATCACTAATAGCAGGCCATATAATATTAACTTGAAAATTCTTGGGACAGAGGTCATACTGTCTTCATAAGTGGGTGACTTTAGCTGTTTGAACAACCCCATCACACAGCCAAGTCCACATGCTTGTAATATCTACTCCTTGACTTAATTCTTGCATTTGACTAGGCCATTGTTATGGTTTGAGTATGCATTTCCCCTCACAGGTTCGTGTTGTGAACCCTTGTGTCTCAGGAGGCTGAGGTGTAGCCTCGCTGGCAGAGCTTGGTCACAAACAATGGGCCTCTGAAGTTCTGGTGCCACTTTCCACTTTCTGGTGGTTTGATGGCCCTTGACTCTATGGCCCCTTCTGCCACAGGCAGGGTTGTTTCCTCACGCCTTCTGCACCGTCATGGACTGAAATTTCTGCAAACTGTGAGCCAAAATAAACCCTCCTACCTTTGGCTGTTTCTGTTACATATTTTGTCCAGTGACAGAAATGTATAATGTAACCACGGTGCTTAGCTGTCTGGTCAAACTCTAGTCCAGAGGTTACTCTGAAGGTATTTTGTGAATGAGGTTCACTTTTAAGCTGGTGGATTTGGAGGAAAGCAGATTATCTTTTGCAATATGAACGCGTCTCGTTCAATAACTGGAAGGATTTAAGAAAACGCAGGCCCAGATTTCTGGAGGAAAAGGGAGTTGTGCCTTTAGCCCGTCTTTGAATCCAGTTGCAGTGTTAGCGCCTCTCTAGGTGGGGCTCCAGCGTGTTAGTCTAGCCTGCAGATTTGGAACTTTCCAGTCTCTCGAAATATATGAGCCAATTCCTTAAAACATTTGTCTGTCTACCATCCATCTGCCTATCTATCTATCTATCTACCTACCTATCTATCCATTCATCCATCAATCCACCCATCCATCCATCCATCCATCCATCCATCCATCCATCCATCCATCCATCTATCTACCTATCTATCCATTCATCCATCCATCCATCCATCCATCCATCCATCCATCCATCCATCCATCCATCTATCTATCTATCTATCTATCTATCTATCTATCTTCTATCTACCTACCATCTATCATCTATCTCTATCTCTCTATCTCTATCTTTCTATATCTATCTATCTATCTATCTATCTATCTATCTATCTATCTATCTATCTATCTATCTATCATTATTAGTCTAGCCATCCTCTATATATCTATGGATCAGCCTATCAATCTAGTTGCCATCAACTCTTTGTCAATCATCATTTATCATCAATTTATTCATGATCTATCATCAAACTACCTCTGTCCTCTATGTACCTATCAATGTAGTCATCATCTGTCTGTTCATCAATAAATCATCATCTTTCATCTATTCTTATTTATCTATCATCTATGACTGTAAGTCTGTATGAATCATCTATTATCAACCCACCTCCATATCCTCTCTGTATCTCTCAGTGCATTCATCATCTGTAACTGTCTAGGAGTCTTGATTGGGAGTCTTCATTGTCTAGGAGTCTTCGTTTTTCTCTGACTGTTAAAAAATTAAAAGGCAGGAAAAATCTCAAGCGTGGCAGGTGGCAATAGAGAAATCTCAGCCACGGCAGACAGCAGTGGACAGAAGCAACAGCTGAAGAAAGGTGTTCACTGGGGTTGAGGAAACACACGCGTGTGGCAGGCGCACAGGAAAAAGACCCTCTGTGAAGCAAAGGGTAGGAGGGGAACCTGGGAAGCCGAAAAACCCAGCTTCTTCTGGAGGGATGTTTTTAAAAAGTCCCTGAAGAGTTTTTAACTTCTAATTTATAGTTGGTCAGCTTGAAGAAAGATAGGATGGTTGATTGACCCACAGTATTATGTAACGCATCCTCAGGAGGTCTTGAAATTGTTGAACCAGTCCTGTCGCCTAGTGACTGGGGAGAAAAGAGCCTACAAGGCTTTTGTTTTAATCTGCCAGACTTTTGCCTTTTGTCAGGAAGGTGTGGAAGAAATCAGCCATTTTGAAAGCTTGCCACCTTTATTACCTAATCACAGATCCTCTCCTTATCTGTCCTGCTAGGGAGTCTGCCTAATTCCTGGTCCCTCACATCTGTCTATTAATCATTCAACCATCTAGTTATAGCTTGTCATCATTCTATTCATGATGTATGTATATATGTATGTATGTATGTATGTACTATGTTTGTATTATATATGTATGTATATACTATGTATATACTATGTGTGTATTTATGTATGTATGCATGATTTATCTCATCTCATCTCATCCTATCTATCTATCTATCTATCTATCTATCTATCTATCTATCTATCTATCTATCCATCCATGCCCTAATGGTCATGTTTCTCTCAAAACCCTGAATATTTATACTCAGAACATTATGTAAGGCCTTCAAAATTCCAGAGTCTTCATACAACCACATGTTAAATTGGTTCGGGGACTAGATGTATGGTTGGATGGGACTTGTTCTAGTTGGCAAAGAGAAGCAAATTCCCACCACTAGACTTAGAAAGGAACATTGAGAGAGTGCCAAGAGACAGATGGGAAAATGAGGATTATAACTTGCTGAAGGGGTCAGCCCTGAGCCTTACGTCCAGTATGGCTCCTTACCTGGGAACCGTTACTGTTGTTGTAATAAAGACCCACGGGCAGCTGGCCAGGCAGCCGTCAGAGTCTTCTGACCTTGGTAGGCTTCTTACGCTATCACAATATTTGCTTTCACGCTTGGGAGATAATTGGCACTTGGCTGTCACAGCAACAGAAGCGGGAACAGGACCCACACCACATGGGGGGAAGGGGGTGGGTCTGGTTTTCATCTGCTAGATCCGGCCTAAGAACAGCTCCCCCTCTCCCGGACAGCTGTCGTCACCCTGTCTGGTAGCTGTGCTTGCTTCCTCAGACACGAAGGACGAGACTGAGGGTGACTGGAAAACGTTTGCCACACCGAAGCTAAGGACAGTGTTCCTGAGGCTGTGCTCAAAGTCTCCTATGTTTCGAATCTTCACATGGAGCGGGAGGTGTGCAGGGCTGCAGCTGACAAACTGATAGACACAGCGCCAAATCTGGTCAGTGTTCCCTCAGCAGGCTGCTCCACCCTTACTGAATTCAGGGTACCAAATACTAAAGAAAAGAAATTATCATGAAAACCTTCCGAGCCGGGCGGTGGTGGCGCTCGCCTTTAATCCCAGCACTTGGGAGGCAGAGGCAGGCAGATTTCTGAGTTCTAGGCCAGCCTGGTCTACAGAGTGAGTTCCAGGACAGTCAGGGCTATACAGAGAAACCATGTTTCAACAAAACAAAACAAAACGAAAAACAAAACCTTCCGAGGCCACTGTAAGCACAGCTATTCTTATGTTCATGTTTTCCTATTGGTGCTCATGATGCCCCGCCCCTCCACCTTGTCCCTTGCCCAGAGACTATTGGCAATCATTGTAGGGAACGCTGTCTTCTCTAGCAGGGTCTATCATGTTCTAATAAATAACTCCATGTATGCATGCACGTGCGTACACGCACACACGCGCAGGCACACACATGCACACACGTAGGCACGCACCAAGGCATGAGAGTCAGAGGGAGACTTGTTGGGAAAGAGCAGTACAACAGGGCAAGAGTGAGATGGGATGGTGGATATGAAAAATGACCACGACCTGCTATTGGCATATATGAACCTGTCCAAAGATGACCATTTTTCTTGGTTTCCGCCCACCTTCAGGCTGAACTGAGTGTGACTAGAAGTGGTGCATTGAGAGAATTCTGAACCGCATAGGTTTCCACTGAGAGTTCATGGCGAGCACGTCTCTGTTACCTCCTCTCTCTTCACGACTGCCATGTTATAGTTGTATTATTTCAGGGCAGCATCCCATGGGGAAGTCGACCATCCTTTGTTAAAAGTGGCCAGTGTTAGCCGGGCGGTGGTGGCGCATGCCTGTAATCCTAGCACTCTGGGAGGCAGAGGCAGGCGGATTTCTGAGTTCGAGGCCAGCCTGGTCTACAGAGTGAGTTCCAGGACAGCCAGGGCTATACAGAGAAACCCTGTCTCGAAAAACCAAATAAAAAAACAAAACAAAACAAAACAAACAAACAAACAAAAAGTGGCCAGTGTTTACTTTCTTTTTAAAGTAAAGTTTATTCAGGGCATGGGGAGGGGAGTTAAGAGGGTAGTAGAGGCAGAGAAAGAGAGAGAGAGGGAGAGGCAGAGGAGAGGAGAGGAGAGGAGAGGAGAGGAGAGGAGAGGAGAGGAGAGGAGAGGAGAGGAGAGGAGAGGAGAGGAGAGGAGAGGAGAGGAGAGGAGAGGAGAGGAGAGGAGAGGAGAGGAGAGGAGAGGAGAGGAGAGAAGAGGCCAGCCCATGTGGGGGAAGGGAATGGGTAGAGAGGGGGGAACGGAAGCAGAGAAAGCAAGAGAGAAACAGGAGACCAAGAGAGGAACAAGAACCAGTGTTTACTTTTAAAAATTGCACTGAATATCTTTTTTATAGCTTTCTTTCCTCTTTTTGAGCAACTTCCTTTAGTGAGCCCCAGGCTGAGTCAAGAGAATGAGTATCTTTAAGCCTTGACATTGATTGCTACATTGTTGTCTACAAAGGTTTATATTGCTATAAATGATCAAAAACAATGTATAAGAGTGTCACTTCTGAGAGAGTACTTGTCAGACTGGGTATTAACCGTAGTGCACAATGTGATTTTTTTTAGTATAGTTTGCTTTTCAACTATATCTTACTATCAAAAGTAACCATTTTTTTAAATATATTTTACTGGTGATATTTCTCCTATGTTGACTGTGTCTCTTGGGATAATGAATTTTACAAATTAGTTTCATAGAGCTCTTTACATATTGGCTAGAATGAACAGAATTCAGTTTTTAGTCCCTTATTTTATTTTAAATCTGTATAATTTCTTTTGGTGCAAAAACTAAATCATAAAGTTAAAAAAAAAAGTCTTGGTAGGATTCCCAGTTACCTGATTAGGAGCCTCTTCAGTCAGCCTCAAGCTTGCCTGTAATTTTAATTTATTAATCTACTTAATCTGCAACTTGACCTTAGTAGAGTAGAACCCAATTTATAAGAACATTTTGACCTTTGATTTAGTTCCGGATCAAAATGTTTCTCACTACCCCAGATATGATCAACCAGTAGCACGATATATCAAAATAAGGATGAATTCATTTTCCTATTGCATATACGATTGACAGTCTACTGCTTGCATTGAAGTAGAGCTCAACTCCTCTCTCACCCTTTGCTGTTAAGCTCCCCAAACAGGGTTTGTGTTCTTCGTAGACGCAACAACTCAACAACTGCGTTTGGCAACAGGGAAAGCTTTTGCCCTCAGGGTTTAAGTTCTTAGTTTACGTAGTGCCAGGTTGCCGGGGATGCACTTTGCCTTGGGTGCTCTCTGGATCAACGCTCGTCAGCATGCCAGAAGTAACTGTTAGCCGAGGACCCACATTCTGACCAGTGTCAGTGTGTGTGGCTTGCCCCCTTCCCCCATAGCAGCTGGGATTGGGGCAGGAAATGTATTCTGACTTGGTGGCCTATATGTGCCTTCTTCTGATCTTCACTGAAACCAAGTTGTTGCTATTCACAGCATATGTGGGGGTGAGTCTGTAAGTCTGTTCCCTGGAACCACTGGTGTGTGTGTGTGTGTGTGTGTGTGTGTGTGTGTGTGTGTGTGGTGTGTGCTAGCTCACACCCAGGTACTGAAAATGCTCTTCCTTTTATGGCTTAGCTTGGGAACCAGTTTAGAACTTGGCAGCAGGAAGAAGAGAAGGAGGATGGAGAAGAAGCCCGGATGGATTAGAGGTTCAATTTGACAAGCAGGTGTGTAGCTCAGCATTGACTGAGTAGCTGGCAGACAGCCTCCGGGTTCTGTATCGTAGAATCACAACCTTCCATTGACTCGAGGGGAAATGAGGAGGACAAGGAACAGCCGGATGACAGGCGAGTCAAGGGTCTGGGATGAGCAGGGCTCCATACCAGGGAGGCAGCTACAAACCAGGGTGGGGTGCTTTCAGAGTGACCCTAACTCCCAGGAAGGTATTAGAATCCACTAAGAACTAGGGACTTGATGGTCGTACTAGCGGCCCACTGGAGAGGTTGGCGGACAAGCCCATGGTCATAGAGACCTCCCGAGGGTTCCGATCAACAGAGCTAAGATGTATGCTTGTGGGTTGCTTGGCCTGAATGTTTGTGTTCCCTCCAAATCCATGTGCTGGATCTCTCCCACCCCCACCAGCCCCTTGTCATTCTGCTAGAGGAGAGCACAGCATTATACCCCTACTGTGTAAAAACTCACGAGAAACAACTCTCTCCGGACACCAGATCTGCAGGGCGCTGGACAGCTTGGACGTCCCATTTCTAGAGTTGAGAAACATTTTACTCTTTGTAAGTGATGCATTTGTCTGGCACCTGTTGGAACGGTCTGCCGTCTGACCAAGCTGTCTCTCTCTCTTGCTCACTTTCCCAGCTGCAGGTTTATAAGAGAACCTTCACTTCTGACACTGGGAAGAGTTTGTCAGCTCCATGTGTCCTGCAGAGGCCATGAGGCCTGCTCTTCTCAGACGAGATCACAGTCCCCTTTTATGAATTCCCACGAGAGTCTGCCGGTTATGAACGGTGCTGGCTTTGAATTTTTGTTGTCATCATCATGGCTGCCTGTATCACAGTCATTCCATCTCATCGTTGCTATGACCATCATCATTACAATAACCATCGCTGTCATATCTATTACAAACATCACCACCACCATCTGCACCTTCAGCATCATCACCATCATCGTCATTCTCCATTTTTAATACATCTAACTTTCTGCTATACACAATAAAAGCAGAAAAGCAATAGCACAGATTTCTATATATCTGACATCTCCTTTTATCAAATGCTAATATTCCTTTTATTGGACTCTATGAACAAAAGTGAAACATCGTAGATACAGTTTAAAAAAGTCTCATCTTCTAATTGTTTCATCTTCTATTTTTTTTTCTCTGTGATGACAAGCACACAAGGACCCATCAGTTTGAGAAGACGCGCTCCTGGGGTGTACATTCCTGGGGTATATATTCCTGGGGTGTACATTCCTGGGGTGTACATTCCTGGGGTATACATTCCTGGGGTGTACATTCCTGGGGTGTACATTCCTGGGGTGTACAGTCCTGGTCAAAGTTGCACCGTCTGTTCTGCATCCTGGACTCTTAGAAGACAGTAGTGATACGTTGCCCTTCGCCCACAGTGGCGGCTCTGTCAGTGCTTGGTGTGCTGAGGGCAAAGGCACTGGCCTCCTCCCTGAGCACATTCTATTTCTCTGGCTTTGTCATTTCCCCCTCTTTATGTAATGTGCATTTGCTTCTACCTCCTATAGAGAGCTCGTGCTTCTGCATCTTTAGACTTGGTAAATGTGGAGTGTTGAAATAGGATCTACCTGGAGGCGCTTACATGCATGTAAAAACCCAACTCAACAGCTTCAGACTTAATTTCAGATGTGAGAGGACAGAAATGAAGGCATGAGATAAAGACATCAACTAAATTAATGTCACCAGGACAGTTAGTATGTAATACGACTGGAAAATACAATATTACCAGGAAATCTCAGTTCCAATCTCCTCTTGACACATGGATGTGGGATAAACACACATGCACACACATACACATATAGGTACACACATGCACACACATATAGGTACACATATGCACACACATAGGTGCACAGTGCACACACACAGGTACACACATGCACACACACAGTACATATATGTACACACACAGCACACGTGTGCATACACATAGGTACACACATACATACATATATGCACACACACATAGGCACACACATGCACACAGGTACACACATGCACACACATAGGTACACACATGCACACACATAGGTACACACATGCACACACACATAGGTACACACATGCACACACACATAGGTACATGCACACACACATGCACACACACATAGGTACACACATGCACACACACATGCACACACATGCACACATACATAGGTACACACATGCACACACACACAGGTACACACACACACACACGCACACACACACACAAACTCAAATGCAGTCCCCCACATATACACCCATATTGTTCACTTGGGTCTTGGCTCCATGGAATCTCTTGGGAGGCTGTTAAAGATGGAAGGTGGTCCAACCCTTTTGCATTGCAACGTGGTGCTGTTATCTGCCAATGTGGTTTTCTGCTTTCATGGCTGGCTGGGATGAAGGCAATCCAGGTGCCTTCAGGTTGAACATGCCCAGTGAAATAATAGAAATGTTAGCTCCCAAAGAGATGGAAGGTTGTCTTTGTGATGGAGGCTGTATCCTCCATGCTTCTAGCCCTCTTAACCACCTGTTTCTTTGGTGGAAAGATATGGATGTTTCCATACAGATTTGGAGCAAAAAAGCACTTGGTTTTATTCTTTTTTTTTTCCATCCAAATGAGGGAAGCTTTTTCAAAATGAACATACTGAACAGCAAATTATCATCCCATTAAGTGCTTAAAATTATAGACAGCTGAGCCAAACATGCTACCCACCCCTTTCCCTCTCCCCTAGCTCCAGTCTTACATGCAGCCACACATTCCAGATGATCAATTTGCTTAGCGGTGACGGTGATTTATCACCCCTATGTTTTGCTTCACAATGGTTTCTCAAATATCACTCTCGAAAGATTGGCTCTGCTGCAGACGCTCTGGTAAGGAGTCTTCTACTTGGGCTCTTATGTGGTTCAGGATTTGGATGTCCTACAATTCAGAAAGGGCACATATACATATACATTGCATATACATTAGGTATATGTATACATATACATATACGAACACATACACATATACATTGTGTATATGTATACATATATGTGCAATACACATACACACATACACATATACATCATAAACAGATACAAATACAGATATGTATACAGATACATATATATCATATACATATACATATATTACATACATATATTCTCACTTATATATACACATGTTTACATAATACATATATTTATATATTATTGCAGTCACTACACAATGGTGGTCTCATGGTCTCCTGTTGCTCTCCCAACACCACTGTTGCTCCTCTCTCTAAAGCCTTCCAATGGAACACTAACAGTATCTACCACAGCACAGCATGAGGAACCATGAAGAGGAGAGATACAATATCATATCTGGTACCCCCATTAAGTATTTAATGAATCAATTCAACGTTTACTGACTACCCACAGTGTTGTGCCAAGCGCGGGTGCATTAAAGATGGTAGGAAACAATCGCTGTCCTCATGGAGCTCGTGGTGTGGCAAACAACAGATAGATAATCACAGCGAGGGAGAGGGGCGGGCTGTAATAGAACCAGAGACAAGGTACCACCTTAGCTCCATGTTCACCAGGCAGCTTCTGAAGAACAAACACAAGGAACCTTCCCTGCAAGTGCCTTCCATCCTTCAAGTCATCAGGCAAGGCCGTGCAAAATCGTGACGGTTCAGTGAATTGCACTTGGGATGGGCAGAGTCCCCGGGAATCCCAGCTACCCTTCCGCTCCTTACCCACACAGTCCACTCCATACAAGCTCTGCTCAGTTCTTCAGAGCTGGCGTTGGCCTGCCCTCCTGCAGGGCGAGCTATACGGAGGCCTCCTCTCCGTTGCTCTGCTTGGATATCTTACCAGTGCTTCAAGGTCAGGCTCACATTGTTCAAGGCTCCTGCACCACCAGGGGACATTCAAAATGTAGATCCACGAGTGTATGGCTTTGCAGGCGCCTGACTGTGAACGTCCCAGGTTCTTAGTCCCTCAGAGAGCATAATGCATCGCATGATTTTCACCCATGGCTTGTTTACTGAATAGGGCAACTGTACTTTTATTACATTTTACTTATTTACTTTTTTTTTATTGGCACATGTGTTGTCAGGGGCCATCTAGGAAGGGCTAAGGTTAGCAGGCGACCTTCCAGGAGGTGGCCCATGGTCTGCAGTGGGTGAGAGGCAAGGACCCAAGAGACTTCATCCCAGGATTGCTTCTTGTATCTGATATGCCTCTTCTGTCTCCATTACCTACCCTAAGAGTTCTTGGGCATCAGTCCACCCTATTGAGAAGACTTTCTGAAGATCAACAATAAAGATGAACTTTCATGAACTAATGCTGTTTAGATGAATTAATGATTTTATAGAATTCCTGATTTGTTTCAGATAATCTTAGGAAGAAGGGTTTATTTTTATTTTTATTTTTTAAAGATTTATTTATTTATTATATGTAAGGACACTGTAGCTGTCTTCAGACGCACCAGAAGAGGGCATCAGATCTCTTTGCAGATGGTTGTGAGCCGCCATGTGAGTGCTGGGATTTGAACTCAGGACCTTTGGAAGAGCAGTCAGGTGCTGTTACCTGCTGAGCCATCTCTCCAGCCCAGGAAGAAGGTTTTAAGAGATGGATTGAGTTGTTTTGCTAGGAAGATGCAATACGGTTGGAAACACGGATAGAATGTGTCCACTCCTCCTAATAGCGTTCACGAGAAAGCGTTAAGGCCCAAGGGCGAAGCCCCGAGTGTGCACTGTGGTGAGGTACAGCCATGTGAGAACTGTTGCTTTCAACTTGACGAGCTTGCAGAATGAAACATGGCTTTGAGCATGCCATTGACCTCCCTCTGTTACTCCCCTTTATGCAACATTTTAGCTATGAGGTAATTCTTTCTTACATAGAGAACTTGTTGTCTCAAAGCTATAAAAAGGCTGAAAGCCATGAAGAGAAGCAGTGTGTCTATTTTCTGCTTCACCCAGGGTGTTGTCCGTGTGACTGACTTCTTCCCTTTCCATTTTTTCCTCTCTGGTTCAGAAAGAGTTAACCAGAGAGGGTCTCCTGGCTGACTGGCCAGAGAAATAGACAGAAATTAGTGCTTATTCAAGCACAAAGAGTTAAATTTCCCCAGTGCTTATTTAAACACAAGAGTCAAAGAGAAATGAAGCTGGTGGTTTTCAGCCACAGAATAAGCAAGAGAAAAGCCATTAGCTTCTGGCTCCCTGTTACAAGGCCAGAGATCATCAGTCTTTTGGCTTTTATCCAACTCTGTGGTCCACCTGAGCTCCAGACTCCAAAAGGCTAGGGTGGGCCCCCAGCAATGTGTATATGTGTATGTATTTTGGCATATGCGTATTCTGGAGTGTGCGTGTGGGGGTTAGAGTTCAGGGCACAGGAGTGGGTTCTTGCCACTTCAACCATGTGACAGGGACTGAACTCAGACTGCTTGGCTTGGAGGCAAGTGCCTTTACCCGCTGAACTGTCTTCCCAGCCAATAGGAACCGTTTGACATGGGGTGACAGAATCCAGTTTTGATTTTTCTGGATGTGTTCTTAACAGGATTCTCATCATGTGCATAATGACAAATATTGATAAGCTTAATACTTTTTCTCATTGATTGGAGACAAGGAATGTGGTCATTGTGGGGGTTATCAAAAAAGCTTTGCTTTTGAATTATTTTCTTTTAGGGTAGAAATAAGATGAACAATTTTATGTAAATCAAGGGAGAAAAGAGGAGGGTTTGCTCCAGCAGGAACATGGGCTCAAAGATCTGTAGTGACACTCCTTGTCCTAGGAATCTTTGTCACCAACCTGACTCTTACACAGTGGTAGCAGGAAGACCATTATACCAACCAAACAGAGTCTTTTACCTGGTGTTCAGCTGAAGAGACTGAACAGTGAAGTCAGGATCCAGGTGGTTAATAGATGTGATTTTGAGTGTTGAGATCTTGGGGTACAGGTCACCCCAGAGGGATTTGGCAGCCTTTGCTTCAATTTATGTTGTGTTATGGAGTAACAGCATTTGATATGTCTTGAGGAGATGTTAACTCCATTATGGAATGATGCTATAGTTTGGATCTTAAATGTCTCTGACTTTCATAATGTAAGGCCTGGTTTCTAGTGAGGTCATACCGGGAGACTGCAAACCCCAAAAGATGATGTCTAGTGGGGAGCCCAGAGGTCACAGGGATGTGCCCACGAAGGGGGCAGTGGGACCCCCAGCTGCTGCTTCTCTTGCTCTCTAGATATGAGGTGAGAAGTCAGAAGATCAATTAATCACAGACCAAAAAAATCCCCAAACCATGGGTGAAAGGAGGATTTTCTCTTTCGGAGTTCATCGTCTCAAGAGTCCACTGCACTGATGGCGTTGATATCTGTGTGTGGTGTTAGCCTGAGAGTTTTAGGATTCATAGGGAAAAAGTGAGAAAAACAAAAACCTCAAAGGAGTGAAAACGAAGAACAGAGACAGAGCACACGTATTTAAACTCAAGCCCTGGACTGTATCAGATGGTCACTGGGGACAGTAGGTGAGCCCAGTCCCTGCATCCAGAGTCATCTCCATCTGGGCCTTTGATGGTGTTACACCCACAGGGAGTACTGGAGGGAACACAGAAGGACTCAGAATAAGGTCGATACTTCAAATCTATTTTATTTTATTTTATTTTATTTTATTTTATTTTATTTTATTTTATTTTATTTTATTTTATTTTATTTTATTTTATTTTATTTTATTTTATTTTATTTTTTCGAGACAGGGTTTCTCTGTGTAGTCCTGGCTGTCCTGGAACTCACTCTGTAGACCAGGCTGGCCTCGAACTCAGAAACCCTCCTGCCTCTGCCTCCCAAGTGCTGGGATTAAAGGCATGCGCCACCACGTCCGGCTATTTACTTTATTTTTATGTGTATGGGTATCTTGCCTGTATGTCTATCTGGGCACTATCTGTGTATCTGGTGCCTGTGAAGGCCAGAAGAGGGCGCCGTATCCCTTGGACCTGGAGTTACAGATGTTGTGAGACGCCATGTGGGTGCTGAGACCTGAACCTGCATCCTCTGGAAGAGCAGCCAGTGCTCTTTAGCACCGAACCATCCCTCCAGTCCCACAAACAAACAAACAAACAAACAAACATCATGTTACTGGCTTTATTGACAATTCTAGGTGCATCCAGGAGTCTGGAGTGGATGCTGTTGAGATGGTCTCTGGGATTTGGGAGGCTTAGTGGGTAGCAATGATGGCCGTCATACCGACTTCTCATCTCTGTAATGAATTGTCTGGGAGAACTTAGGAAGAAGAAATTCATTTCAGCTCACAGAGTGTCAGTCCATTGTCAGTGAGAGTCGTGGTTTCTGGGCTGCAGTAAGGCAGGCAGCCAGGGAGCATGTGGAGCAGGAGGCTGCTCACCTCATGGTGTCCAGGAAGCTGAGAGAAGGGGAAGAGGCCGAGGATGAGATGTTCCTTCCAGTGTATGCCCATAGATACCTGCGTCCTCCAAGTCGACCATACTTCTTAGCTTCTACTACCCTCCGAAACTGCCATCAAATTATGAACCCATACACGGATTAATCCACTGCTGAGGATCAAACCTTATGATCCAGTTCCTTCCCAAAAGTCCATCTTCTGACAACCAAAGCATTAAAACATGGCCCTCTTAGGAGACCATAAATGTGAGATAAAATGTATATATATATATGGCATGTGTGCACACATGTGTATGCAGAGGCCAGAAGTTGATATTGGACACTTACTCTGTTGATTTTCATCTTACATTTTGAGGCATTGGTTAACTCATTGAAATTAGAGCTTGCCAACTTAGGCTAGGCTGAAGCCATGGGATTCTCCTGTCTCTACCTCCTCAGTGCTGGGGTTACAGGCATTCAGCACCATGTCTGGCTCTTTCTGTGGGTGTTGGCAATGGAAACTCTAATAATTTTGAATGGGCAGAAAGCATTTCACTAATTGAGCCATTTCTCTGGTCACTGGTTCCTATCTTTTGATAAGTCTTGTCCCAGACAGAACGCTATCCTAGGGGAAACTTGAGCTATTGGCCCTGAAGCCTCACAGTCCATGAGTGAGTGACACAGTGGTGCAAAGAACTGGGCACCCATGTCTCCTTTCAAAACCATGGTCACGATTATTCATTTGTCTTTTTTTTTTTTTAATGGTCAGTCTGCAAGAGTTGGGCAGCTCTTGGCATGGTATGGTCTTAGGGGAGTCTTGAAAATCTGTTGTATTTTTAAAACAACATTTGAAATTCAGAGATGTTTTAATCAGCTTAGAAGCAATCTACTTTGGAGAAAGGGGACACAAGTCTAGAAACCACACCATCATAGGTCTTTAAGAGCTGATTACATCGCAGGCAGGGACATGGCTAGGCAGTGACGGCCAGAATGAATAATGACATTAAGTAGAATACAAAACAAATCCATATAGTTCTATTGGGTTGCAAGTCAGAGACAGAGAGAAGCTGAAAATTTGTCTGAATCTGATTAGACAAATAAAATTTCAGACAGAGGAGTGATGGATGATATGGTTTGATTAGCTTTGGTCTCTCTGGGAGCTAAATGTCTTCAGAGAATGCATTATGGAATTTCAGAGCCGGAGGGAGTTCAGGCGTTTAACCCAGATGTTCATCTGTACAGATGACAGAAGGAAGGCTTGAAGGAATACAGAATCTGACAAAGGTCTCTGCAGCTAATAAGAGACTGGGTTTCAACTTGAATCCACAACTGATTATTGGAAAGCTTGAGGCAATTTGATGTATCACAGTGTGCACCTCACTGACAGGTCTGCCCGCAGTAAGTGCTTAATAAATATTTATCAGGCTACAGGAATGCATGGTCTTGTGATATCTGAGTTACTCTGCAGGGCATTTGGGGAATCCCCATAGCATATCAAATACTCACAAATGGCTTCTGTATCAGTTACTTTTCTATTACTCTGATAAGACACTATGACCAAGGCAACTTATAGGAAACCGAATTTATTTAGGGCTGTAGCTCTGGAGGGGTAAGAGTCTGTCATGTCAGGGGGACAAGGCAGCAAATGACAGACATGGTGGCTGGGGCAGGAAGCTGGGGGCTCACAGCTTAGACTGAGAGTGTGCGGCAGACAGAGTAAATTAGAAATAGTGCAAGGCTTTGAATCCTCAAAGCCTGCTCCAGGAAAATCCTCCTCCCAACAAGGCTATATCACTTAAACCTCCCCAAATAGCACCATCTACTGGGGACCAACTATTTAAATAATTTGAGACTATGGGGGGAGGGGAGACTATATTAGTCAGGTTCTCTAGAGGAGCAGAACTATCTATCATCTGTGTATCTATGTATATATCTATAAATCTATGTATCTATCTATGTATCTATGTATCTATTATCTGTCTATGTGTGTATCTATTATTTATCATATATCTTCTATTATCTGTCGGTCTATCTATCCATCCATCCTTCTATCTATCTATCTATCTATCTATCTATCTATCTATCTATCTATCTATCTATCTACCTACCTACCTTCCTTACAGGCTATGGTCCAGCTAGTTCAACCATGGCTATCTACCAAAGGAGGTTCCAAAAATCTAGTAATGAATGTTTCAGTCCATGAAGCTCAATGTCTCAGTTGGTCTTCAGTGTACACCAAAGTCCTGAAGAAGTGTGTGCTAATGCCAGCGAAGAGTGGGCTTTGCCAGCGTGAATTAGGGCAAGCAGCCAGAGAGCACAAGCTTCCTTCTTTCTTGTCCTTCAGATAGGCAGCCAGCAGAAGGGGTAGCCCAGATTAAAGGTGGATCTTTAAAAGAGATCTGGATTAAAAGTGGCTTTTCCCATTTCATATGACTTGATTAAGAAAAAAAAAAATCCTTCACAGCTGTACCCAGCTGCGTGGGTTTTAGTTAATTCCAGATGTAGTCGAGTGTGCAAGCAAGAATAGCCAACACAGGGCCATTCTAACTCAAACCATGTTACCATCTTCTTTTCTTCTCAAGGGACAGTGACACTCTGAGCCTGGTGACGCATCTCTTGACTCTCAAAGCTCCCAATGCCCATGGCGACCACTTTATATTGGTCCTATGTGCCTAACACATCACCAGTGTACATCCAGGCTTCTGCTCTGGAGTGGAAACTTAAGGGTTCTTTGGAAAGTCAGTTGTGTTGGACGGTGTTTTGCCAAAGCACACGCGTGAAGGAATGCTGACAGGAGAGAGGATGTTCTGCTAAAGCAAGCACGTGAACGGACCCATGAAGAAGGATTCTTCGCAAATGACATGCATGTATTGGTCTGCCTTACGTTGTGCAGTTGAACTGTATTTGTTGGGATTCCACAGAAGGAAACCCACCAAAAATCTTCTGGTGGTCGCTCTAGCTTCTTACCACTTCTGCAGATTAGGGTCTATTGGCAGAATGATGTCCACTGAGACAGACGCACATGCTAAGGAAAGACAGTGGTGAGGCAAGACCTGTGGAGGACCCGTGATGCATGGAGGGAGTATAGATAGGACTCAACAGACTGGGAGAGGAGCTCGAGGCTTGGCTTGCCGAGGCTTGGCTTGCCGAGGCTTGGCTCTCCATGCAGCCTCTTGGTCTGGCATCTCTGATCTTCGCTTCACCAGGAGAGACATGGCAAAGAACTCCTGGTGTCCCTCCTGGTGTCCCTCCTGCTCTCTCATGCCAATCCAGCTGAGGTCTGGCTGTTCCTGCTAGGTCGTGCCACCACTACTGCTATCCTGACACCACTCAACTGGACTGCTGGCGTATCTGTGAAGTGTTTGCAAGTGGATCAAGCTGCCACTGCTGACCTGTGAACTGAACTATTGATTTCCTGACAACACAGATGGGATTTGCTCCAAAGAACTATTTCTAAGCAGGTCCACTTCCCCCACATCCTTTCTTTTCCACTGCCTCTGTTGGGTGGTGGGCTAGAAGGGAGGTTAAAATGTTTAAAAGAACCATCATTAAAAGTAGGCTTAGAAGAGATGGCTCAGTCGTTAAGAGCACTGACTGCTCTTCCAGAGGTCCTGAGTTCAATTCCCAGCAACCACATGGTGGCTCACCATCTGATGCCCTCTTCTGGTGTGTCTGAAGATGGCTACAGTGTATTCATATAAATAAAATAAATCTTTTTTTTTAAAAAAAGTAAGCTTAGTGTAGTGGCTATTCCTGGTTGTCAACTTGACTACATGTGGAATGAACTACAATCTGGAATTGGAAGGCTCACCTATGATCCTAATCTGGAGGCTCAGAGATATAAGTTTCTGACCTGGACTTAGCATGGAGATCTTGAAGCATGGTGGCTATGGATTCCAGTTCAAGGTCATCTGGGATTAAAGGTGTGGAGACATACACCGTTAATCCCAGATTATGGCTATGGATTCTAGTTCAAGATCACCTGGGATTAAAGGCATGGATACATACACCATTAATCTGGGCTACACCTTCTACTGGAGACATATATAAGGACATTGAAAGAAGGAAAATTCATTCTTCCTTGCTGGCTTGCTTCGTGGGACTGAGCAACTGCAAGATCCTTGGACTTCCATCCACAGCTGCTGCTGACTACTGTTGGGGAGTTGGACTACAGACTGTAAGTCATCGACAAATTCCCTAACTACATAGAGACTGCCCATACGATCTGTGACTCTAGAGAACCCAGACTAATAGACTTAGAAAAAAATAAAAGTTACACTTCTCAGAGAGGTCCTGGGGAGAGAAGAGCTGGTTTACCTCACCCCTGTCATCTGGACCCAGGTTACCTACCCATCCAGACATCCAGTGGTGCCAGAGGCACCACTCAGAGCCACAAGCCAGAGGATTTGCAATGAAGCTTCTTTCTATGTCGTTCATTGGCAACAACTTTAAGAATGCAAAGGTATTATTTTTGATTCTAGTTCTCAAGCCATTGCCTTAGGCTAGGGACCCACTGTCAGCCCCCAGCCCCACCCACAAACCTCTCTGGACACCGAGAACATGGTGCCTGTCACGTGCTCACTGCTCTCTTCCCATTAGGCTGGGATAAGGTTCTCCACTACCTCTGGAGCAAGCAGAAAATGTTCTCACATCCCCTCCCAATCTTCCAGTCCTAGAGATAATTTACATAGCGTTTCTCCTTGGATGTGGAGGGAATAAATGTGAGTTAGCCTGTAAGCAGGCCTAACTCACCTGGCTGTCTCATTCCTTTTCTGTTTGGAGCTACTTGTGTTTTCTTAAGTGACACATCTTAACAGGGAACTCTGGGAAGTGAGAGGCAGGTGGCCTTCTGTTTATAACACGTCATCTTCTTTCTTCTGATAGAAAATGGCTTATTTACAAAGAGGTTTCATGTCGTGTTTTTGTGGTTCACAAGGGTTTGTAGGGTTTGTTATCTTTGAAAGCTTCCTGAGTTTCCAGAAGTGCACGTCAGAATTCAAAAGAGCTACGGTTTTCCAAAAATGTAACATCTTTTGCCATAATGGTCCAACCAAAAGATCTGAGGTTTTGGTGTCTGTTTGACTGTGAAGGGCTGGATGAGGCGCTGTGAGAAACCATCTGTGGAGCAGTGAATGGTGCCTGGAGGGGTGTATCCAGGGAAGGTTTGTGATGGTAACACGGCTCTCCCAAATTCGCTTCTCCTTGCCTTCACCCTCCTGTACCGTCTCATCAAGGAATTCTGACAATAGTAAGAACGAACTGAACTTTAGATGCTGAACCAGGTGAGAGGTATTCACAACGGACTAATATCCTACCTTCCACTGTAGGCACAAATTGATTTCAGATCTAACTCAGTCTCATTTGAAAAGTACATGAATAAAGCTTTGTGAATACAGTTGACCATTTCATGACCTTGGAGTAGACAAAGATTTTCTTTTTAAGTGCTACTTAAAAAGGGCAAGTATTGAACAAAAGAAAATGATTGTGCTGCATTAATATTAGGACATGTGTTCTAATATTATGTTCTAATATGTGTTCATCAAAAGACATTAGAAAGAGAAGGAAAAGATGGAAGAGATTCAGTGCATCTATCTGTCTGTCTGTCTATCACCTATCTTCTATCTAACAATCATCTATCTTATATCTATCATCTATCTGTTATCTTCTATCATCTATATCTATCTTATATCTATCACCTATTTTTATCTATCTATCTATCTATCTATCTATCTATCTATCTATCATCATCATCATCATCATCATCATCATCTATCCATTTATCAACCATATTTCATCTATCTACCTATCTATAAAATATCTACTTATATCTATCCACCTATCAATCATCTATATTCTATATAGGACTCAAATATACAATACTTAAAGAGCTCATACACCATGTAAAAGAAATCCAACAGAAGAACGAGTGAATGCCTTTAATAGAAACTTCAGAAAGAAAACACCTGAGCGGAAATCGGGACGTAAGCGTGAATTGGTCAACTCAGTTGGCCATTTGAGGAGGGCCAGCTGATGCAGCAGCGTGATTTCTAGAGCACGTGACTAGAATGACTGAAGTACTCAGGCCTGGTAAAGATGTAGCGCTACAGCTGGTTCCTTCACGTGCTGTTCATGAAACGTGCGTTTAATGCAGAAAACATTAAAGAACTATTGGGCACGGTCTACTCCAGCCGGGAGGTGCTAAACTCTAACTCAGAAGCTTCCGTGTTAGGCGAATACATACACCAGCATAAAGCGTATGTATGAGCCATTGTGACGAGTTAAATGAATAGAAACTAGGGAAGGAAGGGGGAGCGTGGGAAGGGAGATCTTTTGAGACCTTTGGATGGTGTGTGTTAGAGACATGGGGCAGCAGAAAGGGAACTCGAGTCAAAAGCGGGGCCTTGGTAAGACACGATAGATAGATAGAATGATGGAAGTCGGTGATGGGAGAGAAACCGGACTTAGCTTAGGACATAAATTCCCAGATGGGAGGAGAATTTAATTTATCAAACATCTGAGCAAATCAATGGATAATCTACCTTCCCACTCAGGAAGAAATGAGAATTGATGTGTATGATAGTTAATCTTGTTCTTAGGTATATGGAAGATGTTGAGATGGAGTCTTCCTATGTAGCTCAGGTTGGCCCTGAATTTGAGATGCTTTGAAATGAGAGGTGTGTAGCACCGTGTGTGGCTGGGCAGTAAGAGTTAATCTTGCTTGACCACCTGGCTGGACTGAGGAGCAGCAGAGCAGACCCCTGCGTGTCAGAAGTAGATGAGCTGCGGATGTAGTGGCACCACTCAAAGGCTGTGGCCAGGGTGGGGACAGATCTGCCCTGTCCTGCCCTGCCCATCCCCCTACAATGAACTAAAGCCTCAGCGACTGATCCAAAATAAGTCTTTCTTTTCATATATTAGTTAACAACTTTATACCTTTAATTATGGGTATTTTTCCTGCGTGCATGTCTGTGTACCACATGCATGTATAGCCCATGGAGGCCAGAGTAGGATATCATATCACCTGGAACTGGAGTTTCAGAGAGTTGGAAGCCATTACGTAGGTGCTGGGAATTGAACCTGGGGCCTCTGGAAGAACAGCCATTGCTCTTAACCACTGAGCCATCCCCCCAGCCCTCCCTCTCCCTCCTATTCTCGATGTCAGGCATTTCCCCACAGTGTTGGCAAGCAACAAAGATATGTCCTAGTTGTATGTTGACAGGGTTGAAGGGGTTTTCTGGGGGTGCATCCAGGTGATGGTTGTCTTACAAAAGGGGAGTAGGTTGGGCCCTGAAAGCAGTAAGAGGTGAGGTTTTGGATCCTCTACTACAACAGAATCGGCGGCAGAGTGGAGAGGCAGGCTTTCCAGGGCGGGGCCTATTCCAGGATACGAGGAAATACGGGTGACCTCTTGAAGATCTGCTGGCTAAGAAAACAATAGTGTATGCACTCTAATGCTGTGCTACGTAGAATGAAGGCTTTCAGAAGAAACAGGAGGCTGAGTTTAAGGGATCATCACCTGCTAGAATTTCCAACAGGAAATCCACAACGTGCTCATAGGTAGCACTCATGAAGGCATTATGACTTCCGAGAGCCGGCGATAGCACGCAGTTGAAAGCGTTCGGCAAGGAAAGGGGTTTGCACGAGTGGGATTGGATTGGATGGTGAAGTCCCAGAGGAACTCTACATTCTCTGAGCTCTCTGACTGCAGTAACATCGGGAGAGAGAGGGGCAGGGGGCATATACCTGTGTATACATGCATATAAGTCTGTGTGTATGTGCATGTAAAGGCACACATATATGGCTGCATCTATATGTATTAAAAACATATAATAAGTGCATTTATGACCTCCCTTGAATTTCCAGTCGACATAAATCTCCTAAATAGTGCTGCCTACTTTAGAGACAAAGGACACCAGAGTCTTAATTAGGCTAAGCGTTTTATGTGATGATGGGGGGAGTTGGTGGGGTTATCTGGACCTGGTGCCTCGTCCAGGGTAAGTCTTAAAACACGTGGAGTGTGTATCTGAACCTGTTTCCGTATATCATTTGTGATATATGTCATGGGGAGTGGGTTCTTTTAACCTACTTATTCTTTTAAGCGTGTGCTGCGAACAGCTTTTGAAGTAGTTAAAATGGAAGATCAAGCCATCGGCCCACATTCTCCCCTTCAACAGACGGCTCTGTGGAAAGCTTGACTGGGAGGAAGCAGAGGAATCGCTTCTCCCTGACCTGCACGAGCTTACTGACCCGAGGATGTGATGCATGGTGCGCATGCTCGCTCTGCGCTCTTCATCGCTGCCGGTTCACAGGGACCATGCCGTATTCTGGCCTGCCAAGGCAGTTCAGCTTGGACAAATCACATAGGTGTTAGCGGATGGGAAGGTTCTGTCGGGCAGTCTCTCAAAATGGCTCTGAAATCTCCTGCTCTGTGCATCTTGGTTCTGAATGTTTGGGGTGGGGGTGGGGGTGGGGGTGGTGCGTTTTGTAAGCTGATGGAGCAGAGAAGTCTGCAACCTCACTCCCCCACATTCCCGCTTAACCCTCTTCCTGAATCGACCAGGCCTTTTATTACCACTTAGAAAAACCTGCTCTTCTGAAAATTGTCCCGGCGAACCCTTAATGAGTCCTCAAACAAGAATGAGGTAATCTTCACAATAATTTAAAGTGTTTCAGAGGTCAAGGGGGGAGCTTATAGTTTCCTTTATCGCAGACAGAATTGACTTTTCCAGTCAATCATTTAAGCAACAAACTACACATATTATGCATAGTATCATGAAGAAATCTTTTTTTTTTTTTTTTATATGCACGTTTTCTTCTTGAAGGTGCTTTGGGTGTGCATCGGGAAGGCAGGAAAGAGACCAGATGACTTATTATTGAAAGCAGATCATTAATTTAGATATGCCTTCTCTCCTCCCTTCCTCCACTCTCCGACTTTGGGTCTATCAGGAAAAACAGTAATTGACTATCTGGGGAAAGGGGCAGGCTGGCTCTTTGGAATGGCTGACTAAAGCAGGTGTGTGCTTCGTCATAGGTTCATATCGGAAATATTAGCTTTGGGGCAAAGTGTGATGGGTCGCTGTGAATCTACAAAGGAATTTCTTAGATGGGGATCTGAATGTATTCTGTCGGTCTAACGTGTCTCTCAGAGAAGGACGTGTAGAATAGACCACAGATCTGAAAAAAAAAAAAATCAGAAAAAAAAAAAAAACTCTTGAAAACATTTTTTTTTTTTTTTTGGAAATATAAAAGTATGTGTTGACCAGGTCACCTTTAGGTTCTCAGATTGTCAAATTCTCCAAGGCAGAAGTAAAAGGCCTCTTCGAAGACAGTTCCTTAGCACCTCTCTGCGATGAGGTCTTTCTAGGTTATGCTCTCTATAAAAGAAATGACCGCAGGTCCTTTGGGAGCACTTACATGGAAAGGGACAGAGTTTTCAGATGATCAGAACCAAAAGTGGACGCTCCTGGAGGTAGCCACCCATTGCCCCCACAGTCCCCCATCAGTAGCTACGCCCCGAGGTTCAGGGTTACTACAACTGCCGTCCTTCCAAATCCCTTTCATTTTCAAAGGTTGTAAATTGTGGTCGTGAGGCAGGTGTGGTTCAACAGAGTCCAACAGAGTGTGGAGTGTGTCTGCAGGTGTGAAAGTCGGAGCCATTTAAGGATCCTTTGGTGAAACAGGGGTTTTTTATTTTTTAATTAATTAATTAATTAATTTTGGTAGAGCTAGACAGGAGAGGACTTGGTTAACTGTGCTAGCCACTTCTCAAATACTTTCTCTGCTTTAACCTCAACTAGCAGGCAAGTGAAACAAGTTTTGAGAAAACATTCAAGAAGCCAAACTCCAGAGTCAACAAGGGAGTGTGACGGCTGTCATTTGGATAATTAGAGAAATGAGCGCCCATTTTGCCTACTGTCCAACGAACCAGTCACTCAACAGACGAGTTCAATGAAGGGGAAGTTTGTTTACCTGTGTCCACCATAAGGAAGTGAGACCCTCAAATCTCCCATCCACCCCTGTGAGAACAGCATGTAGGGGGAGCATTTATGAGACAGAGAAACGCTTGCCCAAGGTGGAGAAGGAGAAGGAGAAGGAGAAGGAGAAGGAGAAGGAGAAGGAGAAGGAGAAGGAGAAGGAGAAGGAGAAGGAGAAGGAGAAGGAGAAGGAGAAGGAGAAGGAGAAGGAGAAGGAGAAGCAGAAATGGGAAACTGAAGTAATCAAGCCAGGTGTGATGAGACCCGCCTGCAGTCGCAACACTCCGGAGACAGAGGCAGGAGGACCTCGGCTATTTCAAGAAGAGCCTGATCTACTTAGTAAGTCGTGAGGTGGCAAGGCCCTGTCTCAAAACAAACAACAGAGGTGTGAGGAATGGTCTGGGTACACAGAGACTTCATGGCTTTGCCTGGGAAAATGGTGGCTTATCACGCGGAGAGTGAGTTTGGCCATCCAGCACCCGCCATTTCCCATCTGACATCCACTCAGCGCCAAGTGAAGGGATTAGTGGATCAGCTAGTTTGAGGTGGGCAAAGGCGTTTCTAAGTTTCTGAGAAACAGCTCAAGAGATGGCTTCCACAGAGACCATGCACCGGGTGTGCCCACTGCAAAGGTAATATGAGTATTCTGCTTGCCTCTGTGTCCTCTAAAGCCAGTGGTAACACAAGCTCCCAAAGACTAGTGAAACCCGGGGCTTCAAATGTGGTCGGGAGCACTGCAGAAACACACCTCAGCAAGTCCCTCGTCCCTTCCCCTCAGCCTCCAGTGACGAAGGGCTGTCTGGGAAGGCTTCTGTCCACCTCTCAAGACCTGCCTCCCCCACCCCTCGACTGGTCTCCTTTTTGAACTGTGAGCCATCTGTGTGTGTAGGACCAACCTGTCATCTCAGGATGCCAGTGACAAGCCAAACTTCCTGTGCCTGCATCTGAAGAGACTTCCGATGCGAAAGGTTCTGCCCACCCAAGTGTGTCTCGCCTCCCGCACCAGTCCCATTTGCTCTAGTGGGGGCGTGGATATGACAGTTTTTATGGGTTAGGGTCTAGTCATGGCCACCTATCTAGTTCCTTATATTGGAATGGGGTTGTTGTTGTTGTTGTTGTTTATCTTGGGGAGACTGCCTATGCTGGAGCCATATGTATGAGTTTGAATGGGCAAGGCTGGAACCACCGAGTCACATTTGTCTGACCCGAGGGCAGGCCCCGGCATAGGTGGTGGCTGAGGCGGAACTATTTGCATCTCTGACCTGCCGCACGCCTTTGCATGAATGAAATTCATATAATTACTACACACCGGGACTTCCTCTAGAGTTGTATCCGTTCTGGTTGGCTTTTTTCTTCTTCTTCTTCTTCCTCTACTTCATGAGTATCCAATTAATTAACAGTCGTCATGGCGACTGTTGCCATGACAGCATAAAATTTTCCCAAAGAGCTTCTCATTCATATTCTAATGAAATAACATGTACAGAGCCGGGTGGTTGGAAAAAGCGGTCAGGAAGATTCCAAGAAGAATGGAGAGGAAATGAAAGGCTGGTTCAGCCTGTTGTCCAGTGTTGACTTTAACCTGCTTGTCTTTAGTGAGACTGATTTTATTGCTCTTTATTAGTTTTCCTATAGAAATGCCCAGTAATTCCTAGGGTTAATAATATTATTGGGCAAAGCAACTTACCTTGACTTATGGATAGATAAGCTTTTTTGTTCCAGGTCAGAAGATGGGGAACATTGATTTTCTTTTATGGTTCGGTCTGCTGACATTTCTTGTAGGATACCTAATGGGTTCTCTTAAGGCCAAATAAAGAAAGCAGAGCGGCCATTGGCAGCTTCTGCCTCTCAAATGATAACACACCTGTCCACACATCATCCAGCAAGAAAGCCAAGATTTCTTGGCTGCCCTTGAAACACTGTCCCTGGATTGCATGTTCTTGTTTTACGTTTGTTATGGTTTAAAATATGCAATGTTCCCCACAGGTTCATTGTTTGATTGCTTGGTCCCATCTGCTGGTGCTATTTTACAGGGTTTGGGGAATTTTAGGATATAGGACTTAGCTAGGAAAAGTAGGTTCCTGGAGACTGTAGGTTTTACGGGCTATCTCGTCTCCTGATCTTTCCTGTTCCTCTCTTGTTTCCTGTCCGCCAAGCTGTGAGACCATCTGCTGCCACACAGTTCCAGGTATGTGGGGCTAAGTGACCAGAGACTGATCAGCCAGAAACTGAGCCAAATAGAGCTTTTCTTCCATTTAGTTGTTTCTGTTGGGTGTTTGGTCATGGCAGTGTAACAGTGACCAGTGAATTTCTTCTCTCTTTTCCTCCAGGAAGGATGAGAAATTTCCAGAACCCTTCCAAGCACTGGTCTTTTACCTCTGTATCCCAGCGCCCTCTTTTAAGTCTAGTACTTCAAATACTGGCCAAACCTGTGCTTTATGGTCTTACCTCTTATCCACAGGCCCAGCCGGCTGCTGCATTTCCGAACCAGTTTCACTATAATCTAAAACTCGTTACTGCTTTCAGTGCCTTAGCATTGAATACTCTATAGCAATGGCCTCAAACTTTAGTGTGTGCGGAAACCACTCAGGGAGACTGTGAAATATATATCCTTCAGGATTCTCCTCAAAGCCATGCTTCAGTAAGTCTGGGGTCCAGACCAGACTCCTGCTTCTCTGTCCAACACTCTGGGTTATTATGACATAGACAATTCATGGGCTCCATGGGGACCAACACTGGCTTTGTGTGAGGCTTAGATTCTCAGCCTGGTGGACAAAGTCTACTGTATCTGTTTCTTCAACTTTTCTCACAACGATTTTCCTACTCCAGTGCTTAGAGTCTTTAGCACATAATTTGTTGTTGTTGTTTGTGGGTGCAGTGAACTTCACTGATGAGAGTAGGGAGAGCTCCCCAGGCTGGGGTGGATGGTCCATGAGGACTTCCACCCTGTTGGTGTAGCTGTATTCATTGACATACTAGGAAATGAGCTAGTTGCCATTGAGAGCAATGCCAGTCCCAGCATCAAAGGTCGAAGAGTGGGAGTTGCTGTTGAAGTCACAGGAGACAACCTGGTCCTCAGTGTAGCCCAGGATGCCCTTTAGCGGGCCCTCGGATGCCTGCTTCACCTCCTTCTTGATATCATCATACTTGGCAGGTTTCTCCAGGAGGCATGTCGGATCCACAATGGATACATTGTGGGTAGGAACACAGAAGGCCATGCCAGTGAGCTTCCCGTTCAGCTCTGGGATGACCTTGTCCACAGCCTTGGCAGCACCAGTGGATGCAGGGATGGTTTTCTGGGCAGCTTCATGGCCATCACACCACAGCTTTCCAGAGGGGCCATCCACAGTCTTCTGAGTGGCAGTGATGGCATGGATGGTGGTCATGAGCCCTTCCACGATGCCAAAGTTGTCATGGATGACCTCGGCCAGGGGGACTAAGCAGTTGGTGGTGCAGGATGCATTGCTGACAATCTTGAGTGAGTTGTCATATTTCTCATTGTTTACACCCATCACAAATGTGGGGGCATCAGCAGAAGGGGTAGAGATGATGACCCTTTGGCTCCACCCTTCAAGTGGGCCCCGGCTTCTCCACGGTGGTGAAGACTCCAGTAGACGCCATGACATACTCAGCACCAGCATCGCCCCATTTGATGTTAGCGGGATCTCGCTCCTGGAAGATGGCGATGGGCTTCCCATTGATGACAAGCTTCCCACTCTCAGCCTTGACTATGCCGTTGAGTTTGCCATGGATGGAGTCATACTGGAATATGTAGACCATGTAGTTGAGATCAATGAAGGGGACCTCATTGATCGATAGCAACAGTCTCCACTTTGCCAACTGCAGAACAGAAGACAGCACTGGTATCTACATGCCCAATACGGCCAAATCCATCCACACCGACATTTACCATCTTGTCTACAGGACGAGGCTGGCACTGCATGAGAAGATGTGGCTGTCTCTGGAACAGGAAGGAGCAGAGAGCCAGCATATAATCCTTTTAAACTTAGCTTTTATTCACTGATGTTTATTTTGTGTGTATGTGTGCATAGGGGAGACAGGAGCACGGTTGGCAGGGACCGGTTCTCTCCTTCCATCCTGTGGGTCTTGGGGGTTGACTTGGGCTCTGAGTTCGGCTTGCTAGCAGGCATCGTGGCCTGGCGAGCCACTTCCCCAGCCTTATTTGTTATTGCTGCTGTTTCTGATACATGCCGTATGCAGGTCTAGCGTAGAGGTCCAAGCCTCTGCTCCATGGCTCCCTGTGTCTGAGCAACGTACGTCCCAGATCTGCTTGGAGCTCTCCTTCCTCTGCCGTTGCCCCCCTGCTTACCCTACCTTTCATGTGAGGGTCTGCATTCGTCGTTGTTGCTGATTCTTGAAGATGCAGGGCTGTTGTGGTGAACTAAATTTTCATCCATGCTCCTTTGGGAACTAAGATGCCTGAGTGTCTCTCAGATGTGGCTCTATATCTGCCAAACACTGTGGTTAATATTAAACCATCTATGCCCCTGAAACGACCATTCACAAAGGGTGGGAATGCTCTCTCTCTCTCTCCCTCTCCCTCTCCCTCTCCCTCTCCCCCCTCTCTCTCCCTTTCTCTCTCTTGCTCTCTCTCTCTCTCTCTTGCTCTCTCTCTCTCTCTCTCTCTCTCTCTCTCTCTCTCACACACACATGTTGTTTGCAAGGTCCAATATAGTTTGAAGAGTCCATTATTTGTATGACTTATTTTCTCGACAGTCGTGTGGGTGGGAGCCATTACTTCAGTCCTCTGTAATCCACAGCCTCTCTTGATGAGCCCTCCCACTTCTTCAACCTGGGCCACTGTTGCTAGGATACTACACATCCCTCGACCTCCAATGGGTCTGGGTCAGGCATAAGCTGTGTGGCCAACCCAGGGCCAAAGGGAGCCAGGATGCACCCCTTTCTGCTGAGTCTGCTGCACCCTCTGCCTGGGCTGGCTCCCAGGGGAGTGAGAGGCCCTAGGTCAGTGCCGCAACTGGGCCTCCCACCTTTCTGTCAGCCATAGCTGGCTGCTGAGAGGGCCCAGGTTGGGTGAACAATCCTCCTCCTCCCAGTATACTTTCTTACGGGGAAGAATGCACACATGCATTGCCCTGTCTTGTGTGTCTTCCATGAGCTTTACTCAGGCTTTGAAGTCTGCCCTGTAGCCCACAAGCTCGGCTGGATATGAGTTTTGCTTTTATGACAGACCCTTCGGTTGGCTTACTTATGTTGCTTCTCTTGTTCCTTTTCGCTGCTGATTTGAATCTGATTTACATCTCGGGCTCAGTCATTCAGATTCACCAAAGCCTTTCCTATCTCCTCAAGGCAATGTACTAGCATGGGCTTAACAAGGCCCCCCCAGGTCCCACACCAATCCCTGGGAACCACCCTATTTTAACTCTATGACATAATCCTGTGTGACCTGCAGCCCTGGGCATCAAATGCAGCCCCCTTCACAGACAGTTTCTTCAGTCCCTTCTGCCTTTCCTCCATTGTCTCCCAGCCTCTGGTAATCCAATCCCATCTCTGCTTTTTATTTTATTTATTTTATTTTATTTTATTTTATTTTATTTTATTTTATTTTTTTACTTATTCACTTTATATCTGCTCATTACCCCCCCCAACCCCTTCCCACAACCCTTTCCCTCACCCACTTCCCCTCTTCTCTCAGTGGGTGGGGGTCCCCTGGGTATCCCCCCCACACCCTGGCACTTCAAGTCTTTGTGAGGCTTGGCACATCCTTCCCACCGAGGCCAGACAAGGCAGCCCAGCAAAATTTGATCCGGACCACCAGGAACTGATCGCCCCTCATGCCAGCCCCATCGCCACTGTCACAGGAGGTGGACGGTTTTATCACTTCAGTTCTTCTGTTTCTCTAGCACTCACATTGATGCTGTCTGCCCCCTGTCCCACAGCCGCACAAACCAGGCAGCGAGAGACGGGGTGGGGTGGGGGTGGGGTGGGGTGGGGGTTCAGGGTCTCATCGCCTGTATAAAAGTCTTTTCTAATTCAAGCAGCAGTTCAGTGGCACAGCACTTCCTGATGATAACATCCTATATAGGACCGTTATTAAGGGTCTTACCCCCACACTGCCTTCCTCTGCCTTAAAGATGGAACCCAAAGGGTTGTCTTCCGACATGTCTACCCTCCTCTTTCCTTCTTCACTGTCTGGATATTTCCATGAACTCTTCAAATTTTGCATCCATTTTTGCATGGATTAGTTTGTACTCTATTTTCTGTACATACCCTACGGTAAGAAATGCTAAGTCCATACCCCCATGTAGTCTTTTTTTTTTTTCTTTCTTTCTTTTCCTGCCCATCCATAGGTTACTGCAGAGGATGGTATCCACGGGTCCTACTGTAACTCCTGGCCTAAGTGGTAATGTTCATCCTGGATAGAGCTTAGCCTGAGTCACATAAAAACACACAAATTGTATCTAAGAGTTAGTGTTCCCTCTGATGTTTCAATATTGAAATGTATATGTTATGTAATTTAAATAAGGTTAATTACCCATATATTTTTTAAAGGTTTGTTTTCTATGAGTACACTATAGCTGTCATCAGACACACCAGAAGAGGGCATTGGATCCCATTAAGGATGGTTGTGAGCCACCGTGTGGTTGCTGGGAATTGAACTCAGGACCACCGGAAGAGCAGGCAGTGCTCTTAACTGCTGAGCCATCTCTCCAGCCCTAATTACCCATCTTCTTAATGCTCTATCATTTCCTCATGGCCAGCCTTTTGAGAGAGAAAATTTGTAATTGCTATCTCTAGATAGCCTACTGGGAGAGATTTGCCTGAGAGGTGCCTAGCAAGGCACGACCAAACCTCAGACTCCAAAACCTGGGGGAAGATACATACCCTTGGCACGCCGCCGTTCTCAAGCGCTGGGGAGTGTGGGCCGAAGTGCTCACTGCAAACTTGAGGACCCTCGTCAAAATCTGGGCGTGGCCGCGTGCATCTGAAGCCCAGTACTGAGGAGGCAGATACAGGAGAGGATCCCTGAGACTTGCTGAATTCTGAACGCTACATGCAGGGCTCTTTCAAGAGGGGACCTTGTAGTTGCTTGTTTAGAGTGACTACTTTGAAATCGGCCTAAGTCAAGGAGTTTGGACTAAGCCAGTTCTTGCGGAGGAGCTGTGTGATTGTCACCTCCACCCTCAACATTTAGCAGGTTCCATCTGCAACGCAGATACGGTTTCGGAGGGGAATTTCAGCCTACGACCTGGTAATTAGCTCAAAAGAGACTATTTGGAGTGGATTCAACCGCACCAGGCAGCTGGTGCGGGGAGGAGATGCTTCTTTGCCTAATTTTCCTAAGTGGTTTCTGGGTAACCTCACCTTCAGAACCCTTGTCAAACACAGCTGAATCCTTAGGGGAGCTAAAGCAAGGCGTGCAGTTAACCCCATATGTTCTGTTTAAAGGAGCCCTCGGGTAGCAGCTGAGACCCGCCCCGTGATAGGCCAGGCGTTCTCTGATGATTTGCTTTCCCCGGGAATGTAGAAGTCAGCGATTCATCTGTCACGGAAGCATCCAAAGTCAGCGGGGCCACCAGCAGTTGGTGTCACGAGCCATCAACACCCCGCCCCCTCACTCCCCCGCTCCACTGCAGAGCTACCAAGCACATCCTGGGCTAGCCCGTGGCTGGAGCTTTCTTTTGTTCGAGCTTCTGGGGGAGGGGCTGGTCCCGGGAAATCCTGGGGTGCTGAGGAGAGAGAAGCCCCTCCCTGTACATACGATGGGGACTCCATGGATTCTCACCTAGGCTGGCTGTCTCAGGCGCACCAGCTTTCAGCCCAGTGACATAACCTGCTCAGGCGTGAGAGGAGGATGCCGTGAAAGCTTCATCTCCTGCATGATTCATCATCCCTGCTTCCGGATTCACTTCCAGGCCCCCCCCCACCCCCCACTTCACAGCCCATCAGCAGGACTAGCAAGGCGTGGGAGTCTGAAGACGGGGAAGTCAGACCGTGGAATTATTAAACCCCACGTCGTCAATTCTAATTAATGCCGCAAGCCACCTGGATATTTAGTGACTGGAAACAGAAATCAATTTGAGTTCTGAAATGTAATTTACATACAGCTGGCGTGATAAATCAGTAACACACTGCAAGGTAGCCCACTTCTCTGGAGTCCGGGGAAAGAATTCCTGTTTGCATTGTTATCTGGGTGTTTGGTAAATTCTGAAATTAACCCAGAGCTGTTAGCTTTACCAGAAAGGGCATGATGGTCGGGAGAATGCTTGAAAACCTCAGTTCCCACGGTAGCTTGGTCATGAAAAGAAAATGTAACTTCTGTATCTTTTTTGTTTATAACAGTTTCAGTTTAATTCATGATTTGCTGTACTCCACCCCCACCCCCCCAGTGGAACAGAAAAACAAACAAACAAAAATAAATGTCTAATTTGGTTTGAGTTGAATGTCTGATTTGATCCTTTAAACAGAACCTTCAAGGAAGGCTCAGACTTCTAGGGGAAAAAATGCCTTGAATCTCGGACTGCCTCCTCTGCCGCTGGGCGTGTCTCTTTCTCAGTGACATCCGGTTTATGGAGGCATCCTGTGCCAGGGAGTCAGGACTATGGCTCTGGACCTTCTGGTACAGGAGCTACGGCCTCAGGCTGATCTCTCCTGCCCTACCTCAGGAGTTGGGTTACCATCCTGGGCCCAGTAGCATTTGTCTCTCTTGCCTGTCTTCTGGACCTCTGTGGCTCTGGTTGTCGGACACTGTCCCTGCTGATCTGGACCGGTCCCCAACTTTCACCATCACTGCCAGGTCAGGAGATGCCTTGGAAAAGAGAAAGCCACATGGTATCTGTCCATCTCTTCTTTCTGCTTTGCCAAGCTGATCAGCCTGGCTCTGGGTTGGCACACAGCAGCCAGCCTTTTCCAGAAGTTTCCACAGGTGGCAGAGATAATGTCTTCCTGAACTCAGGCCTATTGCAAAACTCAGGGATGGAAATGGGGGCATGCCTCTATGAGGCTCCCTCTTTTTCCTTGTAGTTCCCCACAACCATCCAAGGTGGAAAGAGAGGAGACGTCCTTTTACCCCCTATATAACGGGTGCTTTTTCCACGGGACCTCCCTGCTGCACTGGAGGGGGCATGTTGTATGACTTAAAAGTCTCTCAAAGACCATGTGTTGCTAGTCTGTGACACTGTCGGGGGGGGGCTTTAAAAGGTGGAGTTGTAAGGCAGGCAGTCTTCTCTACCACATGCTATGTGATATGTGCCATGCATGATCTTCTGCCTCTTGGCAGTTGAACAAGGAGACCAGCTGACCACGGTCTGAACCTTCCCGGCCTTCAAGCTAAACAAACTTCCAAGCTGCTTAGCTCAGGGATTTTATCAGAGTAATAGAAAGCCGTCTAGCGAGGCATGCCGTCTGAGTGTCGGTAGGATTTTGGTGGGTCGGCGCTGTCTACCCTCCGTCCTCAGTGGTTCAGGGAAATGCCATGTCGTTAAGTCCTACTCAAGCAGTCCTTGACGACTAAAGGGAGGAAGAAGACGGAAGAGGGTCAAGATGGTGCTTATTGCATAACCCAGGATGGCCACGGACTTATGATCTTCCCGCCTCAGCTTCCAGAGTATTAGGGTACAGCAGGTGCCACCATCCCTAGCTAGAATTGTGAACCCAGGACACTTGCCTGGCTTCAAGGGTAATGTTTTGTGGCATAAGTCCAGGTTCCTTTTTTAAAAATGTTGACACTGGAGGTTTCACGGGCTTGAGGGAGAGAGGCCCATGAGGGGGGAGAGAGAAGAAACCGCCATGATTGACGAAGAACTGGCAGGAGGGAGAAAGAATTAGCTGCCTAGCTAAGATGAAACACACCACCCCGCTACCCGACCCGCCGTCCTCAGACATACAGCATGACTGCTCTATAGCTGTGTGGCACATTCAGAACATCAGGCCGGACTTGACTGACATACCCTGGCCAGACGCAGAAAGTAGCTCCTTCACGGATGGGAGCAGCTTAGTCCAGAGTGGGATCAACCATCCCTGAATATATTGCTGATGACAATCGAGATCAGGGGAAATGTTGTTATATTTTTTTCAACCCAATTACCTGGTAAAAGAAATGTCAACTCAATCAGTAACAATATAAGCTATAAGCCTAGATTGGGCGGATCTCCCACTACGCTACTCTATTCCCATCTATATTATCCCACATAACTTGCAGTTTCTCCAGGCCTGGAGCTTCTCTACAGCCTCTCTGTCGAACCTCCCCCTACCCTGTCCATCTTCTGTAGCTCCTCCCACTGCCCCATCCTTTTCTCCTCCTCCAAACTCTCAGCTCCTCCCCCTTCCTCCTGCCCAATCATTGGCTCAAGCCTTTATTTGAAAAGTTAAGGTGGGGAGAAGGTTCATAAGGCAACTCCTCATCCGCAGCCCCTCTGAGGAGTGGAATTAACATCAAAATACAAGCCCAGGGCTATCCACAACAGTGAAATGCCGAGGAGTTACGGAAGAGATGGGTGGTTGCCAACTTCTGAGTGCTGCACTGTCCTACTTAAGGAGTTCGCTAAGCCACTCATCCACCAGATTCACCAAGCTTCATTCACACCTGGGTCACTGAAAACCGAAGGAACTGCTGCAAGGGGCACGGTACAAAATATCTGACTTAGGACACTTAGTTGACCACACTGCCTCACCTGCCACTCAGGCCCCAATCAAGGGGCTCCAGGAAGCAGAATCAGGGGTCAAGGGCCAGGGGCTAATTGGGAAATATACAGAAAGAAAACCAGGAACATATGGATATAAGTATTTGCTAGTTTTTATAGATACCTTCTCAGGATGGGTAGAAGCCCACCCAATAAAAGAGACTGCCAACGTAGTGGCAAAAGAAGCTTCTGGAAGACATCATACCCAGGTGTGGTTTGTGACCTCGGCACTCCTGATTCTACTGTCTTGATGCTTATCCTTTGCTGAACCAGCCAGTAGCTTCCCATCAAAGATGACTTCGTCACTGTCACCTGGTTTGGTGATACAGACACTTCAGGCCAGTTCCTGCATAGAGAAACTTGTGGGCTGTTTTGAGCCTCCTTACTATCTGGGTACTCCCAGGGGGTGATGTAACAACCTTGTCATCAAGTTCCCAGTAGCTGGCAAGTCATGGGGACTAAGACTTTACATCTCTGCCTATGACCTGGGACTCCTATTTACTGTTTAACCTCTCTAAGGTAGCCTCTTGAGACCCATGCTCCCCTGAAACCCTAACAAGGCCCAACCAACCACCCCACAACCTCTGCCTCAGCCCACCATGGCTCCCTCATCAGGACCCACCACCCTTTTGCCCCAGCGAGGCCCCACTTCACCAAACCAACTGCTTCCAAACAATCAGGTAAAAAGAATGGCTATTTCCACTGTGTTACTAGGTTCTCTCCTTGGCATAGGGCTGGCAGGAGCTGCTAGTGTAAGACCTGAGGAAAAAATGGGGACGCCCCAGCGCCCACGCCTTGGAAGGCGACACCCAAACACTCGTGAGAAATGGTCTTGATGCAACAGCAAGAGGATTTTTATTCCAGAGGCTCTGGGGTTCACAGCCATACACCAGGCAGGGGTAGAGGACTGTGAACCACGAGTGCAGAATCGGGACAGCTTTTATAGGTTTACAACAGAACCCGTGTATCACAAATCAATCATTCCTTAGCATCAAGAGCCCGCACAGTGCGAGCCAATTGATTTGTACCACTCCATAGCTTCTAAGCCAATCAGTTTAAATTATCCAAGCCCAAGCTCTGAGAACCAATCAGTTTTCTATAGAAGCCAGGTAGCAACTAGTTAGCTCATTTCTGCTTACAGGGCCAGGGTCACGTACGCATTTCCTGGTACAGGGCTAGGGTCACACACAGGGTCACATACGCATTTCCTGTTACGAATTTCCTGTTACGGGGCCAGGATTACGTAGTAGGCACCGGCCCAGCTGTGCTGGCCCTTGCCCCAGCTGCTCCGTGAAGTGAGACGGGAAAGGACACCAGGGTCGCAGCTGGACACTGCAGATGGGTGTGATGTGTGCACTTCTGGGCTAACAAAGAGCAGGCTAAACTTCTGCTTTTTGGGGTCATTTAAGACTTAGGTATGGGGGATTCTTAGCCTGTAATTCTCATCCTTTCACTAGTGTAGGAGCCTCAGCCCTAATAATTCAGGATAAAAATTACAAGGCCCTATGAATGGCTATAGATGCAGACACACAGGAGATGGAAAAGTTCATCAAGGCCCCGCAGGATCCCTGTCCTTCCTGGCAGAAGTAGTCTTACAGAACATGAGCCCAGGCTTGCTGTTTCTCCAGCAGGGAGGACTCTGTGCAGCCTTAGGTGAGGAATGCTGTTTTTATGCTGACCACTCAGGGATGGTCAAAGAACCACAGCCTTAGTCAGAAAGAAAGTATAAGACAAACACAAATAAACAAACAAATAAAAAAAAAAACAAGCCTCAGAGTTGGTTTGAGTCCCTCTTGGTCTCCACGGTTAACCACCCTTGTCTCTGCCCTGACCTCATCCTACTGATGTTGGCCTTGACTTGTGATTCCTGCGTAATCAATCTTTTAGTTGGGCATGTTAAGGAACAGAGTTCCACTGTTCAATTGATGATTCTGAAACAACAATACAAGTCCACAGAAACATCTCAAGGATTTGAAATGGCCCATTACTTCAGGGGGAATGACTTAGGTAACAGTGAGAGGACGGAGACAGACTGACGCCATGACAGGCTTCACACTGGCAGGTCGGGAGACTAGGCCTAAATCTCTGCTTCCTAGAACTGAGCAAGTCCAGGCAAGTCAGACACTGGAAAAGCCCCAGGCCTTGGGCAGCCAATCAGAAGCTGCCCCACTACCTGGCCTGAGGCAAGGGTAATGGGTCAGCAACAGTTTCCAGACTTCCCCAGCAAGTTTCCAGTCCAGTCCCCACAACCCCCAGTAATGGTCCTGGATTGTCCCTAGATATAGAACTAGTCAATTAAGATAAAGATCACCTACCCCTCCCTGGAATTCCCCTAATGTGCTTTAAATCAGGCCTGTGAGCTCACTTGAGCGTCTCTATCTTGGTAATGGTAGACCCCAGCATGCTGGGCTTCTGTAGAATAAAACACTCTGCTTTTGCATAATTTGTTGACATTATCACTGAATTACAGCATTTCTCCCTTCCCTCCCTCCAACCTCCCCATATACGCCTCTCGGCTCACCCTCAGATTCATGGTCTCCTTTTCCACTAATTGTTATCACCTGCATCTGTGTGTGTGTGTGTGTGTGTGTGTGTGTGTGTGAGAGAGAGAGAGAGAGAGAGAGAGAGAGAGAGAGAGAGAGAGAGAGTTAGTTGTTATACATCAGAAACAGAGAGGTCCATTATAGGCTAAATAGCCTGGACTAGGATGTATAGGATATTAAAGATATAAAAGCTTTGAGATTGTATTCACAGATACAACCCAACATTTATATAGTTCAAAGGTTACAAGAAGGCAAATGGGACTAAGCAGTTTCAATTTAAATATAGGAATTCTGATAGAATATGAAGAAAACAAGGGTTAGCGTGTTAAACTCAGCCAGGAGACTGCCTTTAAAAGTAACAGTGTGGGCACCAGATATGAAGACAAAGTACTTAATCCTACACAGACAAAGAAGAGTGAAAATGTCTGGATGCTTTGATGGGAAGGGAGCAGGGCTGATAGGATGGCATTGTGAGCATCCGGGTGTGGCACCGTGAAAATGGCTTCTGTTGAGAAATCTAGCCTCCTCTGCACCATCACAGACAGGCCGTGTGACCCCAGTTAAGGGCCCTTATCTAATATGCTTCAAGTGCCCCGTCATTTGAAAGGAGCCCGGGGAGGTCTCCCCAGCTCCTTGCTGGCTCTGACTCAATGCTGAGGGGGAGCTTGGTACAGACACTGGGGCATGGGATGAACACACCCCTCCATCCACTGAGCCCGGGAGAGCCGTGGTCCGAGCTTGGAAAGATGCTGAGATGCTGCTGTGTGCGGTTGGCTAGACAATGGCCTCCAAGACAATATGTCTGAGTCCCAATTCTTGGAAGCCATGTTCAGACTTAAAGGAAAGAAACAGGGCTTTAGGATTTTGAGGCGGTGATATTATCCTAGATTAAATGAGTAGACCCATGGCAGATGTGATGTGATCGAACCGCTCACGCTCCACCACCATGCCTTGCCTGGCATGATGGTCTGTCTCTCTTCTTACACCGTGAACCAGGATAACCCTTTCCTTCCCGAAGCCGCTTCTGTATGATATTTTGCTGAGCAGTGTGAAAAGTAAGGGCTATAGAATTCCATCACCGTGGAAGCTCTGAGTTCCAAGACCTTGGGGTTCGTGGGGGGGGGGTTCAGACACTTGACAAGGCTCGTGCTCTGCAGTCTGTACGCCCACGTGGCACCCCTGTGAGCTACAACATTTTGGTTCCATTAAAAAATAATTTACCGCCGGGCGTGGTGGCGCACACCTGTAATCCCAGCACTTGGGAGGCAGAGGCAGGCGGATTTCTGAGTTCGAGGCCAGCCTGGTCTACAGAGTGAGTTCCAGGACAGCCAGGACTACACAGAGAAACCCTGTCTCGAAAAACCAAAAAAAAAAAAAAAAAAAAAAAAAAAATTTACCTTGAAGTTACAGAGGCAGGCAGACAGACAGACAGACAGACACACAGTGGGTCTAGAGTCATGCAATTAAAAGACTTATGAGCAAAATAACCTCTCTCCCCTCCTTTCCAATGTCCAGCTCTAGCCTCTAGACAACGCTTCCAGCCCTGCAGGCTTTAGTTTATCATTGCCTGGTCCTGTGCTCATGGACGGAATTACTGTGGCAGGACTTTGTGACCCAGATTTAGGATGGATTTTCCCGCTTCAAATAATTGATTATAAGATTCCCTCACAGGACTGCCCAGCAGCTCGGATTCAGTTGACTCCAGACGCAGTCAAACTGACAGCCAGGATTCGACCATCGCAGGTAACTGCAGATTTTGTCTTTTGAGTTGCTTGCGCAGGGTAACTGGAACATTCTTCGCTCCCCACCCACAACACGTGAGTTTCTCTCTGCGTCTATTTTAAGGGACAGTGTGACCTTACTGTGAGCTTACCTTTGTTGCCATACCCTAGGCAGTGCTGCTCTGATTCTGAAAATAGCAGCTGAGCTTTCTGGGCCATTCAAAAGCAGCAGGATCCTTCTCGCTAGCCTGGTCTGCCCCCCCCCCCAGCAGTGGTGTGGTACTGGGAACCAGTCAAAAGGCACCCCTGGGAATTGCAACAACCCTCATGCTGGGAGGTCTTTGGATGGCCCAGGTCCCTCCCAGAGGTTTTCTTGTCTATTAGTCAGAGCCGTGGGAAGTGTCTTTGGATTTGAGCTACTTTTGCCATTGTGGATGCAGGGGGCTTTTTTATTTTTTTATTTTTTATTTTTTTTTGGTCCAAGCACAGAAGTTACTATTAAAAGCCCCAGCTGCATGGAGGGCTGGAAGTGGTGACACAGAAAAAAAAATTTGTCTTCTGATTCCCAAGAATGGAGCCAGATGGTGAAGCCAAGCTGGGAATGGGAGGTGGAAGGGGTGGGGCAGGGGGTGTGTGGCTAGGATCAAAGCCAGAAAAGAGGTGGCTCCCCAAAGAAAGCCCCATGCTAGTTGCCGAGGGGGGGATGGGTGCCTTCCATCAGAGCTATAGAAAGCTCAGTTGTGGGTCAAGCTATGGGCTTTGTGTCCAACCGTCTAGATCCAACCCTGCTTCCCACCCTATGACCATTACCAGTGATGGCTAGTCTCAACTTGATTGATCGAGAGGTGCCTAAGGCATTTGTAAAACACAACCTCGAATGTGTCTATGGGCATGTTTCTAGACATGGTTAGGTCTTGAGAGTTCTACCTGATGAAAGGTTTACTCTGTAGTGGATTAAAATTAATTTTTTAAAGATTTATTTATTTATTTATTAATATGTAAGTACACTGTAGGTGTTTTCAGACATACCAGAAGAGGGCATCCGATCTCATTACAGATGGTTGTGTGCCACCGTGTGGTTGCTGGGATTTGAACTCAGGACCTCCAGAAGAACAGTCAGTGCTCTTTAACCGCTGAGCCTTCTCTCCAGCCCTATAGACTTTTAGGAGGTGGTGGAAATGTGGGAGGTAAGGTCTGATTGGTGGAAATACATCACTGGGGGCGTATACTTGATGTCTACTTCCTGCCTTTCTTCCTAAGACGCCATTCTGTGTCTTGCCTGCCATGATGTCAGCCATTTTGACACGCCATCCTGACTGAAATGGACTGAAATCTTAGGAACCACGAGGCAAAATAATTTCTCTTTTCCTTGTTTTCTCGGGTGTTTGGTCACCGCTATGTGAAACTAATAGATTATCTATGCAAATTAGCCAAGTCTGTTTGACTTTTTCAGGTCTCAGAGGTGCTGATCTCCAAAATAGGGTTGCTAATGGCTGGATAAGAATTCACACTGAGAATGAATGGGGACAGTGCATGTAATGTCCTCGGAATGGTCCTCAAATCTGCCTACAAATTAGAATTACCCGGAGATCTTTAAGGAGCTCCGAAGGCTGAGGATTGAGGTTACTGACAATGGCCTATGGGGTAAACCCTAAAACGCTCCCTAGGAAGCATACTGTGTTGAGTTCTGTTCCTCCAACTAAAAATTCATGGCCTTCACCAAACTTTAGAAAATAACTGTTATTAGGAAATATTAATAGTTTCATAGCAGGTTGCAATTATTTAAAAATCTAGTGTAGCTTAAGGTAGACTAAGTAGTCGATATAAAAAAAAAGTTACAAAAGGCTTAGGCGTGGACAAAATGATGTGAAGACACAAAGTGCTGTGAAGGAAGCATCTCTGCTGTCAGATGCATAGGATGTCTAGCAATTCCCAGAAGGTGGGACAGAGGCAGGGTTTACCCTTCCTCAGAGCCCTTTAGAAGGTTACCTTGGAGTTAGGAGTGTTTGCACACAACCTGGAGGGCCTGAGTTGCGATCCCAGCACCCAGGTAACAAGCCAAGTGTGATCGTTCCTGTGTCTATAACCTCAGTGCTGGCGAGGGGGTGGGGCTGGGGCGCTTAGGCAGATCTCTGGGGCTTGCTGGCTGCTATCCTACCCCAAAACCGTGAGCTTCAGGTTCAGGGGAGAAAACTGCCTACACCGAATAAGGCAGAGCCATAGGGAAGGACTCCTGTGCATATTCCAACGTCACACCAGCACTCATATTTGCATAAATACCTCTGTCTCTGTCTCTGGTTCTCTCTAGAATCATGAATTAATGAATGCCTGTTGTTTTTAGACAGCAGACATTTGTGGTATTTTGATATAGCAGCCATAAAAAAAAACAACCCTTCATGTAATTATTGTAAGGCTGTGGACAAAGCTGTCAATCATAGTTGTGGACAAGAGCATGCCAATTACTCAATAGATGTGAACTTTAATTCATCATCTTGCAGTGTATTTATTGCCTTAGTCATGGGCAAGAATATCAGACTGAAACATCTTTGTTATTGTTAGCGTGTGAGAGGAGTCTTAAAGAATCTGCTCCCCGAGACTACAGAGATGGCTCAGTGGTTAAGAGCACTGGCTGCTTTTCCAGAGGACCCCAGTTTGATTTCCAGCGTATACACGGTAGCTAACAATATCCTTTAATTCCAGTTTCTGGCCTCCATGGGCAAAGCACCTATGGGGTACATAAACATACATGCAGTCAAGTGTGTGTTGATCTCACAAACCAAGAGAGTAGTTCAGAGATGTTTGCCATGTCCGCTTCAGCCCCGGCGACTCTTACTATGACGAGTTGGGTCATGGGAGTTCACTGATTCTGCTTCTGATGGTCAAATTAATCTACAGTCACTTTCCCTCTGGTGTCTTGTCTCATCAAGAGCCAGGGCCAAAACTTGCCTCCTTTTTCCTTCAGGACATAAGCTTTTGGGAACCAAAGTCAGGATGATAATTTTACTTCCCTGTGTTCTACTCTGTCATATCTTCTCTCTGAAGAAAGGAAACACAAAAACCAGGAGAGAGGACTGGGGAGCAAGGAGCCACGAGGCCTGGTCTACCGGCAGGGAAAATCCCCACCACTTAGTGACCCAGTGATAACACTGTCTCAGAGCTCTTAGCCATGGCAGTGGACTCCAAGAGGCCTTTTCCTCTGATTCGGGGAGATGGACAGGTTCTGGGGCCCAGGTTTTGCATCGCTTATGTATCAGAGTGGATCCTGTTATCTACCTCTTTATCTTCCATTCCTGGTATTTAAGGGGAATCCCAAACTTTGATGGCCAACTGTCCTGTTTGCTTTGGACTAAAGTATTTCTGGGACCTGGGTATTTTCTTGCTAAAACTGGTATTGTCTGAAGCAAGCTGGGTCAGTCTGTCTTCCTCTCAGAATTTTTGTTTTCCTTTGGGGCTAACATTCTGCGTCTCTGTGTACCTGTTTCTAGTGTGTCATGTCTTTTCTTTGCTATTCTAAAGAGGTAGAGGCAGCTACCCATTAGCAAGACGCCTCACTTCCCAGACTGACCTGACTCCACTCTCCTGGCTGGACGGCACCCTTGCCTTTGGGGATGAGAATTCTGGCTCTGGAGTCCGCAGTCTTCTGGGCTGCTTCCTGGCTTACCCGCTACCACAGCTCACCATCACCAGACTGTTAGCTGCATCTTGTCTGGTGCACTGAGATCATCTTTAATTTATGTGTCTGTTTATACTCATGCCAGTGGGTGGATTATCAATGAACAACCCGAAACGGAATGCAGACAGATTTCTCTGTTGGTGGATTAGCTGTCAGTGCTGGCAGAGTGAAGAGAGCTCATCAAGTGTGTGTGTGTGTGTGTGTGTGTGTGTGTGTGTGTGTGTGATTGATGGGTAGGTGGGTGAGTGTAGGAAAGAGAGAAAAGGAGGAGGGATACAGTAGAGAGGACCATCTGTTCCTCGTAGCCTCTATTAACTCTTCCCTCCCCTCTTTCCAGCAGCCATGGCCTTGGTTACCATTGTCTGGGGCAGACTTTCATTTTAGGATATTTCTGACCTAGCTGTTGACCGCAACAATGATTCTGATTTTTGTTTTTGTTTTTGTTTTTGTTTTTCTCTTCGAGTTAGCTTTCCCATAGAGAGATGGAGTCCTATTCCATAGTTGAAAGAAACAGCTTTTGCTTGCTTGGTTTAACTTCCCCGAGATGCTCCCTGTAGCTTTAAGAAAACCAATTGGCCTTTCTCATCGCTAGTTGCTTTGGCATAACAAGAACCCAGGCCACATGGGCATACTTTCAAAGTGTGGTACCAGTGATGCTGATCGGAGGGTATTCTTTATATTATCCTCTGCTCAAAGACCTAAAGCAAGAGCAAGTGCAGGCATGTGGTTTATAGAAGAAAACCCACACTGATTACGCTGACCATCTTTGTCTTACTCACTTAACTACTTCAGAAAGCCTGCACAGAGGCCAGAAGCGGACTTGGGCCCTTCTAGATTATTCTTTGCCTTGTTCTCTGGAGATAGGTCTCTCTGCACACCTGCCACTGGCCTAGCAGCCAACGAGCTGTAGGGATTCTTGTGTTTCTACCTAAGACAGCACTGGGCGCCACAGGCATGTGTGCAGCTCTTTAATGTGGGGGTTGAGGGTTCAAACTCATGTTTACCGACCCAGCCCACAGGTACTTTATGGTTATGTGTGGCGCATGTGGTATTTGTGTGTGCACCGCGCATCCAATCAATCAGGCCTACCCATTGTGCACATGAGCACATGTGGAGGCCATAGGAAGATGTCGCTGTCACTCCCTGTCCCTCTCCACCTTATCTCCTCAGGCTCCCAGAGACAGTGGCAGCTTCTCAACTACCTCTTTGTCTACTACGTTTTGGCTTAGTTGATTTCTATGCTCCATTATTTATTCTTATATTGAATTAAATTCGTTCTTAATTAATTTTGTTTTTAGCTTCCTTTGTTTTCTTTTGAGACAGGGTCTTACTATATAGTCTTGGTTGACCTGGAACTCACTCTATAGACCAGGCTGACCTTGAACTCACATAGTTCTACTTGCCAGTGTGAACCAATACACCGATTTTTTTTCTCGTCTTCTTAAAATTGAAACACATGTACATGATTTAAAAAATTTTTTTAACATAAACACATAAATCTCTAATTTCCCTTTGAGTTAATTTTTAAAATGATTATCAATCAGGTAAATTTTTTTAATATCATAAGTGATATCTTCTTGGACCCATGATTATTTAGGAGTGTCTTAATTAATACACAAATAATTGGAGGTCTAGCTCTGTCTCTGTTGTTTCCTAACATAATGCAATCAGTACATAGTATGAGCACATCTTTAGAACATTTTAAATGTTTCAAGGCTTGCTTTCCGATCTGGTATATGGTCTAGCTTGGTGAGTGTTCTCTGTATGCCTGAGAAGAATTTGTGTGATACAGTTGTCCAGCTAGCATGCTACAAATATCGGTAACACCAGAGTGGTTTGATGTAGTTGTTCTGATCCTGTGGATTCTTGTTGAGTTTTGTCATGAGGTTCCGCCAATCCACTGAGAGAGAAGACCCCAGGTGTGTGGACTGGCTACTTCTCCCATGAGTTCTGTGCATTGTGTTTGTGTGTCTGAAGCTCTGTCACAAGGAACACGCCATTAACAGTTGCTTGGCATTCTTGATGAACTGTCATTTCGAATGACCATGATTATCTCTGAGGACATTACTTGCCTTGGGTCTACTTTGTCTCATCTTAGTATAGCCACCGTTTTTGGGATGACATGTTCTTAGTTCCATTCAAGTTATGTCTCTTCTGACTAGTACATAGTTGGGCCTTTTTGTATTTTTCCTTATAACTGTGAACTTGTAAATCTCCCCCTACCCCAAATTTCTCCATTTTAAATATCTTGTATTAATGTGGTCTGTTTCCTGGATACATTCCATTCTGTGAATGAACCAATATTCACACATTATCATTGGCTAAAGGCTACCTTTACATTAGGAATCACTCTTTGTACTGTGTGTGCTATCAAGTTTGATAAATGCCACATATCCACCAGTGTGTGTGTGGGTCTCTGTTTTATTGCCCCCGATTCCCATACTTCACACATTATGCTCCTTTCCTAAGCTCCTTACCATGACCCATCCTTTGTCTCTATAGTTACCTTTCTCCAGAATGTTATATAGTTAGAGTAACATAATAGGTCGACTTCTCAGACTTAGCAATATGAAGTTAAGGTTCCTTTGCATCTTTTTGTGGTCTGATCATTTTTTATTACTGAGTAGTATTCCTTATTATTGCATATGTCAAATACAGTACATCTTCCCTATGGAATCTTTAAGGGTCATTTCTACTGATGTGGCAATTGTACTCCAAGAGTTCCGTGAAATTAAAGGATTGCTATTAGTAGCAGGTTCTGCAGAGGGAGGCGTGGCATGGTCTGGAGGAGGTATGTGGGAGGAACTTCTAATGAATAGATGTGGAGGGAAAGAAATCAGGAGAGGACAGGGAGTTGGAGAGAGAGAGGGAGAGAAAGATGGAGGAAGGAAGGAAAAACAAAAGGCAGGGAAGGGGAGAAGATGGAGCAGGAGGGTGCACTGGCTGGTTTTCTGTGTCAACTTGACCCAGGCTGGAGCTATCACAGAGAAAGGAGCTTCAGGTGAGGAAATGCCTCCATGAGATCCAGCTGTGGGGAATTTTCTTAATTAGTGATCAAGGGGGAAGGGGCCCTTGTGGGTAGTGCCATCCCTAGACTGGTAGTTCTGGGTTCTATAAGAGAGCAGGCTGAGCAAGCCAGGGGAAGCAAGCCAGTAAGAAACATCCCTCCATGGCCTCTGCATCAGCTTCTGCTTCCTGACCTACTTGAGTTCCAGTCCTGACTTCCTTTGGTGATGAACAGCAGTGTGGAAGTGTAAGCTGAATAAACCCTTTCCTCCCCCACTTGCTTCTTGGTCATGATGTTTTGTGCAGGAATAGAAACCCTGACTAAGACAGAGGGGGAGAGATGAACACAGAAGGAAGAGGGAGAGAGGGGAGAAGATGAAGAAAAGTCAGAGAGGAAGGTTAGAGGTAGAGGGAGGGTAGGGATTCAGGCCATAGGCAAATGCTTTTTGGGGGGAGCCAAAGAGAGCAGAGAGCACACACACAAAGTGTGAAGGAAATTCCCTGGTGTATTTGATTGTCATTGTGTCACAGATGGGAAGAAAAAAAAGAATTTGTGTGAGGGGCTGACCTTATCCACCTGGTCCACATGTCCACCTTGTACTTAGAGTCTGTTTAGGGTGATGGTGGGGCACCAAGAAAAAAAGTCCTTAAAATTCACGTATTGTATGGATGTGTCATGCTGTTGATTCAGCTGTTGAAGAGAGTCTTGGTTGCTTCTAAGTTTTGCCAATTATGAATAAAGATGCTATAAATATTTGTGTGTGGGTTTTAGTGTGGATATAGTTTCAGTTCACTTGAGTGAATTCCAAAGAGCTTGACTGCTGCATTGCATAAGTTTGTCTTTTCATCAATTACTTTTTAACAAGTTCATATATATATATATATATATATATACATATAATGAATTTTGATACTATTCATCTGTTACTTTCTCATATCCCCTCCCCCTCTTGATGAATCCCTTCTTCTTCTTAAGTAGTCTCATTTATATTTTCATGTCACATGTGCACATGCATGTGTGTGTGTGTGTGTGTGTGTGTGCACACGTGTGTGCACATGTGTGTGCTCCACTCAGTTGAATTAGGGTTGTTGCATGAGTATGGGTATGGGGTCTTTAATAACGCATAGACAACTTACCACTGGCTACACCATCCTCCCTTCCCCCACAACTATTTAATGGTCAATAGTTCTGCAAGGATGGGTGGAACCCCACAAGCCCCTCCTCCTTCCATGATGGACTAGCGATGGGTCCAATGTTATGCAGGTAACCACAGCTGCTGTGAGTTCAAGGGTGCAACAGCCATGTCCTACCTGGAAGACAGCTTCTACAGTACTCCTCCCTATCTTCTGACTCTTACACTCTTTTTATCTGTCTGCTACGGAGGAGTACATTTTGGATAACATTCCCAGACTTCTGCTTTGAATTCTCAACAGCACTCAGAGACTTCTCTGATGCCACATGCTCACCGGAACTTACTGCTGTTTGTGCTTTGGCCTTTGACTCCTCTGCAGGTATGCGTTGTTTTATAATATATCATGTGGGATTTCTCTTTATGGGCTTATTTGCTGCCTGGATAGTGGGGTGTGTGTGTGTGTGTGTGTGTGTGTGTGTGTGTGTGTGTGAGAGAGAGAGAGAGAGAGAGAGAGAGAGAGAGAGAGAGAGAACTGTCTGTTTAGATATTTTGCTCATTTTTACATTAGATTATTGTCTTAGTCTGTGTTCTATTGATGCAAAGAGACACCGTGACCACAGTAACTCTTATAAAGGAGAACATTTAAGTGGGGCTGGCTTGCATGATTACTAAACATTAAGGGTTTTAGTCCCTTATCGTCATGGCAAGGAGCATGACAGCATGCAGGCAGACATCATGGTGTGCTGGAGAAGTTAAAAGTCCTACATCCAGATCTTTAAGTAGCAGGAAAAGAGAGAGGCACTGGGCCTGGCTTAAGCTTTTGACATTCCAAAGCCACCCCCCTCCCCAGGGACACATCTACTCCAACAAGGCCATACCCCCAAATTCCTCTCAAGTAGTGCCATCCCCAATGACCGAGCATTGGGTCAAATCCGTGAGCCAATGGAAGGAGGCCATTCCCAAACCACACAGTTGCTTATTCTCTTACTGACATCTTTGTAAGAAAGTATCTGTATATTTTTGAAGACTCCTTAAACAAATATTTGTTTTGGAATAATTTTCTCAGCGTTTAGTTTCTCAGAGTGGTTTTCCTGGGAATGTGTCTATAGAGCAGGTTTGAAGAAAGGCCAACTTACTTGTTTTTTAAACATAATTATATGGCACATCTAAAAATGTATTAGGAAACTCAAGGTCACCCACATCTTCTCTTAGGCTTTGGTACAGTTTTAGATATAGGTGCATGGGTTGGGTCACGTTTATGAGTTGTATAGGGTTGCTATTTTTGTATGTATATTAGATGTCCAGTTGATCCAGCAACATTGGTCATAAGAAAAGAAAGGGAAACAATAGTTATGCTTTCTCCACTAAACCTTTGTTCCTTGTTCAAAGATGTTCCTTGGTCACGGTTGTGTGGGTCTGTTTCTGGGTTTTCCATTTTGCTCAGTTGATCTGTATGTTTATGACTTCACTGACCCACACTGTTGATGGCTATAGCTTTGTAGCAAGTGTTGAGGCTGGCAATGCCAGTTCTGCTGTGTTCTTTACTTTCAGCACTATGCTGGCCATTCTGAGCCTTTGCCTCTCCACATAAATTTTAGAATTAATATGTTGATTTGTGAAATAGCTTGCTCGTATTTTTACTGGTGTTGTACTGACTACATACACACATTTGAGGGGAACTTTGATCTCAGACTTTCTGTCTTTGTGTGTGGAATTTCGTCTGGTTGCTTAGATGCTAGAATTCTTTCATCAGAATGTTTCAGTGTCCCCATATGGATCTTGGGCATATTTGACTACATTCATCACCAATTCTCTTGCTTGCTTTCTTGGTCCTAACAAGCATCACACTGTCCTTGGTTTTGTTTGTCCACTGCTGGTACATAGGGAGGTGACCAACTTTTACATTAACCACATGTGTGGCTGCCTGGCAGTCTGCATTTCCATGATTTTACTCTTTGTTTGGGGGAGTTCCTGCATAATCAATGCCATTTGAACACAGAAACTTTTACTTATTACTTCTCAGTGTATATTCTCTTGGCTTTCCTTCTGGTCTTTCTTCATTAGTGAGGACTTCCAGGGTGATGTTGAATGGAGGGAGTGAACAGCCTTCCATGTTCTTAATTTGAATGGGAAAGTTTCTAGTTTATTACTATTATTATCGTGTTAGATGTTGGCTTTAATTCTTAGTGGGATTTTTTTTTTAAAAAAAACCAAGTTGAGGAACTTCCTGTTTATTCATAGTTTTGTGAGAGCTTTCATTATGAGTAGGTGTTATTTTGCATTGAATGCCTTTTTTGCATCTGTTAACACAATCATATAATTTCTCCATCCTTTAGTGTATTGATATAATGGACCACATCAATTGATGTTTGAACAATGAGCCAGCCTTACATCTCTGGGCTCAATCCACATGGACATGCTGTGCAATTATTTGACTCACTATTGAATTCAACATGTTAATAGGTATAAATTTTATTATGGGGAAGAGCGCCAATGCACTTGTACTTCCAATATTTGGGGAAATGCAGGGGTCAGCACACTCAGAGAGCAATGGATAAGCTTTACCCTAGGAAAACCCACCGGATTCTTAAATTTCTGATTTGGAAGACAGATGATTGTTGACTTAATTTAGTACAAATGCAACTGTTCAGATTCTCTGTCTTCATGTAAGCTTTGTCAGATTATATCCTTCTAGGTTCATCTAGGCTATCAAAGTAAGGGTTTTTTTTTGGTATATATAGTCACATATACACATATATGCATATACCCACATATACATATATATTGTACTTATTGGGGTGGGGACATAGCTCATTGGTAGAGTACTTGCTTCACGTGTGCAAAGGCTCCGGATTCATCTCAAAATTGTGCAAAAGTGTGCTTAACTCTGCTTAAGTTTATATATATATATATATATATATATATATATATATATATATGCATATTTATATATTATATGTAAATATACATTAATATATTATAAATGTAACATATTTATGTATTTCAATTATCTTGTGCTCTGAAATGATGTTCCCTGTTTTAATTTTGATTTTAGAGTCTCTCTTTCTCTCTCATTTTTAATAAGGTAATATGACAAGAACTGAAACACTGTCATGGTTTATGTGTTCCTCAGAAGTGTGTTGCCCAGTTGCTAAGATGCTAACACAATTCTGGCCTGATATCATACTTTACACGGTTTTCAGTCTCTACATTTTAAGGTGTATCTGCAGCCCAAAATATGATTTCTCTTAATGAATGACCTATTTGGCGTGAGTTTGAGAAGAGCGTGTATTCTGTTGTTGGATGTAATAGTCTGAAGATGTCAATTATATCCAGTTGATTGATGGTGCGACTCAATTCAATTATGTCTTTAATGATTTCCTGCTTTCTGGGCTTGCCAATTACTGATTGTGGGGTCCTGACGTCTCCGACTGTCAGAGTCGGCTCATCTGTTAGTCCGCGCACCTCTCTCAGCTTTGGCCTTGGTTCCAGTTCTACCATATTTTGGCACTTTGCTTTTAGGTGTATAAATTAAGGATTGTTATGTCTTTTTGTAGCACCAACCTCTTTGCTATTAATATAGTGCTTCCTTGTCTCTGATATTTATCTTTGTTCTGAAGTCTCCTCTGTCTACAGTTAAAATAGCACTCTAGATGTATTTTAATTCAAGTTAACAAGGTATAACTTTATTTCTTATTATTTTTAAAGATTTTAATCATACTTATTCTTATTTTATGTGCACTGGTATTTTGCTTGCATGTCAGTGTGTGAGGGTGTCAGATCCCCTGGAACTAGAGTCACAGACAGTTTTTAGCTGTCAACTAGGTGCTGGGAATTGAACCTGGATCCTCTAGAAGAGCAGCCAATGCTCTTAACTGCTGAGCTATCTTGCCAGTCACCCCCTAATATTTTTAAAATTTAATCTTAACTGATCTGTGTGTGTGTATATATATATGTGTGTGTGTGTGTGTACATATATGTATAACTGATATATGTATACATATCAATTATATATGATATATTCACACATATATGTGTACACACACATGCAAACTTATTGTACATGTTAGGGTGGAGATGTAGCTTAGTGGTAAAGTACTTGCTTAGCATGTGTGAAGACTCTGGAATCAGTTCCCAGTAGTGTAAAATCGTGCTTAACTGTGGAGTGCCATATGATGTTTTGATAGTTTTGCTGGATATAGAATTCTAGGTTGGTAGTGTTTTCCTTTTCACATTATAAATATTTTGCTCCACTTTTATCTTTGTTTGTATAGTTTCTGAAGAGAAGTCTGAGCATGTTCCTGCCACTTTTCCTTCATACATAACTTCATCCTTCCCACATAACTTCCTTCATAATGTTCTCTGTGTATCCTATTTTAAGTCTGAATATGTTGTGCCTAGGCATAGGTATCTTGGTATTTACGCTGCCTGGGTGTTCCCTGAGCTTCTTGGACCTGTGGTTTGGTATACTTGTCAGCCATGATTACTTGACATCTTCTCTTTTCTCTGTGCACTCTGTCTTTTACACTCCCCTTCTGCCCCCACAGACTTCAGATAGCTTGCTGTCACTTTTATAACATTTTCCTTTTGCATTTCAATTTGAGCATTTCCGTTGTCATTTCCTCAAACTCATGGGTTCTTTCTTCATGGATTCTTGTTTTAAGGGTAGTACCACTGAAGGTGTTTATGAGTTACTAAGTCATTGGTGGTGACAAAGCACCATTGCCAAGGCAGTTTATAGAAGAAGCATTTATTTGGGCTTCTGGTTACAGGGGGATCAACGCCCATGATGGTGGAATGGAAGCGTGGCAACAAGAGTAGGCATGACGTCGGGGCAGGAAGTGGAGGGCTCGCATCTTTAACAACAGTGGGAGCAGAGAAAGAGAACTGCCAGTAGGCTTAGCTTTTTGCTCTCAAAGCCACTCCTAGTAGCATACTTTCTCAGCAGGGTCACACCTCCTAAGCTTCCCCAAACAATATCACCTATTGGGAACCAAGTATTCAAATGCCTGAGACTATGGTGGTAGGGGGAATACCTCATTTAAACCACACCACATGCATCATTCTTGCTAAAATATTTTTTAATTTTTGCTTTTTCCTTAAGTAGTTAATATATATATATTGGCCAGGTGGTGGTGGTTTGTGCTTTTAATCCCAGCACTCAGGAGGCAGATGCAGGCAGATCCTGAGTTCAAGGCTATCCTTGTCTACAGAGCATGTTCCAGGATAGCCAGAGCTACACTGTGAAATCCTGTCTTGAAAAACAAACAAACAATTCAGATTTTTTTCTCTCCATGTGAGTGCTTTTTTACTTAACCATTCCTGTATGCTGTTCATTTCCCTCTTAGCATATTCCACAGTCATAATCTGAATGCCCACCATACCGTAACTGGATTTAAATGTTTGCTATGGTTGTGCCATCTGTTTTGTTTGTTTGTTTTTCCTTTTTGTGCCATGTCATTTTTCTTCATAGCTGCCCCTGATGCATTTGTGCTAGAAGGAACTGAGTTTGATGAGTATGAGGCTTTTTGCTTACCTGGCTAGGGGTCAGACTGCTCTGTTTGCTAAAGATATGAGTATCAGAGCTCTGATGTCCTATATTCCCCTGAGAGCTCTGATGTCCTATATTCCCCTGAGAGCTCTGATGTCCTATATTCCCCTGCTACTGTTTCCTTTTCCCCCCTAAATCCTGAAGTAGGCAGTTCTTTCCATTGTACATCAGTCATTATGAGAGCTCCTGTTGATATGGTGAGAGGGAGGATCAGACGGGAAGAAGTTCATGTCCTTATGATTATTAATAGATTCAGTCTTTTGTTGTTGTTGTTGTTGTTGTGTTTTTTTTTTTTTTTGAGACAGGGTTTCTCTATGTAGCCCTGGCTGTGTTGGAACTTACTCCATAGACCAGGCTATCCTCGAACTCAGAAATCCACCTGCCTCTGCCTCCCAAGTTCTGGGATTAAAGGCGTGCGCCACCACTGCCTGGTGGTTCAGTCTTTTAGTAAGTATGTGTCCTGGGCTTTCCTACTGAGGTCAGGATTATTAGTCAGATCCCAATGCTGTGATAAAATACTTGAGGAAATCAACTAAAAACGAAGAAAAGTTTCGGTGCAGGTCACTTGAACTGGTTGCTTTGGGGCTTGTGGTAGCGGTAGATCTCGGGGAAATGGGATGTGTGGTGGAGGACACCTTTACCCCCAGATGTTAAGCTAAGAGACAGGGAACAGGAACTGAACTCCCAGAAACCTCCCAAGTGCATGCCCCCAATTGTCTAACTTCCTTCCAGTGGGCCTCACCTCTTGAATGTCCCATCACCTCCCAAGAGCACCTGTCATAGGGACCTGAGTCTCCCAAATAGCCCTTTTCTATTGAATGTCCCACCTTGGTAGAAGTTACGTATGTAAGGAACTGTGGTTGACACAGGCAACATTCATTCACTCACCTGCTCCTTGGGTCAATCTCTCCTTCTTCCTCAGCTCCACCGCCAAGAGATTCCCCCTAAATGTTCTTTGGCCAGGCTGCTCTGACCTTTCTTGGACATTTCCTGGTCAAGAAGTGGGAGGCTCACCTCAAGTTTCAAAGATCCTCCCATCCCAGCAGGTTACTGGCCAGGAAGATGGGATCCCATCTCAAGTTAATAATATAGCCTCAAACGCTAGGAAGGTCAGAGACAGGCCAGCTGAGGAGGATCAATCCACAGCTTTCTGAAGTAGATATAAATCATCCTGGCATTGTGATTCATTTGGCATTTTAAGGCTGAGTCACTTCTCTTTGTCTTTGCCTTGAAGCTGCTATGTCCGGCAGAGGCTAAGCCTGCTGGCTGATTTGTCATTTGCCCTAAAAGGTGGTAAAGGATGTGACAGGACTCTAGACCTGGCAATGGAGACGGGAAGATGAAAACACAGTACTCTTGCTGGGATAGTTTATAATATGCTGGGCAATTAAGCCAAAGATCAACTCTAGGAGCAGAAATGAAGCCAATAGCAGCACTGGCTCACGATTTTATGCAGACTTATTAGGAAGCAGTCACCCTATTTATGTGTGTCATCTTGGTTGTGGGGGATGATGGCTTGCCACCAACTAACTGAACAGCAGATTCTATTCCTCTAGTGAAGGGTGAGCCTATATAATTTATACCTTTACTTCCTAAGTCCTAGAATGTAGGCGTGTATCACCAAGCCCAGCTAATGCAGACATTATTCATAAGATCCCTGCCATTCCCTTTTCCTCCAAGTCTTCTAAATCCAGTGTGTATTTGTTATTTATAGCACAGCACAATCAGACTAACGTGATTTTAGGTGCTCAGCAGCCACATCTGGCCATGGCTACCAACCTGGAAGGCAAAGGCAAAGACGAAGCAGGCGTCTTGCATGTTGATTTGATTACTTACAAACTGTCATTTGAAATGCATTCAACAAAGGTTTATTAAATGGCTATTCTGAAAAAAACATTGCTATTATTCTTACCTATCAGGCTTATGTCCCAAGACTCTGCCGAGCTCCAATACCTATTTGCCATCTATCAGCAGTATGACCGGTGACACCCGTGGCTAGTAGTGACAGAGAGTGCGGATACACCAGACCAAGGGACTATTCATGTTTTGGGTGCCATCTTGTGTGGGATGGAGCAAGGCAATGCAAGATTTCATCCTGCTACTCAGGATGGTTTGCAATTTGCAACTCATGAGTTGTTTATTTCCGGCAACTTCCACCTCATGTTATCCTCCTGGAATGGAACCGTGATGAATTGGAAAGTTCTGTTAAAGAGAAGGGGGTAGTGATTACTTGGAACACACAGATTGAACTTCAGAACTTCTGTCTTGTGAGAAAGGAAGAGACAAACGTGGTGACTAGGTAGCATGTATGTATCAGAGAGCGGTAAGAGCACAGAGAAGATGCAGCGTTTGCGAGAACAGCTGTTGGGCTGGGGGTGGTATTTAGATGGCTGAGTCATGACAGACACCTCTGGAGCTGTGACATCTGGGGTGCCTGTACTTAAAGGGAAGAGAATGCTGGTGACTTTGCCATAGAACAAACCAAGAAAAGTTTCAAAGGCTGACACGGTTGCAATTGTTGGCACGGGACAGCAGCCGCAACCAGAGGGCAGACTCGCTCTTGTCTGGGTCGTTCAGGAAGTCTTTGGAGAACAAATGGAGAATGACTCCTTTAGAGACCATGGCCTGGTAGTTGGGACAATGAAATGGTTTACTGGGAAAAGAAGCTTGTAGTACAAACCTAGTGGTATGAGTTCAAATCCTGGACTCTGAAAAGCTGGATGGAGAGAAGGGATTGCACAGTGTTTTTCCTAACCTCTTCAGGCATTCCACTGCACCAAGACCTCTTTACAAGAGAGGTGGCTTTTGTGGGGCTTGGGGGTGGGGGAAGGTGGGCCAGATGTGGCTGAGGCCTTCGATACTTCATCTCTACCTTCAAAGACATCAGTGGTCCTTATAACACGGAGTCTAACATACATCGTAAAAGCTGGGCTTTGATTACATTCGTGTTGTAGTCTCAGTGAAGACATTACTGCAAACTCCGTGGCTCAGAACATTAAAATGTGTCTTCTTACAGTCCTGGAGGACAGAGTCTGTCTTTGATGTGAGCAGGACCCTGCCCCATCTCAAGCTGGTGGCCGTTATAATCACTGTACCTTCTAGCTAACGATGGCCGTTGTAATCACTGTACCTTCTAGCTAACGATGGCCGTTGTAATCACTGTACCTTCTAGCTAACGATGGCCGTTGTAATCACTGTACCTTCTAGCTAACGATGGCCGTTGTAATCACTGTACCTTCTAGCTAACGATGGTTTCCGGTGCTGGTGGCTTGTAGTCATCTCACTCCAGTGTCTGTCTCTTCCTTTCGTGGTTTCTCGGGTCTGTATCTTCGGTCCTACTCCTGTAAGGACCGTGCTGATGAGTTTACAAGGCAACCTGAATAGCAGGATGATTTCACCTTAAGTTTCTTAATTACATCCACAAGGTCTTTTCCAGAAAGGACACAGGCTCCCAGATATGATCACCCTCCCAGACTGTATATACACACACTGTACACAGTCTTGCTTTTCTCCCTACGGTAAACTTACACCCTTACACAGAGTTCTGTTGCTCTCAATTCTGTTGATGGCTGATCGATCATCTCCCAGATTTGTGTGACTAGGAGATGGATGGGAAGGAAGGATGGACAAAGGACTGTTCTGTTATCTGGCTGAGTTCTGGGAAAGACGGAGGAAGGTAGGGTGAACTCAGCCCCATCAAGGAAAGGACAGCTTTAATGTAAACAGCTGAGGACGGGATTGTGGGCTGTTCCCTTCGTCATGTATGTGCAATTTCCTAGTTCTTGACTGGAGCTCCAAAACTGTTCTCTTTAAAAGAGATGGAAGAGGGAGGGATGGGAAGGGAAAATAGGTCAGAAGACAAGAACCAAGTTCTTCCTCTGGCTATCTGTGAAGACAAAATGGGATACCGCTGATCTTCATAGTTATTTTGTCTTGTTTTGTTTTTGCTTCTTCTTTCCAAAGGTGGAAAAGAGAGTCAGCAACTCATGGGTGGAGGTGTTCTATTTGAGAGTAAAGTGTCCAGTCATACTGTATGCCTCTGGGGGAAAAAAAGGGAAAAGTTCTTGTCTAGTGCCCTCTGAGGGTGTGAACAGCAGATCTTAACAGAAACAGTCCAATGGAATCCCTAATTCATTTCTCTCTCTCTCTCTCTCTCTCTCTCTCTCTCTCTCTCTCTCTCTCTCTCACACACACACACACACACACACACACACACACACACACACACACACACAGAGAGAGAGAGAGAGAGAGAGAGAGAGAGAGAGAGAGAGAGAGAGAGAGAGAAAGAGAGAGGGCTAAGCAATGGTTTTGGTTGCTCTTCAGTCCCATCACTGAAGGTAAGGCCAAGAACCCAAATGTTGCTTTCTTCAGTCAGGTGACTGCCATCTCTGAGAAAGCAAGACTTCCCATGGAGAGGCCAAGAGCCATTCCATTTATAGGCAAGGTTTCCATTCCAGTGACATGTTTCAAGGAAGTGGTTTGTCGGCCAGAGGGAAGGATGAGATGGATTCTTCCTACAGGTCTGAAAATACCAGTTGGCTGAGTCATTGGTGCCTGTCAAAGTGTAAGGCCTCCGTGATTTCGCAGTCTAGTCCTTTGGTTGGGATTTCAGTTTACAAGGAAACCTCTCAGAACCCCATCGTGAGGGAAGGCTAAACTTAGCCCTGACGCTTTTAAAGTTTCTGTCAGAGAAAAGAGAGGATTCCTACTATTCCGGACAACAGTGGCTCTGACGTTTGACCTGATGGCCATGCGGGTGTGGTTGTGATTCCAGCATGTAAAATGTCTGAAATAAGCTAACGAGGCAAAATATGCTTGAGGTTCTGGCCTTCCTTTTACACACACTGACCCAGGCATGAGAGCTAGCAGCCTAAGCCATCTTCCATGTCCCACAGGCTTCAGAGGACCCTAGTCAAGCCCTCTGGGAAATGTAGACCGCGACGGGATTAAGGTGTCTGCTGGAGATGGGCCGTGAAACTCATGCTCCGCCTTAGAGAAAGGGTCTGTGGGGCAGATAATAAGGGTTCCTTGGGTTTTGTGAATTAAATGACCAACCTACAGGACAACCTGCACAGCGTCAGGTGTGTCCTGCTTCTGCTTGCTTACCTTCCCGAAAACTTCCAGTTTCCTCACTAGTGAAACTTAAATTTTTAAATTTTTACCAATTTTAAAGGCTGAGAGCACACAGGGGCTTTCACACAGGCCTCACCTCTCTTCCCATAATTTCTATAGTTTCCCAGGTATTACTTGGCCAAACCAGAGAAGAATGGTTTGGGGAAAACAGATTCATTGGTTACTCAGTGATCTAGGAAGAGAAGGTCATTTATTCTGGCTTCTAACTCATCCGAGCGGGTCTTTCCAGCTCCCAGGCTTCCCCAGTTACAGCATCTGGCAGGTGTTTATGCAAGCGAGCTTCCTACCCTGAGCTGCCCTCTGGGCTCAGGTATTTCTCTGGCCACAGAAGCCACATGATATTGACCAAGTCATGGCTTTTCCTCAAGTCTCTTCGGTAACTCTACGATGTCTAATTAGATCAAGCAACAAGGTCCTTGCTGCTCTGAAATGCCTCCGTCGTATCACCAAGGAGCATCTGGATCGACTCGGGGATTTTCCTCATCTCTGATATTGTGATTTCTGCCTGAACTCTGAGGTTCGGCCTTTCTGGTGAGCACAGGGGAGACACCAGCCTTGTAAATGCTGTGGAGGCAGGGCAGTTCCTAGGGCTCTGTGTTGTGTAGACGCTGTTATTGGCCAGAGGCTAACGGCAGCCCTCATTACGATCAAAACTGTAGAGCAAGTGTTAGAAACAGAACAGGGGGGTGCATGTAGATCAATTAGAAATAAACCAGCCTATTGATTCATGGATAATTTGAGGGATGCTGGGCAGTCAGGCTATTTCATCTCTGAAGCACGAATTAGCTGGCACTTGTGACTCGTGTTAAGAATTCTACAGGCAAAGACCATCTATCACGTTTCATATCTTGATGGGATCCCAATAGGCCAAAGTGAGCATGAACTTACTGAACAAAGCAAGACAAATCCCTTAGGATTCTGGGTTGAATTTTGTACAAGGATCAAGAGCACAGGGGATAATAGTCCTGGATGTTTTTGTAGCAATGACAGTCATCTTGAGACACGCAAGTGTGGTCCTGGACTCTGCAGTATCACAAAAGAAGACTCTAGAAGAAATGCTCTCCAGACCTTGCCCAGCATCTGTGACATACATTATGGTGGACAATTTAGCAGGTTAGCTATGAGCTGTTTTTTAATAATAATAATAATAATAATAATGATGATGATGATGATGATGATGATGATGATGATGTGTGAGTATGTATGTCTGCAGAGGCTAAATGATTTGTGTTCTGGGACCTGAACTCTCTAAAAAGGCAGTAAATGTTCTTAATGGTTGAGCCATCTCTCTGGTCCTGGGAGCTGTTGTTCTGTTTGATGTTATTCTTGGATTCTATTTCAAAGTCCTTGGTAAGTTGGGAAGCACAGGTTCTTGTTGTGAGTTGCCCTTGTTTCCAACAGTGAGAAGATCCTGCACCTTGGAACTTTGGTTTGTTGCTCTACAGCAGTGGTTCTCAACTTCTTCAATGCTGTGACCCTTTAATACGGTTCCTTGTGTTGTGGTGACCCCCCAACCATAAAATTACTCTGTTGCTACTTCATAACTGTAATTTTGCTACTGTTATGAATTTTAATGAAATATCTGTGTTTTCTAATGCTCTTAGGCTATCCCTGTGAAAGGGTCATTCACACAATTCTCAACTCACAGGTTGAGAACCTGTAGGCAAAGGGTTCTTTATAGGTAGCACTCAGAAGAAAGGGTGGGTCAGAGAGGCTCAGAGTTGGTTTTGGGGTCAGAGAGACTAGGATAATGGGGACAAAGGCTTCAAGGGAGGAACCTTGAGTGGGAAACTGAACAGAAATCAAATATTCAAACTAGATTAAAAATCATTTACTATAGTGTTTCTGATGGAAAGTTCACCTGGATTGCCTGTGAGGTCTTTACAAAACTGTAAACTACACTATTGTGGAGTAGTTTTTTGTTGGAGTTTGAGAACATTTCTGAGCCTTGTACTAAGCTGGGAAGAGAAACTAACATGGGAACTGCTGGTGGACCACTAAAGCAGTAACTGATGATTCAGAGGGTCTTGTTTAATGCATGGATATGCAAATAGAGCTCTGTAAACACGTATAATGCAGGTATCTTTGATACACTCATCTTTTTATAACTAATTGTGTGCCATCCAGTTTCAAGTCATACCCAGGAGGTATGGCAGCCAGCAGTGGATAGTTGCCCTGTCAACACTGTAACCCAGATTAAGAACACAAAGTTCTGTCAGCTTTATTCTCATCGGGGAAAGAGTGTGATTGAAAATGCACCAATTGCCTGGCAGTGGTGGCGCACACCTGTAATCCCAGCACTTGGGAGGCAGAGGCATTCTGAGTTCGAGGCCAGCCTGGACTATGAGTGAGTTCCAGGACAGTCAGGGCTACACAGAGAAACCCTGTCTCAAAAAACCAAAAAAATAAAAATAAAAATAAAAATAAATAAATAATAAAAAATAAATCTTAAAAAAAAGAAAAGAAAAGAAAAGAAAACACACCAATCAAACAACCCTGATCCCCGATGTCTTGGCTATGGCCTTACTTGATATCTTTTAACATCTGTCCCCTTCTAGTGCTGTAAGGAGTGTCCCAAACTGAGATGTCATGTGTTTTCCAGGTATCCCGAGGTGGAACTCAGGCACCTGGACCAGAGGAGAAGCTATTTCTGCCCTATCTCTGCTGAACCAGATCCCATCTCAGATTGCGTTAAAGGAACTGCCTCCTTCCTCTTCCCTTTGCTGCTAAGGAAAAGCTTTTCCTCTCAGATTGATTTTCTTTCCTTGATGAAGTCCCAACCTACACACTGCTTGGTAGTAATTTAAAATGAGCCAAAGAGCTGTGGGTCCCATTAGAGGCACAAAGCGACCCACTGGGTATTATTGAGGGTCACGGGTCTATCTTTGAACTAAACACAGAGTGCTATTTTAGAACAAAGGAGACTTCTGCTCCTTGGCAAACATGGCTTGACTGTTCGGTTTTCCCAATTATGGGCCACACTGCCCCCTGCTCTTGGGCCTGCAAATCAGTCTTTTATTAGTCTCGATACCTTTTGCCCAGGGCTCTGGATGAATGCAGGCATTGCCATGGGAGGGTGGAAGGGTCCGGGCATGCTTTCCTAGAAGCCCTCTTCCCGCCCCAATCTATGCATCCAGAATTAGATTGGCTTGCTTACTTCCTGGGGAACAAAATGAATTAAGTGCTGGCCCCTCCAGATCTGGTCCCTCCGTGTGTGTGTGTGTGTGTGTGTGTGTGTGTGTGCACTTGTTCACATGTGGTGTTTTCATGGTAGATGGGCAGGAAGCCGGGCTGCAGAAGCAGGAGGGGGCAGCCCCCGCCAGAGCGCAGATGTGGTTCTCATACTGGCTCTCAGAGGCTGGTTCTTGCCTAGCGCCTCCCGGAATGCTCAGATCTACACTTCGGGCCATTGTCTGCGCACGTGGCCATAGACATCGCAGTGGGGTGTAGTTTTCTTACCAATCTGGTTTACAAAATTCTACTGGCCAAAGAGCTTGCTGGATGGGAACTGGGTTTGGGGGCGGGGCATGATGATGACTGAGACAGATTTTTTTAAAAATGTTCTTGTACATTCTAATGTCCACTCCCCGCCCCACCCTCTGTCATACCTAGAACTGTTCATCTTTCAGGATTCTAGGATTGCAGGAGCTCTGGGAGTCTCCTTCCCATTGCCCACTCTAGTTTTGAGGGCTCTGTGTGCTCCTGGGGAAACACTGTCTTCCTTCATCAGAGAACACCAAAGCCCTACAGGCAGAGAGAGGGTGGGCCCTGCCTAGATGTCATCACAGCTAGTCCACAGACTAGAGTGAACTCCAGGGAGCTAGCCACCTGTGAGTGGTGCCTGCTCTGCTTCGTGACCAGCTGCGGGGACAGAAAATCTTTGTAGATGAACTGGAGAGCTGGCAAAGTACTTGTTGCTCGGACATGAGAGCCTGGGGCTGGGTCTCCAGCACCCACATAAAAGTCGGGCACGACAACACATGTTTGTAAAAACCGGCCTTGAGGTGAGATAAAGGCAGATCCCAGGAGCTCGCTGCCCACCCAGCCTAGCTGACTTGGTGAGCTTCAAATTTTGTGAGAGACCTTGTCTCAGGAAAATAAGGTGGGGAGAGATAGAGGAAGACCCCTAATGCTGACCTTGACCAATACACACACACACACACACACACACACACACACACGTGCATGCACACTAGCACAGACACACACAGAAACACATACAAATGTGCATGCACATTTGCACACCACAATGCACATACATACACATGCACACACATGCATACACACATACACATACACACATGCATGTGCATGTGCAATAGCACAAACACACACAGATACACACATGTGTATGCGCACTTGCATACCACAGGGCACACACATACACACGCAGGCACTCATGCACTTGCATGAATGTATATCTACATTTTCTCTATCAGTCTTTTTTTTTTCATATACTCATGGAGGATTGTGCTGCTTACTCCAGAATTGAAACACAGGAAGCGTTTAGGTTCTAGGTTCTAGAGCGAGCTTGACATTGCAGAAAGCACTCCTACACCTCAGTTCTTTTCCAAGGTTAAGTTAAAAACAGTAACAATAAATTTAAAGCTTTTTCCTCTCTGATGTCCCAAACATTAGAGTGTCACATTATATTGACTAACTTCAGCTGATGCAAAGAAAGATGGGAAAGAAGGCGTGGGCGGGGCTGACCGAGTCATTGCTCTCAGAGGCAATTATGGAGGGCACAAAGAGACCAGAGCAGCTCCGCCCTGGGGGAGGGAAAGCCTAGAAACAAAGAGGAGGGCGCGCTGGCTGGTGTGGGGTTTGTGCCTGCGTGGCTGACTGCCCTGCGTGGGATGGTAATCACGATCTTCCTGATGGAGATCTTCGTCTTTTGAAGTTCTTTTCCCTTTTCTTTTTAAGTGATCTCAATTATAGAGCAGTTTCTCTCTCTCTCCTCTCTTTCTAAAACTGTGTCCAGCGTAAAGCCAGGCTCTAAGGCTTTGAAACCTTGATGAACAGGAACTTGGAGAATGTTTTAAAAGATGCTAGTCATTTCCTTTTTTCTTGTGAAAACATCAATTTCTTTTCGAAGGGCGTGTGATTGCTTCTGAAGCCGCCGGTGGGCCTCAAGTTAGGCCTATGCTGTGGCGGGTAGAGCTACTGCTGAGGGCTGACCTGGAGGCAGTCTCCATGGCGGTTGTCTTCTCCTGAGGTGTGGCTGAGGCAAATTTGAGCTTTTCTGTGTGTGTGTCATTGGCAGGAGACTGTTAAGATCTGAATCTGGCATGTCCCTACCAAGAGTTTTGTCAAATCTCTTTTTCCCTCATAGCAGCAGGACTGGGTCGTCTGGCTTTAATGGGAAGTGTTGGGTCTTCAGGACAGAGCCTTCATGGGGCCTATTGGAGACATCTGGAAGAAACGCCCTCCCCTGCAATGTGTTTTGATTTTCCACAACAAGCAGATTCGTCAGGAGCTCGGCAGCTGTCAGAACCATCCTCTTCGGACCTTCAGAACTGTGAACCAAAAAGGAACTTATTTCTTTATTAATTACCCAGACTCGGGTTTTATGCTATATAACAAAAGGAAATGGAGGAGGATACAGAAACAGGAAGAGCACCCTCATCTTCTTGTAGGATCTCACCAGAGGGAGGGATCCCGCAGAAGGCTGGTCTGACACCTGGCTTGTGCTTGTGTCTCCCCCCATCTCTTTTATCATCAACACTGCCAATCAAGTCTTATCTAAGAAATCTCATTTCTGCTTTCCCCCGCTTGCCTCTGGAGAGTCGAAGGTCTATGTGTATCTACAGGATCATGAGTAGGGGCGGGGTACGTGAGGGAGGGGGCTACTGTACTGTACTGTACTGTACTATGGCATGGTGAGGCTACTGTACCACAGAGGAAAAAGAGGGTGCAGCCTGTAGTCAGTCTGCCAGTCTTGGGGTTTCACTACGTGAACCCTGAACTCCAGAGCCCCTGCGGCTTCTTTGTGGAGATGGGGGAGACCCCCTAAACACCGGGGAAGGTAAGTTAGGTGAAACCCAGGATTCCATGTAACGATATCAGTTAGATGTCTAGAGACAGCTAAATCTGTGGTACCCTCAGCTGCCTGATGTTACAGAACTTCTGAGGGCCTTTAACAGATCATTCCAAGGTTTCTGGGGGCTCGGCTTGCTTACCCGAGACCACCATTGCCACTGGGCAAGGGGGAATCCCATTCTTTTTCTTGGTTCTTGAACTTCCTCCACTGCTGAGTGCCACAGGGTTTGCCCTGCCTGGTTTGTTTTGGTATGCTGGCAACCATCTCCAACGGAATGCTTAGCTTCGGTGGTAAGCTTATGTACCTGGGAAGAGGGACCCTCACTCGAGGCACTGCCTCCATTGGATTGGCCTGTGGACATGTCTGTGGGGTTATCTCCCTGGGCACTAATATGTAGAAGGTTCTAGCCCACTGTGAGCAGGGCCTTCCCTAAGCCGGCAGGCCGGGGCTATATAAGAAAGGCAGCTGAGTTTTGGTTTTGTAACTGTATGTGGGATGGATCACTGGGTGGGGCAGTCTCTGGATGGTCTTTCCCTCAGACTCTGCTCCACACTTTGTCTCCAAACCCAGACACTATTTTCGATGCCCACAAGTACTTGTTGACTGGAGCCGGATATAGCTGTCACCTGGGAGGCTCTGCTAGTGCATGACAAATACAGAGGGGGACACTCTCAGCCAGCCATTGAACTGAGCACAGGGTCCCCAATGGGAGAGCTAGAGAAAGGACCCAAGGAGCTGAAGGGGTTTGCAGCGTCATAGGAGGAACAACGATATGAGCCAACCAGTACTCCCAAAGCTCCCAGGGATAAAAACATCAACCAGATAGTACACATGGTGTTACCCATGGTTCCAGATGCATAGGCAGCAGAGGGTGGCCTTGTTGGACATCAAAGGGAGAGAAGCCCCTGGTCCGGGAAAGGCTCGATGCAGCAGTGTCGGGGAATACCAGAACAGGGAAGCAGGAGGGGGTTGATTGGGGGAACAGGGGGAGGGGAGATGGCTTATGGGACTTTGGGGGGCGGAACCAGGTAAGGGAAATCATTTGAAATGTAAATAAAGAATATATCTAATAAAAAATAAAAGTAAAAAAAATAAAAAATAAAAAAAGAAAGGCAGCTGAATGTGAGGCTGAAGACAAGACAGTAAGCAATGTTCTGTCTGCTTCAGTTCTGGGTCTCTGTTTCAGTTCCTACTCTAAGTTCATGCTTCAGACTCCTGCTCTGGCTTCTCTTGATGGACTATAACTTACAAGCCAAATATACCTGTTCCTCCCCAAGTAGGTTTTGGTCAGTGCTTTATCATCTTAACAGAAAGCACACTGGAACATCCAGATCTTATTTGCTGGGACCAGTTCAACGATAGCTGTGCCTTCTCTCTTTATCATTCTCTATAGAATGTGCATTGGCTTCTTTCCTTCTCCTTAGAATGATGCTTCTTGCCTTTTCCATCTGGAAATGGCTGGTACAGTCAGAACAACTTGGTGCTTGAGTCCAGTCAGCAGGGCAGAGTTCTAACCCCCAGCTGTAGGAGGCACAGAGGTTCTTATGCTCTCCGGGGGAACCAGGAGAAGATGTATAAGCTGTTTTCTGCCCAGAAGGCTGGGAGCGGAGGAGGTTTATAAACCTCCTGTTGACCTTTGCGCTATCTCTGTGACTGAGACCACACCAGATCACCCCCTAACCCCTCAAGATGTTTATGTACGACTCTATAGAACCCATCTCTCTTAGTTTGGGTTTTATTCCCATGAACAGACACTATGACCATGGCAACTCTTATAAAGAAAAACATTTAGTTGGGGATGGCTTACAGTTTCCGAGGTTCAGTCCATTAGCATCATGGCGGGGAACATGACGAACACGGTGCTGGAGGAGCTGAGAATTCTACATCTCGACCTGCAGGCAGTAGGCACTGTATGCCACACTGGGTGTAGCTTGAGCATAGGAAACCTCAAAACCCCACCCCCATAGTAATACACTTCCTGCAACAAGGCCACACCTCCTAATTGGGCCAAACATTCACACACAGGATCCTATGGAGGCCATAGCTCACACCATCTTTATGTTATGGGTATGATATGATGTTATGTGTATTTTACAAAGAGTTTCAATGTAATCATTACATAAGCTTTTATTGTGTCCATGGTGCTGAATTAATTATCACCAAGAAACTTTTTTTTCCAAATAGCGCTGTGCTTAAATATGCCTATAATAAACTACCTGCTGTCTAACTCTTGAAGTCTGAGCCAAAGGGGCCAGTGGGCTACTGAATCGTGTTGAACCGGAATTCCTGTCTTGGCCATGTGTTTTCAGAGATCCCCATATACCACGGTCAGTTTCTAGGTGCTGCCTCTACCAAACTACCGCAGTCAGGCAGGAAAAGGTCATCGTAATAGATGAAGCCCAAACATCTGTTTGAACATACTGTTTTGAAGGCAAAACAGTAGTGGGAAATGCTAGCCCACGCACAGCAAAACTGCTTTGTGTTGGGCCTCGGGCTAAGCCATTTGGAAAGAAAAGTCTCACTGTCCTCCCGGTTTAACAGGGATTATAAATGGTGAAGAAAACATGGAGAAAGTACAAGTGTTTTACCCAAGCTCACATAGATCATGGCCATGGAACTGGAGCTCTGGTTGGGGTTGCTGACTCCTGGACGTGAGAATGCCTACAGGATCTTGCGACTTGCCTGTGCCAAATTATATGGAGGTGGTACAAACGCCGGAGAGTCTGTGGACAGTGTTAGGATCAAGAAGTGGGAGAGGCAGGCCATGGCAGTGGTAGTTTGAAGACAGGAAGACCAAAGAGCTAAGACATAAGACTGAGGCACTGTCTTTATAACACATCAAGATAAAATTACGGTCCGACCCACACCTTGGACACACAGGATGTGACAGTTGTCATGTGGCCATGAAACTGACTGTTCTGGGTTGTTAGCGTCCTATCCATTAATTCCTCATCCTCTGACCCAGACATCAAGAGCCGCATCTTGGATCCCAACACCCCCTTCCCACCCATCACAGTCTCCCCCCCAGCCTCTCGCCGTGCCTGTACCCGCCGCCCAAGGCTGCCTTCGCGCTTTCACGAGTTCAAGAGTCTGAACTGAAAATCAACCACCATCCCTTTCCATTTGCTCGGTGTGGGTAGGAGAGAAATGTTTTATTTCTACCGCACGGGAGCATAAAAATAACTTTAGAAAACGCTGCTTGTTAAAAAAAACCACGAGCACTTAGCACGTGAATACGTACCCAGAGAGCCCCAGGGAAGGAATGAACAGAGAAGCGTGACATAAGCGCGGGCAGTGACTATCCCGGCATCTTGGTATCCTGGAAGCTTATTTAAAAACTAGAAAAATCTGAAAGGCCCTCAGGGGCTGGAAGAATAAAATATGAAAACCAGATCCAGAATGGATAGTGAGCACGCGCGCGCGCACACACACACACACACACACACACACACACACACACACGCATGCACATATACATATGCTCATACACACCACACACATGCACACACATACACATGCATACACACAAGCACAGTGCACACATGAACACATATACACACATACACAAGTGTACACACATACACACATACACATGTGCACATACACATATACACATACATGTACACATGTACACACATGCACACACATACGGGTGCACACACACATACACATATGCACACATGTGTAAACACACACACATATACCCCTACACCCCTACCTCAGTTTAATTTAGAGGCAATGCACTGCTAATGCTTGCCCCCTGAAGGTAGCCCTGCAGCCTTGATCCTCACTACCTGAGTAGATTTCACAGCCCCTTGCTAGCCCCACCAAGTTCTCCGTGCTCATCTCACATGAGCTGCCGTAACTAAAGAATTGATAATTTGGCATGTTCCAATGCCAGACTTCTACAGGCTATCCTAGAAAGCCATTCTCATGTGTACGTGATCTCAGGGATGTTAAACCGTGGCTCTCATTTTTACCCTACTCTCTCCCTCAGGGTAGCAGAGCTATCTGCTAAGAGAGGGCTGAGAGAAGAGGCTCTCCTGATACAGACAGCTCATGCTCTGTATCCAACAACACCGAAAACCCAAAAGCAGAAGAGCCCGCTTCGTCCACACAAAGACTGGAAACCAGCCAAGAGCTACGCTGTAAGTGGAGACGTTAATTTATCAGCCAGAGAATTCAAATGAATGGGGCAGTCCTATGTCAGGGGCTGACCCGGCGAAATGGAATAGTGAATGAAGATTCGGGCTGTATCAGAGCTCCGGGCTTATCCTGGTTCAGGCAGCTGTGCATGCATTACTCCTGATTATGGAGTCCTCTTTGCTGACAGTGTGGGGTGTGCAGCCTGGAGCCCCGGCTCGTGCTGTGAGAGCCCTCTACCACTGAGCTAAATCCACAGTCCTTCCTTTTGTCTCTCTCTTTTTTTTTTTCCTTAATGCATTTGAGGGAATTAAATTGTACTGTGTAAAATGCATCATATTGATATATTGATTATTTCAAGCTGAACTCATGCCGACGATCCATTTTCTTTGTCCAAATAGATCAGAGGCATCAGGCTTCGGTCGAGTCCTCACACCTCACCCTTTGTTTGCTTGTGAAGACCCCCACGTGTGTGTGCATTTAATAAAATGCTTACACTCACCTAGCATTAACCACCTCTCTTATTAATTGGTTTCTCTCGTCTATCCAAAGAACCCCCATAAAAGCTGTGAAGGGGAAGGGTTCGCTGTCTCCCTTATGATGTCTACCCTTATTTCAGTAAAATAAACTGTCTCCCATAGCAAGCTCCCGTTCACACTCCCTGTGAGGTCACCTGGCAATCACTGACTACCACCAGGGGCTGCCTTTTATGGTGTAAATTTAGTTCAGGGTCTCCTCTCCTCCTTCCTGGATTCTGGCTGTTTGAGAGCAAGACTAAATTTTACTCTGATTATCTAGCATGGGAGACCCCTGGATTGCATGAGCCCCTCTGACGACACTTGTTGAACAAGTAATGAAAAATAATGACTGGCCTTTCCACCTCCGTCTGTTCCATCTATACAATGGGAATGGGAAATCTTCTTTTACCCTATTTATCTTACGTTATCAATTTAAAGATACCCCAAACATTGAACAAGTATGCCCTGTGTGATGGTTTGTTATGATTGGCCCAGGAAGTGACCCTATTAGGAGGTGTGGCCTTGTTGGAGTAGGTGTGTCACTGTGGGTGTGGGCTTAAGACCCTCACCCTGGCTGCCTGGAAGTCAGTCTTCCGCTAGCAGCCTTCAGACGAAGATGTAGAACTCTCAGTTCCTCCTGCACCATGCCTGCCTGGATGCTGCCATGTTTCTGCCTTGATGACAATGGACTGAACCTCTGAGCCTGTAAGCCAACCCCAATTAAATGGTGTCTTTTATAAAACTTGCATTGGTCATGGTGTCTGTTCACGGCAGTAAAACCCTAACTAAGACACCCTGTTACAGTCACTGCCAGAAGTTAACCAAGAGCCCTGCCACTTAGAGTGGATGTAACCTTCTTATGAGACAGAAACAACAGAATCCATTTTTGCCAATGGGATTTGGAAGAAGACTGAACCTCAGCACAAACCAAGTAGTGGAAGTAAAAGATGGATTCGCACCTACACTTGGAGACTTCGCAAGAAAGTGTCAGTGCACCGGAACTCCTCTTAGCATTAATTTAAGTGTGCCTGAGCCACTCACCTCAGCTCAAGTTACCTCCATCCACCGGCCCATCTCCTGGTTCATCATGTAGACTTTATCTACAGATAACCGATGTCAGTTCGAAACTCCCCTCCTAAAGATCAAAGCTTTGGACTCCTAAATTAAAACTTCGCTCGGTAAAACAAAAGCCAACCGAGGCGGGGAATGTTCAGCGAGGAAGAACATGGGGTGCCAGAGTCTCTAATTGGCAGAGAGTATAAAAACCCTAAATGCCATTTCCTAACCGAACGCACTTGTCGGGATCTAGCTAGGAGTTCAGAAATAATCCCGGCTTCCTGCTCGGCCTTTTTTTCCTGACTCACAGAGGAGATGGAGGTGCATGTGCATGTGTTCACGCTGTAAGTTTTATGTTGTCATCCCGGACCCTGCATGGGACTGGAGCCCTGCTGCATCAGGCAGGGCTCTCTAGGGGACTAGAATGGACAGGATGTGTGTGTGTGTCGGAAAGGGATATGCCAGATTGCCTCACATGGTGGAATCTGAATATTCCAGACGATAGCTGGTTGTACACTGGAGAGACTGAGAACTGCTGCTTGCTTCGCTAAGCTGGATGCTTCACTTAAAAGCCCAGTCTGGCGCTGAAGACGCCTGGAAGTCACTGAGCCCAGAGTAGAAGCTAAAGAAGCTGGAGTCTGACACCAGTGAAGAATTACCATAGTAGCAGCAGAACTGTTACCCTCCTACCACCACCCATATCACCACCCCACCCACTACCACCACCAATATCACCACCCCCACCCACTATCACCAGCAATATCACCACCACTAATATCACCACCCTACCCACCACCATCAACAATATCACCACCTCCAATATCACCACAACCAATATCACCACTCCCACCTACCAGCTCCACCTGCTACCACCACTACTGTCTTAGTTAGGCTTTTACTGCTGTGAACAGAGACACCATGACCAAGGCAACTCCTATAAAGACATTTAACTGGGGCTGGCTTACAGGGTCAGAGATTCAGTCCATCATCATCAAGGCGGGAATACGGCAGCATCCAGGCAGGCATGGTGCAGGAGGAGCTGAGAGAGTTTTACATCTTCATCTGAAGGCTGCTAGCAGAGTACTGATTTCCAGGCAGCTAGGATGAGGGAATTAAAGCCCATGTCCACAGTGATGCACTTCCACCATCCAACAAGGCTGTACTACTCCAACAAGGCCACACCTCCAAATAGTGCCACTCCCTGGGCCAAGCATATACAAACCACCACAAGTATCATCACCACCACTATCACTACTACACCACCACCAATATCACCACCACCTATCACCACCACCCACCACTAACAGGGATAGAAAATACCATTAGCAAAAGGCAAAGGTAGGCAAGCTAAAGTACTCTTCCCTGGGACCTCTCTGTTGGCGAGTCACCTGTTGGAGGGTAGGTACCACCCACTCTGAAGGAGAGTCCCTCCATTAATCCTTTCTGGAAACACCCTCCCCGATCCATGCAGAGGTGCCTCTCTTAGTTTTTTCCAGATTCCCTGAAGTGGGGACATCAAGATTAACCACATCTCAGTGACCTGTTTTGTCCCTGAACTGCATGTTTGCAGGTCCAAGCCCTTTAGGGAGACAGAGTTGGAAGTAGTGTGTAGCCCAAAGCTTTGAGGTCTGGAGTAGTAAGCTCTAGTTCCCTACCCTTATGTCCTGTTGGCTTTCGGCTTGGATTCCAGTCTCTCAGTCTTGCCTTGATTGTGGAATCAACTCAAAGGCACTGGGCAGGTCCACCCTGACCCTCTTTCTAGGACCTCAGGGTTCTTCTTGTCTTAAAAATCTAGATGTGACCTGGTCTTTTTCTCCATCGCCAGAAGGAAGTCCTGTTTCAAAGAGAGTGGACTTCCTTCATGTCACTCCGTCCCCATCCTCCTGGCTCCACACGTTGTATGCGTTTCTACCGCAAGGAGCACTGTTAATAGTCTGAAGGGTATCCAAATTGTCACATCACTGTGACCCTGTGATTGGGTTTGGAGCCAACTTTCACGGGGCTGAGATGCCACACTGAGTCAGAACTTAGGGCAGCCTATGCGATTCTATTTTTCTGTTTTTGTCATACTGGCAAACCTCAGTTGTATCTGAGGGAGCTGGGGCAGTAGTTCTCAAGGGATGAGAGAGATGGCTTGAATGAACTCTGACCCATTGCTTCCCCCCTCCGACCCCCCACCGTCTCAGTGAGCTGTAGCTGTGCCACCCCCACCCCCATTTCTATGGTCACCATGGAGAAATTACACCTGCTCCTCCCCCATCCTTTTTTCTGGTCACCATGGAGAAATTACTCCTGCCCCTCCCCCATCCCTCTTTTCTCTCCTGCTTCCCTCCCCTTTCATCCTTTTGCTTCCTGGTTCTTGGGTTTTTTTTTTTTTTTCCTCAAGTTGTTACAAAGGAAGGACAAAGAAATCTGCTGCTCAACCCTAAAATTGTTCAGACATGACATCAAAACCCAGCTGGACAGCCCTTTCTCGGAAAAGCTCCATTCGTATGCTTCCGTCATAGTTCCAAACAAACGATCCGTCTGAACAAAAGCCTCAAAGTCCAGTGCGCTGGAGGGAAATAGGAGACAGGGTCCTTCCACGTCACCAAGGCCAGGCACAATTTGCCGGATGGAATAACTGTGGCGCATGGCATGGGCCGCAGGCAAACGGGGTCACCTGGCTCGCATGGCATGGGCCGCAGACAAATGGAGCCACCCAGCTCGGGAGTCTGATTTGGTTTTGTTTGTTTTGTGTGTGAAAATGAGAAGGCGAAGGGCGCACAGACATTATCTGTGGAGAATGAGAAGGTGATTTATGGTGCTCCCCTCCCCCTGCCCCACCCCCGCCACTTGCATTCTGGGAGTTCAGCGTGCAATTGCATCTTACTGGGTTATAGTTGATATACTGCCAATCTCTACAGAGATGACTCCCTGGAGAAATTTCAAAACCCATGCTGACAAGGATATCATTCCCAATGAACGGCCTTTTGTGAGAGCCTCACATGGGATCTACGCATTTCACAGTTGGTCTTTTTGTTTGTTTGTTTTTTCTTCTTCTTCTTCTATTTTTTTTTTTTAAGTTTGGCCAAGGAAAGGACAAGGGACATTTCTTCTTGCAAGATTATAGAACTAATATACATAAGTAGAAAAGATAAGGTCAAAGTTCCCTAGACTTGAGAGCAAACGTCAACCGTGTGCTCCATAGTTTTCTCATGAAAGAAAAAAAAGATGCCAGCGACGACTTCCACCATCTCCAGGTTCAGTTCCAACCTCCCTAAAGGCTTCGTTTCTCCAGTTGTCGGGTTTACTTACTTATTTATTTTTCCTCAGAAGTGACTGCTGAATGGGAAAGGACGTTCACCCAGGGCCTTCCTTCGGAGGACTCCTCCTTTGGAAGAAAGCCAAGGAAGGCTTCCTTCGGGTTTCAGGCTGACCTACTTCCCCTGAGGCGCTACGGAGATCAGGAACGGGAGGATGGGCGCCACACAAGGAAGGCTGGCCTTGGCGGAGTGTCCCCTGCTGGCATCATCCAGGGAGTGAGGGGCAGAGTCAGAGCCGAGCACATGTGTTCATGTGCTGAGAAACTGAGGCCAGGTGCAGGCGTCAACAGAGCAAAGCCCCCCTAAAGAATGTGGGGGATAGGAGGGTCAGGTCAGCTGGTAAGAACCCGAAGCTCTCCTGAGAGGAGGCTGGCTGGGTACTGAGGACCAGGCTGAGACACTAGTGAGGTAGGCAACGTGCTGACCATCATGGCTGCCGCCTTTCGATGGGAGACAGCCCACATCACCAGGAGGGCGTCTTCTCTATGACTTGGCAGGAGGTACCTGGAACACAGCCAAAAGCAGAACGGAAGTGGATCCTTTCTCCTGGCCCAGCTGATTTTCAGCTATAGGAGGAGACATGTGTGATGTCTCAAGGTTGACCCTGAGCTGCCCAGTTCAGTGGCCCCAGGGGCTGGGGGCATTTCTTGCTCTAACTCTCAGCCAGCTCGGTTTCCAAACAAACCGACGACATCCCCTCCGCCATCCAGAGTATTTGCACCCTTTATAGGCCCCACGCGGTCCGACTTTTGGGTTCTGTCCAACATATTATAGTAATTCATAATTGGCCCATGAAATTAGCTACCCACTTGCTTTGCAATCGGCCATAGTTACTCTGTCATCAGCTGGCTGACTTGGGGATTCTTGGGAAGTGAGAAAATCTAACTCACAAATTGTTTGCAGGGGTCATAAAATCTTATGAATCATGAGCCTGGCAACAGGGAAAGCCAGCTCTGTTGATGTACTTAATATTTACCAAGTTGGTTTTTTTTTTTTTTTTTTTAATCTGTGTCTAGGGCAAACTGATTACCAGTACCATCATCAGTCAAAACTCGCAGGAACACACCTATAAACAAGTTGGGCTTATGAGAAACACATACAAGAGAAACACACACCAGAGAAGGTTTTAGAAGGGACCGGGATCTGGGTTTGACTTTAATCCATTGAGAGAAGTTGAGAAAGTGGCAGTTGGCTCTGGAGAGGCAGTGGAGAAAAAATAATTGTCTATTCCTAGAGAGGGCATGCTCAGGAGGTGAGAATCTAAACTGGTGGAGCAGCCAGTCAGTTACAGGAGTCGGAATGGGATACTGGGAGAGAATGCTTCTCTCTCAAGCAAGGCTTGGGTCTTATCTGTGTGGGGTTTTTTTTGTTTTGTTTTGTTTTTGTTTGTTTGTTTGTTTTTCAAGACAGGGTTTCTCTGTGTAGTCCTGGCTGTCCTGAAACTCACTCTGTAGACCAGGCTGGCCTCGAACTCAGAGATCCACCTGCCTCTGCCTCCCAAGTGCTGGGATTAAAGATGTGCACCACCACCGCCCGGCTTTATCTGGGTTTTAAAAAGAGCCCAGAGCACTCTGGTTTTAGTCTTGATCCAACATGGCAGTACGATGGGGTATGTTCGCCTTTGGTGAGATGGTGCGTGGTTGCCCATGTCTTGTGACAGCAGTAGATCTGCTACCGAATGTCAGCGCACTTTCTTCCTTCTCAAAGTCAAGTCCATGTGCACCCTGGGCAAGTCTCTAGGCTGAAGCCTCATGCTCGTAGATCATGCAGCTTTGTCTCAACACGAGCTCTCAGAAGGCCTACCCGATTTTTTTTTTTTTAAACCTGTCCTCCCGGGTGGCTCTTCGCCTGTAAGAAGGGACAGGATCTTGTGGGACGAATAGGTGGGTGGCCGGGGATGTCTTGTTTTGGTCACCCGGAGGGTGCAAGAAGAAATAAGCTGTTTTCTGAGCGCTGTGGAAGAGCCGAGGGCCTGGCCGAAGCCCAGCACTTTTGCAGCAGCAGCAGGAGGAGGAGGTCTAACGGAGCATAGGAGCTTAGCTTAAGATGCCGAGCTTTTTATAACAGCAGGACAGACATTTTCCTGTGCTGCTGGTTGGAAGACTCACGATATTGGAAATTGCCACATCTGCTTGAGCTTACCTCTCGAAGCTGGCTCTAAAAGCCGGCTTGGCCCTCATTTTTTCCCCACCCCTTGTCTGGTACGAGCTTCCCCAGTAACTCTGTAACATGGAGGGAAGGGGACAGCAAAGCAACCCGAGGGTACAAGTATTGTGCTCTTGAGAACAGCTAGAAGAGCCCCTGATATAAAAGTACCCGAACAGGAGAGAAGGCGGAAGGAACTTCAGTCATGGGGAGCTCAGCTCCAGAGAGAAAGCCCAACGGGGGCCTCCCACGGCCTGCCTCAACGTCCCCAGACAGTTTCTGCTGGTGCTTGCAAGCCCCCGATCTGTTGCTGCTTGTTCCTGTACTTGGAAACCTACCCGAGATGACAATGCTCTGCCTGAGACACCTCGTGCTGGGACCTCAGCTGACTGCCTCAGCAGGGCTTCCTAAGCAGAGGTCTCCCGGGTGTTTTAAGCTCTGGATTTCTCTCTCTCTCTCTCTCTCTCTCTCTCTCTCTCTCTCTCTCTCTCTCTTCTATTATTTGTCTATCATATATCTATCATTATCTATCAGCCATCTATCTATCATCTATCAATTATTTATCTATCTATCATCTATCTATCTATCACCTACCAGTCATCTCTATCATTATGTCTGTTATTTTATCTATCACCTATATCATCTATTTATCTACCTGCCTATAATCAATCTCTTGGTGTTTATTCCTTTACTTAGGGTTGGTATATGCTTAATAAATTAACTCATTCAAGGCTATAAGTGTGGCTAAGATGGCTCATTCTCCACATTGTACAGACACTGTTTGTTTTTGTTTGTTTGTTTTGAAAGGGTGGCGTATGACATGTCTCTTTATATCACGGGCAAGGGAGAAATGTCATCAAAATCATGATTCCTCACATTATAATTTCTCATTTTTTTCTCTTTTTTTTCTTCATGGGTATGCACATACATGTTTGTGTGTATGCAAGTGTGTGTGCATACGTGTACATGTAGGTATGAAAGTCAGAAGATAGCCTTGGGTGTTACTCCAGGAACGTGCCTGTCTCCATTTCTTCAATGCTGGGCTTACGAGCAGGTGACACTACCCTGGATTTTTTTTTTTTAAATGTAGATTCTGGAAATTAGACTTGAGCCCTCTCGCTTGCAAGGAAGGAATTTTACTGACTGAGCTATCTCCAAACCCCAATTTTTTCCATTAGCAAATCCTATAAATTTTATTGTTTATATTTTCTGCCATTTGTTTATTTGGAAATTTTCTGCCATTTTTAACCCCTAAAAGAATTTTTGTTTTTTTGTGGGTTTTTTATTTTATTTTATTTTTTTTTAAGAGAGAGAACTCAATGTTTTCTTCACTCCCATTTTTTCCCAATGTAATATTTTACTCCAAAATACTTCAGTAAGTATCTCCAATGAACAGAGGTGTATTCTCCTACATAAATATAGTGCTACATATGTAGCTGTGAATATTTGTGCACCTGTGTGTAGTAAAAAGACAGCCTCTGAACTGTTTTGGAGTAGGTTGTAAACACAAGGTCCCAGATTCCTGAATATTTTAGGGTAGGTTTCCTACAAATGAGGGTATTCTCTGTAGAAGCACACTATAGTTGCCATCATGAGGTAATTAAGACTGATATGTAAACACTGCACAATAATAATGATATACAAATACTGTTCAGGCTTCAGTTGTCCCACTCTGCTTTAAGGCAAAGAGGTGTATCGCTAACCTGAGCTGTGCCTCTAGATTCAGTCCGTCTCCTATGCTTTTGACCTTCAGGACAGTGACCTCAGAGATTAGTTGGAGTCATTCTGGAGAGTGTTCCTGGTGGTATTGTTTAACCCTCACGGTGAGCGTCACATCATGCTTTTTGGCAAGAATGTTAGAGAAGTGATTCTGGACTCCCCTTGGGGGTCTGTCTGGGAAGTATTTTATCACATTCAAGAACGTTTACTTTAGTTATGTAATTAGTTTGGTATCTGCAGTCTTTTCTAGTTAATAATAGTTAACTAGCTATTAATTAATTATTATTAGCGTTGAGCTCAGGGCCATGTGCACGCTATGCTAGGTGAATGACGTCGCAAGCCTTGGCTTCTCAAGTTTATTTCAAATGTTTTATTTCTATTTTACGTGTATAGCATTTTGCTTGCGTAACTGTATGCACTATGCGCCTTCCTGCTCTCTGCGGAAGCCAGAAGAGGATATTGGGTCCACTTGAACTGGAGTTTCAGCATGAGACTACAATCCTGTAACTTCTAGGGAGAAAACAGTTTAGTGCACTTCGAGATACGGGCACAGGATGTTCTCAAGTGACCTTGTGGTCGCTCAGGAAATGAGACCAATAAACAACAAATGGGATCCTATGACATTTAAAATGCTGTACAGCAGGAAAATGGTCAATTGAATAAAGAGACTACAGAATGGGAGAGAGCTCTTTGCCAGCGGTACATCTGACAGAGAATTAGTATCTAGAATATACAAAGAACTTAAAATATCAATGAAACACACACACACACACACACACACACACACACACACACACACTTCTCAAAACAGAGAATGCAAATGACTAATGAATATTTTATAAACTAGCCACCAGGGAAATGCAAATGAAAACTACTTTGAGAGTCCATCTCTCTCCATTCGGAACAGTGGTTGTCATCATGATACAAGCGACAATGGCTTCCACTGTGGGTGTAAGGGAAAAGGACCCCTATGCACTGTGGGTGTGAGTGCGAACTGCTGCAGCCATTGTGGGGATTATTCTGGATGTTCTTCAAACGCGCTCATCCATGTCCGTTGCTGTTCTATTCACAATAAATAGTCAGGGAAGGGAAACAGCCTAGATATCCACCATTGATTGATGGATAAGAAAAGTGTGGTACATATAGACAATAGAATTTTGCCCAGCTATAAATAAAAATGACATTTAAGCAGAGTAGAAAATATTATGTCGAGATAAGCAAGAGAGACAAACACCATGTATTCTTTCTCATATAGGAATCCTAGCTTTCAGATTTTAGACTTGTATCTTTAACTGACAGTATCTGTAGAGGTCAGAAAGCCAGAAATGGCCCCTGAGATCAGAGAGGAAGAGACCTTCATGGGGGAGGGGAGGGGATGATAGAATGGAACAGGTGTGATACAAAAATAGGAGGGAGAAGTGGGTTAAAGGTTTAGGCAAGGAAGAAGGTAAGGAGAAAGGGGGTAAGGCTGGGCAAACCAAAAGTAAGGATGAATGAAAAAACTTTATGGGAGCCCATTATTTTGTAAGCTAACCATAATAATAATAATAATAATAATAATAATAATAATAATAATAATAAAGGGTTTTAATGGAAGTTCTTGGCATGGATAGATAGTGCTCTTCCCAGAAGACATGAGTTATTAGCTGAAAATCTCAGTATCAGGCATAAGGATGTCTCCCTATGAGTTCCCTTGAGGGTCTCAAATAGTACAGACTTTTTCCTACCTTATAGAGATGGTAAGACCTTATTGCTGAAGACCCCACAAGTTTGGTTGATTTTGAACTGACTGGGAGACTTAATCCCTGGGTCCTAGTTTTCAAAGCGCTAGAAGGTGCTCTGCAGGCTGCTGGGAAAGAACGCGTCAGTGAAATTACCCAGCACCGTACTCGTCAATACCAATACTGTGCACAGAGTGTGGTAGTGGCATCCCAGTCTGGGTGGTAACCAACTACTTCTGATTGGACTTGAGGCCTCATTCACAGGACACAATTGATGCCTGATAGTGGAAACCTGGTTAAAACAACAACAACAACAACAACAACAACAAAAAACCATGGTGTGGGGGTGGGGCAGTCAAAAACCCTGGTGGGGGGGACTTATATTGTTCTGTTAAATGATATTGTTATGAAACTGCCTTCTAAGTATTCACATTTATACCTAGAGAATTGTGTTGCTCTCAGAGAAACTTCCTTCTTGTAGTATAGTCATGTGGAGAATCATAAGTGGTGCTGATCCAGCATTAAAGTGCTGGAAATAAGTAAGTGTCCCTAAGTGGGACATCTTTACCATCCCTCCCTACCCCCACCCCCACCCCATGCCAGGTTCAAGGGGCAGGTGGAAGAAGGCGCATAGAACGTAAAGTCTAGAAGACAGGGAAGGATTCGGCGACGTGACTTCTGTACTCATGTACTCACAGAAGCTGTGATCACTCATTCAAGACCTGTCTACACAGGCTCAAACCTGTAGAAATTCCAAGCTAGAGAGGGGAGGCTCGCTTGGCCCCCAGTCCTAGCTGAAGAGCTATTGGGAGTTGATGGCTTCTGGGGAGGAGAGTGAATTCCTTTGAATGTGTGGCTCCTGGTGGGTTGCTCCTTTCAGAAGATGACTCCACACCTGTTACACATGAGCATTACTGATCGGACTCCTTCCATGAAGGAGGAGGATAGGAGAAGGAGGAGGAGAAGGAGGAGGAGGAGGGGGAGGAAGAAGGAGGAGGAGAGAGTCATGAAGCGAGGAAGAGGGCATATTGAGGCTAAGAGGAGTTTAGGTGGGGGAGTCAGGGATAAATATGATCAATACATATTGCATATATATATATATATATATGAAATTCTTTTTTAAAAGATTTATTTATTATATGTAAGTATGCTGTAGCTGTTTTCAGACACACCAGAAGAGGGAGTCAGATCTCATTACAGATGGTTGTGAGCCACCATGTGGTTGCTGGGATTTGAACTCAGGACCTTCGGAAGAGCAGTCGGTGCTCTTAACCACTGAGCTATCTCTCCAGACCCATATATATACCTTTCCCTCACGCAAAACAAATACAGTGAGTTAGATGTTAATCTCATCCACCTAATTTAATTAATGAATTCTCACAGCACCCTCCAGAATAATGTTTGAGCCACTATCTGGACACCCTGTGGCCCAGGCCAAGGTCACAAATAAAATGACTCACCAGGTCCCCCCACTCCCCTCGACGCGTGTGTGAGCTGGAAGTTGAGTTGTGAGTCTCTAGTGACTTCTCCATCCTTTCCAGGCACACTCTTGCTTCCTGGTTATCAACGAGGAGGAGGTAGGAAATCTTTCTTCTCCTCAGACACGTTAGCGGCTTATTCGGAGCGTCTGCATGTTTGTGTGGCAGGGTTCGGAGATGTTGGGAGGAAAGGCAAATTGGACAAGCCAGGGAAGGCTTCCCCCCTCCCCCACCCCTCACCACCTCCCCTCCGGGTCCTGGGGCCAGGTGGTGAGGTGGGCTTTTGAAAGCCTGTCAACATCCTTCAGAAGCTTTTGGCCTTTTGGCCTGGGGGAAGTCTTCCTGCTCCCTGGGGGAGGGGCAGCGCGGCCCTTTTCTTTCTACCTAGGTTCACTAAAACCAGCAGGGAAGAAGACAACGCCTCAAAGCAGGCAGGCAGGCAGCGGGGGCAGCAAGCCCTTAATATCTGCAAGGAGATCACTCTATTCCAAACCCGCATTTTGAATCTCTTAGCAAGTCTTTGTGGTTTCCTTGTCAATCACACGTGTAGAACCTTATCAATAGTATTCGAGGAAGATTAAAAATGGTAATCGCTCTTCCCTCTCTCCGGCAGGAGCCAGCCTGTACCACACGGTTTCTGCAATTATCTCGCTGTTTAAAAGCTCAGCCCTCCCCGTTTCTTGGCGTTCTTCCCCCTTTCCCCTCTTTCCATTTTGCCTTCTCTCTTTGGTCCCTCTCCGCTCCTTATTTATCCAGAGGGTATTCATTAAGCTCTGTGTGGAGAACAGCAGGTAGAAAGATGGGCGAGAACCCATTACTTCTGAGATGGTCACAGCACAGCGGAGGGAATCGAAATAGAAGCAGGCTTCATAATGCCTTTGTGATTAAAACCTATGACTCAGACGGAATGGTGCAGGGGAAATTGAGTCAGGAAGCCCAAGAAAGATGTTGTGCAGGTTAATGAGAGACAGGGCTGGAGATGTGCAGGGCTGGGGGTGTGAGAGCATCTGCGGAGACCAGCGAAAGGATAATGGGAGAAGCAGAAAGCTTGAGTTAGCCCAGGACAGTGCGGCTGTGGTGTTCTGCCGCCACATCCCAAGTCTGCTTTGTCAAACAAGGATTTTTAGCATCTTTGCTACATCTTTGGAACACGCCGTCCCCGGCCACCTGACTCCCACACTTCCTACTGCTTTGCCAATACGTGGGCTGATGTCAGCTCTCAGAAACACCTTTTTGATGCTTGGCAGTTTTTTTGTGCACCGCTGATCTTGCGCTGGACCAGCTTTTCATCTTCAGCGCGGGGCTTGGGGCTGTGCGAATCCTCTGGGGGGGGGTCATCTAGATGACCCCCAAAAAGCTACAACAGGAACCAGCTCCCTGTTTGAGGCCTAGGTAAAACATCCAGCAGTGATTCACCATTACTCAGCGGATTGCCAGTTCATACGTTAAAAGCAACTCCATTTTGAGCAAACCGAATTGGGCAGTGCACGCACGCACGCATGCATGCTCGCACACACGCTCGCACGTGACCGCTCAGGTGGGCTAGGAAGCTCAGGCATGTGCTGATTCATCTCCAAGTAGCTTGGAGGGAAGGTTCGTGCTTTTGTATTCCTGTGTAAAATAGCATGCCCACGTCCTTTGGGAGGAGTAGGAGTGTGAAACTGTGGCCACAGTGCCAATAACATGGGAGGCAGTTGAAAATAGCAGATGGAAGTTGCGATTTTGGCCGACAGAAATAGGAAGCTGGTGCTAGGTCATCCGCCTAGCCCCCGGCACCGGCCTATTAGCTGTCATTAGCCCTTATCCAGGAAACAATTTGCATCCGTTGAAAAATCCTCGGAACGTTGGACTTCTGCCCACAGACTCATCATCCTGCCTTTTTTCTTGTGGATTAAAGAGAAAGTGGCCTGTAAATTACGTTTCTTTGTGGGCAGAAAGTGCTATTCTGTGGCCCAGGAGACAATGGGTCAGGGCAGCCTTCCGAGCAACAGTATGGTTGGGGGTGGGTGGGTGGGTGGGTGGGAAGGGGGGCTCACATTCTAATAGAGCAGAGGATACATAAAAGAGCGTCCCGTCCCACTTCCTGCTGAGCGGACTCCAGCGTCCTCCAGGACAGGAAGGACTGAACGTTTCTTGTGGAATCCTCCAGCAGCCTCCAATAGAAATCTTTCCCCTGGACTATGTGACCCTCGAGGTTAGGATTTCTTGTGCAGGTTTCCTCTGGTTGGCCCTACTGCGGCCACTACTTCTAGGGGACAACAATGTCCTTTTCTTACTAGATAACTGAATTTCTAGCAGGTTATATCTTCTCTAAGACACTCTGGTACAAAGTCATGTGTCTAGGTTCTGAACCACAGGTTTAATTCTAAAAAAAAAAAAAAAATAGAGGGTGACTGTCACTTTTCCTTTGCCCGATTCTGTGGATGAGGCTTTCAAACCTCTGGGAGAGCTGATTAATAAAACAGGTGCCAGTACCTGAGGCGTGGAGACGTCACGGAGCAGAGCTGCTGTGCCCAGTCTCAGCTTTCTTGTGTGATTGTGTATTGGCATTGCGATCTTGGAGCCAGACTTTTTCTTACCTAAGGAAGTGGGGATGGTTTCATCTCTTGTTGTTGTTGTTGTTGTTGTTGTTGATAACGAGGAATCTGAGAGCCAAAGTACACCCAGCCAGGGTCCATTTCTGCTCAAATGCCACCTTTCTGGTTGTTCCGCAGAGGATGAGAAGTTTACCATCCCCACCCCAGGCATAAATGGGGATGAATTTGCACACTATAGAGCAACATTCGCAGTGTGGAAACGGGCCAGAGGAAGCAACACGGGACAAGTCCAGAACCGGGCAGAGCCGTGGCTAGCACATCCCTAGAGCCATCTATTTTAATAGCATTAAGATTAGGAGCCTGGCAGCTGGCAGTTTAAGAACACAGCACATAGGAAAACTCAGCCCACATGCAGGACTGCGGGGGGGGGGGGAGGGGGGAGGGGGGAGGGGGTGGGCAGGGAGAGGTGGAAGTGAGACTGGCAAATGGCTAGGAAGGTGATCTGGGCCAGAGTTCGTACTGTACTGTTAGGGTGAAGGCAAGTGGTGTGGACTAGAGGAAAAGGGATCTGTTGCTGTTGAATCTGGGTCCAGGGTGAGGTGTGCCCACCAGCAGCCTCCGTCCCTGCCAGTTAACGATCTCATTATGCGATGCAGACAGGCCCGTGTGTTTTCTCCAGATTATGTCTCAATGGGATTTGTTGTAATTAAGTTCTTTTGAAAACCTGGGATTCTGGACACAAATAGAGTGATGCCCCAGCACAAAATTATGTAAGGATAGCCAGCTACAGACGTACTGAAATTCTGAGGCTGGCCAACCAGCCGCCTAGAAGTGCAGCGGTGCTCTGAACGGGGGCTGTGGCATCTTGAGGGTGCTGGGGGGGGTGCCAGCTCAGCCTCTTGTCCTTGGATGCTTCTCTGTGGTTGTTGACTCGCCCCAGACAGCTTCTTGGTTCTGTTGGCCCTTTCCCTGTCCAAACAACGAAGACAGAGCTTCGACGACACCAGGGCCAGGTACCGCGGTACAAAAGCGCCCAACCGCTGAGCCGTATCTCTCCTCCCGTGGTCTCTAATGTTCAGTTTGAGATGGGCTCTTGTGGACTTGCCCAGGCTAGCCTCAACATGGGAGCCCTCTTGTCTTCCAGGTGTCCACCACCTCCCATGGTTTCTAATGCTCTACTCCTTGATAGGGTTAGGAGCTTAGAAACCAGTCAGCTGTGAGGGTAGGGATGCAATACTTTTATTATTATTTTTTTTAATATGACAAGCTGAGGATTAGAGACTTGACATTGTCAAGGTCACAAAATAGGTGAGTAGAAAAGAAATTGAAGCCCCTGATAGCTAGGCTGGCTTTCACATTGACCTAACGCAGAGAAAGACTGGGATATCATTTTTATTGTCATCTAACATATAGGGTAGGGCTCATTCATCTTTTAAGAAAGCAACATCCTATTGTAATATAAATTAAAAGTAAAATAAAGGTTTAGAGTTAATTCCCATACCAGGAGACTATGGTTCTTAAGGAGTTATGATTTAATAGATTGGGTGGTAATTCCTATAGAATTGAAGCCAGGTTGTACCGGGACATTGACCTTGAGCAAAGTTTTATAGTGAGTAATCTTTGAGTGTATCTTGGGGAGCTCAGAAGATGGCCAGATGATTCTAGAAGTAGCTATGAAGGAAGGATGTTGGGAAGGGAGCAAAGAAAAGAGATTCAGTGGAATTAAAAAACATGAGGAGGCCGGGCATGGTGGCGCACGCCTGTAATCCCAGCACTTGGGAGGCAGAGGCAGGCGGATTTCTGAGTTCGAGGCCAGCCTGGTCTACAGAGTGAGTTCCAGGACAGCCAGGACTACACAGAGAAACCCTGTCCTGAAAAACCAAAAAAAAAAAAATATATATATATATATATATATAAAACATGAGGAAGGATGCAGGTAATGGCCATTTGACGTGGACCTTGAAGGAGAATCAGAACAGGGATTTTCTTGTATGAATGCTGTTTTATATGTGTGTTTGGTGTGTTTGTGTGTGTGTGATATGTTTTGTGTGATATGTGTTGTGTGGTGTGCTTGGTACATCTTTGGTATCTAGGTGTGGCATAGGTGTGTTATGTTTGGGGTATATATGTTTTGTGTGGCACAAGTGGGTGTGGCATGTGACACATGTCTGATATGCTTGTGTTTTGTATTGTATACATAGACGTGTGTGTATATGGAGTATGTATAGGTATTGCTGACATGGAAGGATCCTGAGGGCTTTGATTCCCTTAGGAATTGATGGTTTGGTTTCCCAGTCTGAGATTAAGACCAACAAGGCTAGGAGCAGGGTGGACCTCAGGACTGGAGAGGTGTGGCAGAAAACTCCACACATCTCAGAAAACTATATACAGTTGTCTGACAAGAGTGTTCAGATCTGGAATTTCCCATCAATCTTTGCACAATTAACACAGGCAACTGGGGGTGGAGGAAGAACAGAAGGTCAGGAAGAGAGTGTGAGGAGAGAGCCATGCGAGGACTTGGAAGTGGGGTCCTTAGAGAGCTACCCCCACAGCTGGGGCCAGAGTGAGAAGATGCTGACTAGGCCATCGCTGTTGACGGAGCACGCTGACACTGGCCTTGCTGACGTTTCAGACCCTGACGAGGCTTTGGGGATGGAGAGTGTGGGGCAGTCTCTGTCTCGTTGGATCTTCCAGTGTGCAGCATGCACTGCAGGGTAGCCTGTGTAGGAGAGGCAGACAGCAGAATGATGAATGGCCACAGCAGCTGCGTGCCCAGCAGGAATGCATGAATTCTTGCCCTCTGGGGTATGCCAGAATTCAGTGAGGCTCAGACAGAGAATATTCCAGAAGGGGCTGCTTTTGCCCTTTAAAGGAAGATGAGGGTAGGAAAGATTTAGCCTCCTTCCAGGTGACACACCATTTGCTTAGCTACTGATGTTACCAGAAATAGCTGCTGTTTCTGACTCTGCACATTAGGACATTGTGATTCCACTCTGGGTAGACTGGGAAAGGAGTATGTGCATATGTGTGCATATGTGTGTGCATGTGTGCATATGTGTGTATGCATGTATCTTAAGAGCAGCAAATGTCTGTGTGAAGTCAAGCTTTTGTATCTGAGGGTCTCTGCCTGCCATTCTATTTTTTTCAAAAAAGAATTTTGAGTTGCATCTAATAATTATGCATATTTATAGGGCACAGGGCAATGATTTCATGTGTGTGTATATATAATGATCAAGTCAGCGTTATTAAACAACGAATGTCATTTTAGAGCCTGGCGAGTGGGTGATAAATGAAGACATTGTTGTGTTAGGGGTTGGTTGACTTTTGGAAGAAAAGAAAGCAAAAGCCAAATGTGCATGATGAAGCTGGTCCTGGGCAGAGGCTGGACAACTTGATTTGAAGCATGCTCCCAGAGCACCATCATCATTAGGAGAAGGCACAGGTGCGTCTGACGCAGCGGTGGCTAAGGAATGAGTTCTCTTCTTTGTCACTGTGGGATGTAGGGCGTAGATGAAGCCAGAGCCATGGAGGAAAGGCTGACTCTCAGCCAATCTCTGTCCCAGCCCCTGTACTGCCTGCCATGTGGGGTGGACTACACTTCCCTTCGTGGGCTTACCTGGTTAAGGATGCAGACCTCTTCCGCCTAAAGACAAAGAGCCAAACAGTATCTTGAGTCTTCTCCAAGCTCTGAGAAATCAGAGTTCACAGATTACACCCTCTTTTCTTTTGACTCTTATTTCATTTTGATTAGGATGGCAGGCATTGTTCATCACTGCATGATTCATTGCCCTCTCTCTTTGGAAAATAGAAGCCTGTTTCAGCACCCACATGCTGGCATCCCAGGCTGCTATAACAGAATACTATCAACTGGGTGGCTCATAAACTATAGAAAGTCATTTCTCACCACTGGACACAGGGAACCAAGATCAAGGGCTTAGTTTCTGGTGTCTTTCGCTATATCTTCATATGTAAGGAAGAGGTCTTAGTGCTTTTGTTTGTTTGTTGTTGTTTTTATTGTTTTCTATGAAGAAACACTATGATCACAGCAGCTCTTATAAAAGAAAGCATTTATGGGGACTTGCGTACAGTTTCAGAGGTCCAGTCTATTATCATTTTGGCAGGGAACACATACCACACAGGCAGACATGTTGCTGGAGAAGTTGAGAGTTCTATATCAAGATCCACAGGCAGCAAAAAGAAAGAGATAATGTGACTGGCGTGGGCTTTTGAAACCTCAAAGCCCACCCACAGTAGTACACTTTCTTCAACAAGGCCATGCCTCCTAATCCTTCTCAAGTTGTGCCACTTTCTGTTGACTAAGTATTCAAATATGTGAGCTTAGGGGGGTCATTCTTATTCAAACCACCACAAGGTCCCTCTTGGGCCCCTTTTGTAAGGGTCCTAATCCCCTTTGTGGGGGTTCTGCCCTTATGATCCAATCAGTGCCTAAAGATACTTCCTAATACCATTTCCTTGAGAGTGGGAATCTCAATATAGGAGTTTTGAAGAGAGACAACTATTCAGATCATGCAAGAGCTCAAGGATTTGGCAAGAGAGAGGGGCGTGGGAGAAAGGAGAGTGATAAGGGGAATGATAGGAAAAGAAGAAAAGAGGGGTGGGGAAGGAGGGGATGAAAGGAGGGCAGAGGAAGAAAAAGCATCCACGGGTCTGAATGGGATTTGTCTAGATTGGGTGGGCAGATTGATTGATTGTTTGATTGATTGATGTTGTTGTCTTATCAATCTCTATCAATTACTTATTTTCTTGAATCTGAAAAAAGAAAGATCTGTAGGTAAACGCTATGAATACCAGGGAGACAGGGGATGGGAGTGGAGGGAGAGAGGAAGAGGGAAAGAGAGTGTTCTCATTCAGAGAGGCAGATCAACATTCCTTACTGTGGAGGGACAGCTTCCAGTCTACTGGCAATCCAGTGGAAGACACCATTGCTAGCTCCTTGGTGACCATTACTTCATGTTTCCCCCGACAACAGTTCCACGAGGTAGGTAAGGCCATTCTCACTTTAAAACCTAGCTTCACAAGTAATTTTAAAGGAAATCACTTAGCTGATACGGGCATGCTTGCCTGACTCTGGAGCCCAGACCCTTTAGTATGTGTCAGCCTCCTCAAACAGGGATCTTTGCCTCCCTGGCCCAAGCCTGATGTAGCAAGGATGCTCACTGAGTGAATGGATGAATTATGGAAGGTCAGATAGTGTAAGAACTGTCAGGAAACCTGTACCCTATCCTGAGAACAAAATTCCTTTAGCAGATTTCCAAGGCAAGCATTAAAATCCAAGCAGTATGGTTTCTCTCTCTCTCTCTCTCTCTCTCTCTCTCTCTCTCTCTCTCTCTCTCTCTCTCTCTCTCTCTGTATGTGTTTGTTTTTTTCAATTTCTGTGCATAGATACCGAGTTTTATTTTTACTTTTGCAACCACAAAAGGCCCTGGGTTCATTTTTGAATGAATGATCTCAGCTTTCTGATATCTCCAAAAGGAGTTATCTCCCAATGCCCCATGGTCCCTGGTGGCTTTCTTCCTAGCCCACCCTCATTGTGAACGGCACCCCTGAGTTTTCCTCAAAGACGGAGTAAGGAAATACATTTTAGGAGGAAGGAAGTAACAGGGCCATGGGTCCAATTCTTCACTTGGCACAGTCCCAAGGATACTGGGCATACAGACAGAAATATGAGTTCCAGTTGGCTACATGGGGTGCCGGTTTCAAAGGAGCTGTCAATCTTACCTGTTTACCACATCGCTCTTTGGAAAAAAAAAAAAAAGGCTCTTCTTTTCTAGGAGTTTTATATGTTTTTTTTTTTTCCTGACATTTTCTGCTTTGGTAATTGACTACAAGAATAGTTCTATAACATAAATCAATGATGAAAACCGAATTACTCCCGCCCCCAGCCTTTCATTCCTGCCTCATCTCTAACAATATTTTTCTGCATGATGACTAACCCAGACTGACGTAATTTATCAATTCATCTCCACGATGTACATTAGGAAATGCATTCCTCGGGCCCCAGCAGGCAGCCTTCCGTGTGCCACATCACCTTGGAGAAGCCATTAGTGCTACAGAGACATCCGAAGCCCAGCCTTTGTGTGGAGAGTGTCAGGCCCGCTGCTGCTAATGGCTTTATTAATCAGAAGGTGAACCAGCGGCACACGTGTCACAGCCGCGTAAAATAAGTGGTTTTATGGCAAGTGTAGTTAAAAAGAAATGACAAGTCGGATTTACAGTGCTCTGGAGTAAAAGAAAAAAAATAATAAGAGAGAGAAAAAGGAAATCAGACATAGCGGCAATTTTCTATCTTTGGTTAAACTCATTAACCGTACGCTACTAAAAGTCATTTGTAACTAGTCCCCTGGTGAGTCCGTGTTCTAGAAGAATTTATTTGAAAATACAGAGGAAAGCTTAAATTTGCCTTTTTTTATTAAAAATATATATAATGAGCCAACATTTCATCTCCAGAGGAAAAGATAGAGTTAGATATACTAGAAGGAGAGACGCCAGAGCTGGAGTTTGGAATTTGGGCTGTGTCTGCTGGGGCTTGCTACCTGCAAGGGCAGCAGGGTCTAGTGGTAATGGTCCAGCCTGCAGCCTCAAGTGCAGCTACAGGCAAGGGCACCACAAAATCCAGTACTGTTAGGACTATTATTGTCAAATGGAGACTGTTTTCCTTACATCAGTAGTCTACGAGTAAATTAAAAATAGACTACAGATTACTCTTTCTACAAGTGCTTTGGCTTTCACACAGTTTAAAATGTCAGGAGCTATCAAAATTTCACTTTCTGTTACTTGAAAGCCAGTGTTCCTATGTGCGAGCATGCATGCGCACGTGTGTGTGTGTGTGTGTGTGTGTGTGTGTGTGTATGTGTGTGTGTAGATATGAGTAGGTGTGCATGTTAGTGAGGTATGTATCTGTGTGTGAGTGTGTGTGTGCAGTGTGTGTTATGTGTGCAGTGTGTTTGTGTGTGTGTATATGGGGTATGTGTGCATGTCAGTGCATGTATGCATGTGTGTGTGGTATTTGGGAGTGTGTGTTGTATATATCAGCTACGTTCCAGACACTGCCTACATTAATCTGTCTCTTAATGTCTGACATTCAATACTCAAGACAACTCTCTCACAGATAGCTTTACCTCAGGACTATAGGGTAAATGAGCTCTGTAATTTATCTCTGAGATCAGCTTTCGAATGTGTCACGTGAGGAGTTTGGATTTAAGAGTGCTAGTTTTCGAATTCCTCTTCTTGGAGTTCCCAGTTAAATAACAAACCAAAAACTACTGACCACTGAGTTCTAGCTGCTTTCTGTACAACAGAAGAATGAGGTGTCTGCCGTCCCCTTCAGTTTAAAAGTGTGTGTGAAGGGAAAGCCCACAGCAATTGTGCCCCAGATAGTGACAGAATTCAAACTCCAAGCTGGTTCTAGGAGTCCATTTATTTATCTATTTTCAAGGCCGTGTTTTTTTAGACTGGCTTCAAACTCCTCAGCTCAAATGTCCTTCCTGCCTCAGCCTCCCGAGGAACTGGAATATGGACATATGTGGTCATACTCAGCTTAGGGCCATAGCTATATGCTAGTCTCTATCATCTAGAGCAACTAGGGAGATCCTTTCATCAAATAATTACCAGTTAGGGCAACCGGTGACATCCTGCCTCAAAACGACAAGGAAAAAGTAGGTCTACACTGTAGCCAAGCGGTGGAGCACTTGCCTAGCATCTGGCTTGCCTGAGGCTCTGGCTGGGGTCGACCTCTAGCACCAGAAAAAATAAATAATAAGGAAGACAATGCAAGTAATACCATGTGCACAAAAAGGAATGTGCTGTTTTAGCCACTGAAGGATGAGTCCAGGAGCTGACCGTATGCAGGTGGTCTCTCTAAGGATGGTGTCAACTTCTCATCTGCCCAACATGAAAGACAAGTGAAAGAGAAAAAAATTAACTTTCAGCCTGCAAAGATTTAATACAAACCTTAGAACAAAGGCTTACTCTGTATACCTGGTTCAAGGTCCTGGTTTGGCCTTGAACCTGGGTTCCTCCTGCCTCAGCTGCTGTGACTGGCTTCTGCATTTTTTCTGACTACACAATGTGAAGAGCCCTTGATGCCATTTCAAGGACATTGGCAAGATTATTTACTTTGGACTAGGTGGACAGGGGGGTAGGCTCAGATAAGGATTTTACATTGGGCTAGGACAAAGCTCAAGATGACTACATCTGAGTAATGTGTTGTATTCCTTGTATCTATAGCCATAGCCACCATGGGACTTTAAGTCTTGTTTCTTTTTCTTTTTTGTTTGTTTGTTTGCTTTTTTTTTTTTTTTTTGAGACAGGGTTTCTCTGTGTAGTCCTGGCTGTCCTTGAACTCACTCTGTACACCAGGCTGGCCTCGAACTCAGAACTCAGAAATCTGCCTGCCTGTCTTGTTTGTTTCTTGACGGCTTTGTCTATACTTTTTTTCTTCCTTGATTACTTTGCCTTTGACCTAAGAGCTGACCTTATTTTTTGCATGTACCTAGAAAGGTATAAAAGCAGAATGGAAAAAAAAATAAACCCACTTCAGCACTTGCTGGAGTCATGTTATAGCGTTGTCTAATTGTCCTTTTTTTTCATTATTCAACCTCCTTTTTATTTTTTTAATTTTAATTTTTATTATATTCAACACAATATATATTTTTATACCAGTCATAAAAATGGACATGTTATTAAATGAACATAAAAAGATAAAGTCTTTTTTGTTTGTATGTTCATTTTGTTTTTAGTAGAGCTTAAAATCTTGGCTCTTACTGTGGTAGAAACCCAAAATAAGAACAATTTTTAGACACTGGAGCTCATTGTAATAAGGCTGTACTTCAGTGTCCCTCACATCACCAAAGGATTTTACCTCCATAGTAGCTAAACTAAGACATTTCTGCTGTGCCAAGGAATTAATTGTAGGCATAATTAGTAGATACAGATTTCCCGCTATGGTCAAAGCTATTTGACTTGAGTGATTGTCATCATTCTCAGCCACAGGGAACAGGTTACTTTCATATAAGAAATGGTATGTGTATTAAGATGGTCTATCCATGAAGTCATTCATCAACTCTTTCAATGAACAATGGTTCTGCTTGGAGGGTGGTACAGACATTAGGTGAGGGTAAGATTCTGGTTCATTGACTGTGATGATTTTGAAAAGCATTCATCTCAGAAAAAAGCTTATAAGATCATCTTCAAAACTGATACAATAATTATAAATATCAAGCAAAGCATTCAATCTCACTCTTTGTTGTTCTCTTACAAGCCACCTCTCAAATTAATTTGTTAATAAATTAGTTATTTATGTCCTTCTTAAAGTCCTCCATCATCACCATGAGAAATTATTTTAGATATGAATCTTGCTTTTCCAGTGTAATGGTGTATCCAGGACTTGCTATGGCAGAAGAATTGGGTTCTGATGATGCCAAGTAACCTTGCTTTCTGTTGCTTATGTTCTTACACTTGCCTCCCACCATTTGGTTATCTTTAGTGCTACCTGCTCTCACTATATCTGACTGGAGCCTATCCTTCCTGTTATCCTGGTTGTGTGAGAACTCTTCAGAGTCAAGCTGTCTCTGTAATTCTGTGATTCTGAGGTCCTGGGTGTATCCGAGCTCTTGGGAGTCAAGATGTCTCTGGAACCCTGAGATCCTCGTGTGACCAAGTTCCTGAGATCCTGGAATCCTGGGATCCTGGGCATGTAAAAGCACCTGGGAGTGGAGCTTCCTCTGGGTGTTGTAGGACTGGCTGCAGAGTTTGCACCCAAGGTCTGCTCAGGGCCCAGACATACCAGCTGTCTTTTCTTTCTTTAATTCTCATTCCCTCCCTCGAGACCCTGTTGACTGACTGAGCTGGCTTGGTCAACACCAAATCCATAGAGAAGTCAAACCAAAGAAACTACTGTATAGAATCAACCATGCAATGATTTTTTTTGAAATTATTTTTATTTATATGTCTTGGTCTCCCTTCCCCTGCCCCATCTTTTGATGCCAGAGCTAGGACTAGAATTACTTCCTGTAGCCAGAATTAGAAAACTAAGGCAGATCTACAGTGCAGAACAGGCACCCTGCAGATGTTGCTGGCTCTCTTACCTCTTCTCAACAAGCTCCCAGGAGAGGACATTAGAATGAAAGAGTCACAAAGGAGGGAAGTATAGAAGTGATAAGTGGGTAGGTGGCCTTAGGAAGATCTGGTAGCAGATCCTTGGGACTGGGTTTCTGAGATTCTGGGGTGAGATTACAGGTGAAGAATCAGGCAAAGCAATCAACATAGGACCCACTGTCCTAAGGTACAGGGTTGTCAGAACTAAGAGCCAGATTGTAAGCTCAGTTAAAGACTGCTATCAGTGCATTACGGAACCTGTAGTCCTGCTGTAATTTGGATCCTGAGTGTCCTCCCAATGCCTGGTCTGGAAGCTTGGTCTACAGACAAGTGGTCAGGCGAAGCTGACCTTCTTAAAGGTATCCTTTAAGATACGAGGTTTAAGGCTCCCCTTAAAGGTCTTGAAGCAGATAATGAGTCTTGGCCTCCCTCGCTCCCACTGTTTTATGCCCTGGCTATGAAGTGAGTGGTTTTGCTCTGTCACCCCCGCCACACACACACACACACAATGCACCACCTCATCTACATGTAAAGCAGATGACTTCCATTTTAAAGCAGATTGTCTTAGGCATTTGGTGCAGCCTTAGAAAGCTAAGAGAGGTCTTTGAACTCCTTTATGGATACGACAGGCTCCAGAGTCTCCTGTACAACTGACGCAGGTCCCCATGTGTACCCCACAGGCTGCAGTATGAGAGGAGCCTGTAAACATATTTAAGAACTAGAAGAGTCTGTAATCTAAAGCATTATCTTTTTCCCTGGCCTCTTTTTTCTACCTATAATGAAGACCTTTACTCTGCTGTGCCTCCTCAGGTATGAGATACTTGTGAGGGCCGACTGGAGGTCTTAGTTGTTGTTTGGTGGGTGGCCTTTGGCCTGTCAGCGTCTAGGATGTCTCCCATCAGCCATCAGACCAATGGGTGTGCCTGACTAGACTTGTTCTACCAGTCTGCTTGCTGCTACTGCTCTAACAAGATACCTGGAGCCGGACACTTGATAAGGAGAAGATGTTCATGTGGTATGATGGTTTGTATATGCTTGGCCCAGGGAGTGGCACTATTTGGAGGTGTGGCCTTGTTGTTAGAGTAGGGGTGGCCTTGTTGGAACTGGTGTGTCCCTGTGGGTGTGGGTTTTAATACCCTAGTCCTACCTGCCTGCAGTGAGTATTCTGCTAGCAGCCTTCAGATGAAGACATAGAACTCTCAGCTCCTCCTGCACCATGCTTTCTGCCTCGACGATAATGGACTGAACCTCTGAGCCTGTAAGCCAGCCCCAATTGAACGCTGTCATTTAAAAGACTTTGCCTTTGGTCATGGTGTCTGTTCATAGCAGTAGAACCCTAACTATGACATTAGATTACAACTTTGGATATCAAGAGTCTAAGATGGGCCATCCTGTCCCCTCAGCTCTGCTGAGATCACCCTAGACTGTCACAACCTGGTAGATGACAACACAGCAGAAGTGTGTGAGTGAAAGAAATCACACACTGAGTAGCTAGTGTTAGCTAGAGTTAGCTAGAACTAACTCACTTTCAAAACCAGCATTAGTGTCTTCTGAGCATGGTGACTTCAGTGACCTCATTACCACATGGAATGCCACATCTCTTAAAGTCAAGCAGGTGCTCCCAACCTTTAGACATTGGCACATGGTGCCATCTGAAAAAAATTATGCTCAAGAAAGATGCAATCGAGTTGAAGAACAAAATCACCCCAAAGCCGGTCAAGTTCTAAGTAAGTTTGTGATTTTGTGTTTAGCTCCATGGGTGCATATGGCCCAGGGTCCCTGGATTGGACATAACTATAAAGTTTCAGAATCTTAACATTGCACTTCAGACCAAGTCTCCAGCAAATGAGTCCTTGGGGAAAAACCATATCCAATCCGTAACAGTCATGGTAGACAACCGTGGCTCGTGGAGGACAGTCCCTCTGAACAAATTGCAACCTCCATGCTGTTTGGGGGCCGGATCAACATAGGTGCTGAGATGTCTTATCCAACAGTTCTGGTGCTGGGAGCCCTGGGTGGAGCGGGTTTCATCATATCCTTCTGTTAATCTTTCACTGTCTTTGTGTAGGTACCGATTCCTCTTCACTCCACCCAGTCTCGAACTAGCCTAAGTAACGCTATGACTGCTGAGGCAGAGGACAGTGTGGACAGTAGAACTGGGAGAGGAGGATGGTCCAACAGGGGTGCAAGACAAAGAGGCAGCTGATTGACGGCAGAGAGTAGAAGATGGTAGAGGTGGGGCCGTGTGGTGGCAGAGGCTGTGTGGGTTCTGGGCATGTGTGTGTCCTCATCCCACCCCGCTGTGAACTACGTCTCCCCAGTCTTCTTCTTCTTCTTCTTCTTCTTCTTCTTCTTCTTCTTCTTCTTCTTCTTCTTCTTCTTCTTCTTCTTCTTCTTCTTCGTCTTCTTTGTTGTCATGGTCTTCATCGTTGTTGTTGTCATTGTTGTTGTTGTTGTCATCGTCGTCGTCGTCGGGCTTTAGGGAAGTACCAAGACACTGCTCAGAGGTGGGGAAAATGAAGTCTAAGATGGGTGAGGCCGAAGTTGAAGTTCCCTGACTCCTGGACATCCAGTCATGCCTGTGGTGTTGCACAGAGGAATTGGGAAAGAAAGATGAGGGTGGGGGGATCCACGGTGTGTGCCAATGAGCCCAGACTGTTGGGGGCCCAAAGGACTGAGGACAGCGACTAGCCTGAGGCTGGAGGAATGGGAGCTGGCTCAGCTCATCGCTGATTATCCTTAGCTTGGCGGTGGGTGGCTTGGTGGCTGTGGGTGGCTTGGTGGTGGTTGTCTAGAAGTGTAGAGAAGCCTTGTATGGGAGACTTATGCTGTGACTCTGTAGGTGAAGGGCTTTTTCATGTTCCCCATGGTGGTTTCCATAGAAGAGACATATTTATCCATATTGTTTATTGACTGTTCATTGTGGAAAATGGATGAATACCAAACCTTAGGGTGGACCAGAGATTAAATACCCTTTGCAGGGAGGAATATCTGGGAAGGGGAAGTGTACTGGTTAAACCTTCAGAACCTCTAGATATCTCATTAGCATGGAGAGCTCTGTCTTGGGGCTACATGACCACAGGTCACATTCCCTATTGTAGGAAGTGTGCCACATGGTCCAGGCCAGGGTTCTGGCAGGGAGCAGGGAGGCACCTACCGTCTCAAGTGGGTACCTGCCTACTGGGGTCTCAGCCCTGCTCTACCTTACCAAGTTTCCGGGCATGGTCCACTGTCATACAGTCATGCTCCTGTGTCTGTCCCACTGGATTTTGTCACCCCAGTCCCTGGAACTGCACAGCACAGAGAGAGGGTGAAATCGAAGAGCTGGAACCCCAGCAGGCCACAGAAGTGTGAACTTCTAAAATCGGGGGTGTGTGCTGGGAGTCACTTGTGGCCTTCCACGCGGTGGATCCCAGGGGTCAAACTCAGGTCATCAGGCTTGGCAGCAGGTTCCTTTCCTTTCTGAGGCTCAGCAACACGCTCTTTTAATTTAACGTCTAAGTGAGTTCTTGCTGGGTACTCTGCCCTCCCTCCCTCCCTCCCTCCCTCCCTCCCTCCCTCTTTCCGTCTTTCCTTCCCTCTGTCTCTCTGTGTCTGTGTGTGTCCCTTCCTCCCTTTCTCCTTCCCTCCCCTCCCCCTCTGTCTTGGTCTCTACTGCTCTGTATGTGTGTGTCCATCTGTCCCTCCCTGTCTCTCCTTCCCTCCCTCCCTGTCTCTCTTCCTCCCTACCTTCCTCCCTTCTTTCTTTCCTCTCTCCCTCCCTCTGTCCCTCCCTCTTCCATCCTTCTCTCTCTAGCTCCTGAAAGCTGTTTCTATCGAGTCTCCTCTTCTTTTGTTTAGTTCTTTGATTCTACTGATCTATAGTTTAGAAATCTCTTGCAGGATGTTGAGTGGAAAGAAGTTGCTGAAGGACTCATGCATACTGTTGATCCTGCCGATCCTGCCTGTCGTGGTCGTTATGCTTCTCCATCCCACTGGATTTTGTCATTGTAGCCCAGGGAACTGCACAGCACAGAGAGAGCGAGAGCGAGAGCGAGAGCGAGAGAGAGAGCGAGAGAGCGAGAGAGAGCGAGAGAGAGCGAGAGAGCGAGAGAGCGAGAGAGCGAGAGAGCGAGAGAGCGAGAGAGCGAGAGAGAGAGAGAGAGAGAGAGAGAGAGAGAGAGATGGAAGGGCTGAAACTCCAGGCAGGCCACAGAAGTGTGAACTTCTAAAAATCGGCTACATTTATTTAGGGTGTGTGTGTTGCGGGGAGTCACTTCTGTCTTGTGTTTCGATGAGGGGCTACCAGTGTGGTAAATACCCCAGTCACTGTATATGAAGCTACTTTTACATTAAATCGAACTAATGCTGATTTTATTTGTGCGAGTGCTGGGGACGAAGCCCAAGGCTCCTGCATGCCAGGCAGGCCCTTTGCCACGGAGCTATAGCCCCAGCCCCGAACCTGTTTTTTAGATTATTTTTTTCAGGAAAGTGATATTCCTGTGTCTTTGAGAAGCAATTATTGGCCCCCACACTTTGATTAATAAAGAAGGGTGACAATAGGCTTCCCCTCACCCTTGTTACAGACTCACAGGCTTGTCCAGTAAGCAGCCTTGAGCCTTCGAGGGGCTCTGAGAGATCTCTTCTGCTATGGAGAGCCGAGGCCCAGGAGGTGTGACCAGCCAAGTGTGTTTCCCAGAAGCCTCAGGGGGAGAACCCCTGACAGGTCTATTTTCTACTCCCTGTGTGATCTCTGGCTTGTCAACTTCCCTTCTCTGGGCTCCCACCTCCCATATTTAAAATAGAGTGGATTACTCGTCTCTAGGAATCCTTGTAACTGAAAAGTGTATGATTTGTGACAAAGTCTACAATCTCCCTCTTCCCCCCCCCACCCCTTTGTTTCTTAGTAGCATCCGGTCTGGAAGCAGAATCTTACCCAAGTCAGGGGAGCTTACATATTCCTGGGGAGGGGGTGGGGGGGACCCTAGGAGAGAGGAGGCATCTAGTTTCAGCTAGGCCCTGGGCAACCTTCCTGGGCTCTCCAGTGCAGGGACATGGGGATCCCAGGAGGCCCTGGCAATATGACCTCCGCTTGACTAGTGTTTGCAGTAAGAAAACCCCGTACTGCCACCGCCACTGTCTCATCAGAATGTGACAAAATGATCACTCTCCCAGTGACAGAGACACAGAGCCCGCCCAGGACCCCAACCCCAGCCACCTTCTGGGTAACCTGTGCCGCTTCGCGTGCCCCTGCCGCCGCCGGCTAGCTTGCTCTGCAGCTCCTTGCCAAGTTCATTACTGGAGCGGCCCGAAGCAGCCCGCGGTTAATTACAGACCGAAGACGTTCCTTCACAAGAGCTCTCCTTGGCTCCTTTTTTCACCCTTTGAAAAGACGCAATCATCCATTACTGTCATCCCCAGCGTGGTGACTTTTGTGCCTGTAATTGGCACTTTCTTTTAGACAATGAGGTAGAGCAGAAAAATCTGCTCATCGAGGAGCCAACAGCCCATTCAGTCCCCGGCTCTGGCTCTCATAATATACCAGCATGTGTCTCAACTGGGTCCTTTGTCCGGCTCCGTTGTCCCATCAAATGGCAGGGTTGGAGTGGCTCTGGGACAGGCCTTCCAGCCCCACATTTTGCGGTTCTCTCCTGCGTGGATGTGCCCTGCAGCAGGCTGGTTCCCATGGAGAGACTGAGAAATAAGTATCTGCTCCCCCAGGACCCCCAGAAAGCTCCCAGAACTGGGGAGAACAGTACAAATGGGGAGGTTTATCCTTGTGCAACCCCAAACTCTTGCTAGCACCAAGGGGACCAAGAAAGAGAGCCCTCAGAGGGGAGAGTATCGTGTCGCCAGGAACAGGGAGGTGATTTTTAAAGGTACAAGGATGCTAACCAATGCAAGAGAGTCTCCGTCTCATCAGGGACAGAACAACTAAGTCTCTGGGTTAGTGGATGTCTTAGGGTTTTACTGTTGTGAGCAGACACCATGACCAAGGCAATTCTCTCCCCCCCCCCCGCCCCTCTCTTTGGTTTCTTCGAGACAGGGTTTCTCTGTGTAGCCCTGGCTGTCCTGGAACTCACTCTATAGACCAGGCTGGCCTTGAACTCAGAAATCTGCCTGCCTCTGCCTCCCAAGTGCTAGGATTAAAGGCATGTGCCACCACTGCTTGGCCCCATGGCAAGTCTTATAAAGGACAACATTTAACTGGGGCTGGCTTACAGGTTCAGAGGTTCAGTTCATTATCATCAAGGTGGGAGCATGGCAGCATCCAGGCAGGCATGGTGCAGGAGGAGATGAGAGTTCTGCATCTTCATCTGAAGGTTGCTAGCAGAATACTGGCTTCCAGGCAGCTAGGATGAGGGCTTAAAGCCCACACCCACAGTGACACACCTACTCCCACAAGGCCACACCTCCTAATAGTGCCACTCCCTGAGGCAAGCATATTCAAACCATGACAGTATCATTGTGGGACTCCTTGGGCAATGTGTGTGTTGGAAGGCATTTGGCTGGCCAGCCACAGTGCTCTGAGCACATGAGGCACACTTGTTATTAGGAAGATTTCAGAATATGGTAATAGGTTCTGAGATTGGCTTATCATTTGGGTAATGTCAGTTATTTCTAGAATTCCTGGTGTTTTTCTCAGAATTGCAAGGCAGCTGATGTCTGCATGTTAGGGAGGAATTGAAGACAGAGTTACAGCAGTAGAGTCTATTGCTTTATAACAGTGTGTATACATATATACACACACATACACACATACATATATACACATGTACATACATACATATACACTACACATATGTACACATACATACATATGTACACACATCTAAACATGCATGCATGCACATATGCATAGCATATATATACACATACATATACACATATATACACACATGTATGTGCATACACATAGCATTCACACACATACATATATACATACATATGCACATACACACATACCTACATATGTGCATACACATACACATAGCATACTCACACATACATGCATACATATATACATACACTGACAGAACTTTCAAAGACGTCTTTCAGCCTAGATCTTCTACAAGAAAGATAGAACTGTGTTCTGTTTCTGTCTTAAGAATTCCAGCTTGGCTTCCTTGTCCCACAGAGGCTGTTGAACCTTTGTGAAGTCATTTCTACCTGTCTCTCATTGTTATTGCTAGTTTGTTTAGTTTGACTTTTTGGTGGCAAAGTCTGAGCAACTTAAGTTTCTCATGTTTTATTTTCTTTAAAACATTTGTATTCCACTTATTATTATTATTATTATTATTGATTATTATTGTTATTACTTGTGCATTTATGTGTGTGTGTGAGAGAGCATGTGTTCGAGCATGCCTCCGTGTAGTTGGAGAGACCGGAAGATGATGTTTGGGAGTCGGTGCTCTCTGACCTTAGATCATCAGGCCTGAGCAGCAAGCTGTTTTGTCCACTGAGCCACCTTGCTGGCCTCAGACCTCCCACCTTTGTATGTGAAGGAGTGGCCTGGTGTTGCTTTCACTGATTTGGAATGTGTTCATGGTGGCACATGTGGATTGAACGAGGGTGGTGTGTCTGCTGGCTCTCCACAACCAAATGTCGATGTACTGGCCAGGATTCTGTTTTATTGCTCTGGTCTCAATCCAGCACATTTCACACCAGCCATTAAAAAGATATTCTTAGGTTTGCACTTATAAAATTTTATTGTCTCAATCATTTATTATCCTCTATTTTGAACTTGGAGTCCTGAAGTACAGCACAAGCTGGGAAGCCGTACCTATCTGTTGTTACAAACCATAAAATGTAAAATGGCGACCTTCTGGTGACAGATTCAGTCACGTCCCTGGGCCATATGTCCTCCATCAAAGGCTGTCTGTAGTGGGCTTTCTTCTTTCCTGAATTGACTATAACAAACTCTTAGCTTGGTTCAATAGCTCGCCCTGTTAAAGAACTGACCATCCCCAGATTTGTATTTGGGAACAAGTCTCCTTGTGTTTCCCCCCCATTGATTTATCTCTCCCTCATTACTAGTTTCAATAGTATCACCAGACACTGAATTCTTCCTCATGAACCCTGATTGTCCCCTGGGCACCACACACGTGGCTGCCGTGATTCTTAGTCTGGTTTCCCCTGCTTAGTCTGAGAGAGTGGCCTTTCTTGCTGCAGATGTATATGGTAGGTCTTGTCTTGAATATTGAAGACGCTCCACCACCATAGCAGGCCATTTTGCCGCCTTATAGTTTGCCCATCTCTCAGTGAATCTGGTATTTTCTCCACTTCGTGGGCCTGATCTTCACTTGGGCTTTTCTGTTGACGAAGTCCTGGCACCCGTTTAACTGGTGCCTTATGGGTCCTGACTACTGTGTGCAAAGAGCTTACAAATGTTCTCATCTGCATATTAATTTCACTGTGATACTGAACTGGTCCCTGCAGGATTGTGCCTCATTAAAGAATATTGTCACCCCATATGCTTTGTAAATTCATTGTCCAAATATGGCGGATGCCCTGCCGGGGGGCTGACAGCTCTGTGCTGGAAGCGGCTGCAGACTGCACAGTTGTAATTCTGAGAGAGAATAGAAAAGAAAAAGGCAAAACAGGAAGCAGAACCTGTGTGTGTGTACGTGTGCCTGTGCGTATGTGTGTGTGCAGATGCATGGGCACATTTATGGCCCATGGCATGCGTGTGTATGCGTGTGGAGGCCAGAAAAGTATAACCTTGGCAGTTGTTCTTAAAGAGTCTTCACATTTATTTACGTGTGTGTGTGTGATATATATATATATATATATATATATATATATACACACATACATACATGGAGGCCAGAGGACAGCTTGCAGGAATTGGTTCTCTCCTTCCACCATGTTTGTCCCAGGGATCAAATCCAACTTGCTGGGCTGGGCAGCAATTGTCCCACAGAGCCTGAACACTTTGTTGTGTTGTTTTGTTTTTGTTTTATTTTGTTGTTTTGTTTGTTTGTTTTGAGACAGGTCTCTTATTGGCCTGGAAATCATCAAGTAGGTCAGGCTTGCCAACCAGAAAGTCCCAGGGACCCACCTGTCTCTTCCCCACACTTTTAGGATTGCAAGTCAGTACTGACAAGCTTGGTTAGTTTTTATTGTGGGTTCTGGGATGAAACTCAGGTCCTTCTGCTTACAAGGCAAACACTAAGCCTCACTCTGGCCCAGCCCACCTTTTAGGCAAGGTTTTGATACATAGCTATGGTTGGCTTGAGATTTATCATTTACTTCAGCCTGTTCAAGAAGTTCCTATGTATTCCAGTGGCTTTGAGCGCTCCACCCTCCTGCCTCTGCCTCCCAGGACTGAGATCATAGGTAATGTTAACACCAAGCCCGGATTATGTTTCTCCTTGCTCTTTCTTCAAGATGGAGTCTCAGTATGTATCCCAGGCTAGCCTGGAACTTGTTGTGTATCTCAAGCCTGCCTTAAACTCATGATCCTCCTGCCTTAGCCTCCTGAGTCCTGGGGATTGCAGGCACAACCTACCATACCCTGCTGAACTTCAGCCATTTATAAAGGAGATTTTTGTGGTCCAATCCACCATGGGTTTGGGTGGCTGAGGCTGGTTGTAGTTGAAGCTTTCCATAGTTGAGTGAGAAAATTGGAGAGGGTGGAGTGAGGGAGGGAGTGGACAGAGCGTCCCTGGCCTTGACAGAGATTCCCTCAGCATCTGAGGCAGGTTTTTTGTTTGTTTGTTTGTTTGATTTTGGGGTTTTTGTTTGTTTGCCTAGCAAGGAAGCCATCCTCATGCCCAACCCCGGCAGAGTTGCAGATCTTCTCGGAACAATGATTCACATTGAAACTCTCTCATATAGATCTGTCTCGCAGTGAACTGAGAATCCCCATAGTTCCATGCATCTAACACATTGGGTTCCGATGTCCGGTGCCTGGAGCCGAGAGGGCGCTGGAAGGAAGTGTGGACCTCCCTGCCTGGAGGTCTTCCCGTGCACTCCCTGCATTTGCTGTCTAGAAGGACTCTTGCAGAGGACTGGGACTAAGACGTTTCCCTTTCCGCCACCCTGCTCACATACCACACAGGCCTTGCCTGATGAAACCCCCGTCTTCAACGAGTGCAAAGCCTGCGTGGTTTAAGTCCTGAGGGACAGTGTCTTGTTTTGACAGTTGGAACTAGATGTCCACGTATGTGTAAAATAGCACTCACTGGACACTGAGTAGTGTGCGTGAAATCACGAGACGGGATATGAAGAATCTCCTTGGTCTCTGCCTAGAATTGTTATGCCTCTCTTTCTCCCTCGCCTCTCCCTCTGTCTTCCCTTTGCCCTCTCCTTTTCCCTCTCCCTCTCTCATTCTCTCCCCCCTTCTGTCTTCTCCCCTCCCTCCTTCCTCCCTTTCTTTTTTTTCTTCCAAGAATGGATGGGAAAGACAGCCATGCATCTAACACAATTGGCATTTTGTAGGGACATTTGAAAACCGGCATCAGTGTGTGTAGATCTTAATTTCTTTACAATCACCTCATGTCAGTTTTCTGGGCTGGCCTTAACCCATGTCCATCAGGGAGAATATCTCTTCGTGGGCTCTTGCTGCACTGTGCAGTTCTTTCCATTATGATTAGGGCAGTATGGATACCAATGATACCCACAGTTCAGGGAGAAGGAAGAGAATCAGCATTTATTCAGTGCCTGGAATGAGCAAGAAACACAAATGTCACTGTCCTCCATTTACCCACAGTGGGGAACATGGTGACACGTCTCCACTTTTCAACACTGGGAACAGCTCCCATCAGGGACAGAGTTGGGTCTGAATGAACTCAAACCCCAAACACTACCCAGAACCTTGTGCGGGTCTAAGAAGGAAAGCTTCTGATGTAATGTTAATGTGGTTTCTTTCATTTGCATATACTAATCATGCATGTAAACTGCTCTCCTGTCGAAAGGCATTTTCCTGGGACTGTTTACGTGTCACTCCCTGAAAATACTGAAAGAAATGTACAACACTCACGCAAACTTTGAAGACCTGGTCATCGCTTCTTAGCTCTGGGAATCTACCTTATTCCCTATTGATTGTTGCTTTTTGCTTTTGTAATGCTGAGTGGGGGGGGGCTGGGGGGGACTGGGGGTGGGGTGGGGGTGGGGACGGGGGTGTGTGTTCTTCTTAGCATCTTGCACATGCTAAGAAAGCAGTCTACCTCTGAGCCACATTCCTTGTCCCTCATCCCATTTCTTCATGTGGCTGAGGGCTCCGACAGAGCTACCCCAGACCCACCATGGTCAGGACATGCAGACTCTTACCTCCTTCCTTAGAGCTCAGGCAGAAGAGCAAAACGTTGCTGCAGAGCTTTCTACAGGAGTAAGGAAGAAGGGATGAGACCACGGCACCCAGGGACACAGCTCTCTTCTAGTATGGGGGGGACCGAAGGTGGATGCTGTTTACTTCAGGTCTGTCCCGGGACTTGCTCTTTGTGAGGCTGGAGTTCTTTCCGTCCCACTCACTCCTCCTCTACCCATTGCACTACAGCACACGTCTAGATTGCATCTAGACCAGACCACACACTTGACTCTCGGCCCCCATTAGCTGGTGCATGCAATAATTAATTCGGCACCAACACCGCAGCCCACAACAGTTGGGACAGATCATCTCCGTTTTAATTGCTTGATTGGGCTGGGCTACTTTAGAGGGACTAACCCCCTGGCTTTCAATGGTTACACCGCTAGATCCATCCTCCATGTTCGTGAAGCACCGCGAATGGCCATGGGCACAGGAAGATGGCTCTGGGCGCAGCCAAGTTCGACTGTCGGAAGATGGAAGGGTGGGGCGGATAGTCTATGGATGATGGACGGGTCTGACGCTGCCTGGTGGGACTGGGCGACGGGTGCCATATGGCCAAACTGCTGTCATTAATCACAGCAGCTGCATTCGGAATCAAAAGGTGACTCCTTTGGTGTACCTCCAGGTCAGGGAGGGGAGTTGAAATATATTACAGACTCCTTTGTGGGGTTAGGGAAAGAAACAGAGTCAAAATGTGGCGTTAACCCTTCCTCCCCCACACTCTCCTACTGAGGTCAGAAGGTGGGCTCTTGCAGCCAGAGCCCAGCTGTTTTCTTCTCTCCTTTGTGAATGTGGCCATACTGTCATGAGGTTAAAGACACGGATTCAGTTCTTGGGCTTCTCACATTTTTACTGACTGGAACGTAGGCTGCAGAGAGGGAACATTCTCAGCCCGGTATTTGTTTGATGAACCAGGAAGGGCTGAATCGGCGATAAGGACTCAGTATGAACTGCATTGCAGTTCCTGTATTGAATTGTGGACATCTCTGAGTTTCTACCCACACGAGGCTCCTCCCTGCTGCGGCACATTTCTGGGCTGGGGTGGGGGGAATAGCATTTTGGGCTCTTTGCAGCCCCCAGAGCATGTCGGTCTGGCTGACATTTGGATAAATGGGCCACATTATCCAGGAAAAGGAGTGGATCTCTGGTCATCCAGCTGGGAAAGAGGGATGTCATAAGAAGCCCTGTGAATGTGTGTGTGTGAGGAGGTGGGAGTTTCCTGCCAGAGAGCCGGCTCCAGGCCCACCTGCATCGCCTTGGCAACAGCGATGGGGTAGAATTTATAGGCTTGTTCCTACGTGAGTGCCTTGGGTCTTTTAAATACCTGCTGGCTTTTCTGCACACCCACTGCGTCTCTGAATCACTGTGCAGAGCTTTGAGCGCCTCTCCCTCCCACTCCAAGCTTTGCAAGGCTCAGGGAATACAGAGAGGTTCAGGACGAAGGGCCTTTCAACATTTTGCTTTGCTCCCTTGATTGACAATTTGAGAGTCTAGGTGTGACTTTGAAGGGTTACTTCTGAGTAGCCCAGTGAGGTGTCGAGGAGTTGGGACATCAGCGCTTTGACTCCCAACGGTTTAAGGGAGCCATCTTGGCTCAGATGACTCCCTGCTCTATGTCGCTAGTCTCTCTAAAGAGGAACACTGGGGTACCTGGCCTCAGAGGGGCCTTCTAGTGTCAGCATTCTGTGTGCTATTATCGACCGGGCTTCTCCTTGGCTATGCACACCCAGTTTAAGAACACAGCACCTGTCCTGCTTCCCAGTGCCAGCGCCTGGAACGGCAAGCCAAGGAAGTCGCATTGTTAGCGCCAGCCAACGGGAGTCCAGAGCCAGGACTGAACCTGAATTAAGTGCCAAAATCCCAAATGAGCTGAACCAGGCACTCAACTCCCAAGTTACATTAAAAAAAAAAAATGCAAAAAGAAAACCAAACTTAGAAACCAAGAACCAAATGTGTGCACTTTAAAAATAAAACAAACCACTTTTTGGACTAGTTAGAACCAGAATTGGTTCCCTGTATTTTCTGAAAGCGAACTCCGAACACCAAAATATCCCCTGGACCGAGTCAGACAGATATTCCCAACAGTTTCAGTCCCCCAGTTAGAAACAGACAAGCCAGCAGGCAAGTGGAGAGATTAAAAAAAATGCTCCTGACATTTAGAATGAGATTCTGTTTAGGACTGAATCAGAAGAGAGAATTTTTAGTTCTGTTTAGTCAAGTAAATCTTCAACAGCCAATAGGGGAAAAGCTGGTGAGTCCACTCTTCAGATGATCGTGGATTGGACACAGTTCACAGCTCACAGTTCACTTTGCTGGGCCACAACTGCCAGTTGACCCCATAGCTCCTCCGCCCCTTCCCTAGATCTAATTTGAATGGAATATTGTACAGGAGCGGGTCTCCTTATCTCCCGTTTGGATATGCACCCAACGCACCTGTGCCACAGCCCCCCCTGTTCCTCTGCTGCCCTTTCTCCTTGTTCTGTTTCCTTGTGGATACCTTGTTTCCAAAGAGCCTTTTGCTTTCATGCCTGATGTTCTTCTCAAATGTCAACTCTGCATGGAAGAAAAATGGAGTGTGTGGTTTTGTTTTTTTTGTTTTCTTGTTTGTTTTTTTTTTTTTTTTCTGAGTCTGGCTCGTTTTATTTAACATGGTCATTTCTAGTTTCACTCTAGTTTCACCATGCAAATAACATGGTTTTGTTTTTAATTGTGGCTGCATACGCTCCAGTGTGTGTGCATGTGCAGTGTTTTCATTCCTCAGTCTGTTGATGAGTGCCTATGCTGGTTTCATAATGTATCTATCACGGATAGTGATATCACAGTGAGTGTGGATGATGAGCTGTCTCTCCTGTGCTCTGACGTCGTGGATTCTGTTGAGTCTGTACCCAGGGGCATCACACTGTCTCATGATTTTTTCCTGCTAGTATTACTTTTGAAGAGTTTAGATGATCATATGATGACATCCCTGGTGTGTAAGGACCAGGACTTTTTGAAGGACTTGTTTTATCTGAAGCTCATAGATGACCTTTGTCCTAGGGAGCTAGCTGGTGAGTGGGATTTATCAGGCAATGGGGAAAGATGGCCCTGGGTCCCTTTGTGGCCTAGGACAGATGATCTACAAGAATCATCTTATGAATCAGCTGTCACCACTTCCTCCTCTTCCTTCATCCTCCCCCTCCCCCCTCTTCCTCCTCTATGATGACTGAGGGACCAAACCATCATCATGTCTTAGACAGGAAGTCACAGATGCTCAGAGCCCAGTGGTTGGGCTGCGTTTGTAACACCTGAGCATCAGGAAGACTTGGTGTCTAGGCTTTCTCTGAGCATTGGTCCTATTTGTAACTTCCTCAGGTGTTGGTTGTCCCCAGTCTGGGACACTTGATCTTCCATAACTAGAAGAGATGTCACATGAGAATAGAGATCTATTTAGGGCCTGTCACAGTGTCTGGCATGTGATCTAAGGTGGGTCTAACTACCAAGCTTGGCCTCCAATGTGACCCCTTTTCTGTCGGAAGCAGCTCTGGGTCAAGCACTTTCTTCCTGGACTTTTTTCCCACCTGCTCTTTCTTCAGCATCTTGTTCTAAACGGGTACCTTGTGTCTTCCTGTGTTACAATCCCGTGTCAGAGGAGCAGGGTCTGACTCTGCTGTGCCTCAGGGTCTGGTATGAAGTGCTACAGATGGAGGATTGGGTGCATCTCATTTTGGGGTGTTCACATCTCCATGGTCCAGCCATGGGTGACCTTCAAACTCAGTTTTTCTTCTCTTAAAGTTATACACAGAATCTACAAAGTGGCACTGGAAGCAAGAAGATGACTCGGTGTGAAAGAGTCCTTGCTCTACAAACACAGGGACCTCGTTAGAATCCCCAGCGCTGGTGTAGAAAGCTGGCAGTGGGTATGTGAGTCTGTAACCTGAGCATTGAGGGGTGGAGACGTGTGGACCGAGACCTTGCTGGCCAGCCAGCCTGGGACAAGCTTCCAGTTTAGTGAGAGATCTTGCATCAAAATAACAAAGTGCAATGTGATTAAAACACCAGTGTCCTTTGGCCTCCATTTGTACACCTATATACTCATGTGTGTGCAACACACCACACACACACACACACACACACACACACACACACACAAACAGGTTATGTTCTGAGAATCACTAGGAAAAATATCACTTCCCACTCCCCTTAAGGGCCTTGTTTTAGGGTTTCTATTGTAATTCGAAAACACCAAAGCCAAAAGCAACTTGGGAAGGAAAGGGTTTAGTTCATCTCATATTTCCTGGTAAGAGGCCATCACTGACAGAAGTCAGGGTAGGAACCTGGAGGGAGGACCTGAAGCTGAGGTCACGGAGGAGGAACACTGATAATCCTCCTAACTCCCTCAGCCTGCTTTACTGGAGGACCCAGAGCCACCAGACCAAGGGTCGTACCATCCATAAGGAACTGGAAAAAGGCACCATAGGCATATCCATAGGCCATTCTGGTGGGGATATCTTCTCCATTGAGGTTGGTGCTTTGTGTGCTTATATTGTTAGTAATTTATCATGATTCCTTAGTCTATAAAGTGGAGGTGAACTTTCCTTTTCTTTGCTTCTATGACATATACTCATACACATCATACAACCCCTCCCCACACTCCTTTTGACTTTCTACCCTTGTAGTTTGGTTATATTGTAATTTTGACTTATACACTGGTACTATGTATCATTGTTTATACTAAATGATACATAGGTGCTTTATACAAGGAGGTCATATTGTAAACTTTGATGTATACATAGATTGAGCAGAGATTATGTACCCATAGATTGAGCCCCCTGTGGATACAAAGTATCCAGGAAAAACTTACATGTGTATTTGAATGGGTGTAGACTGTGTGGTTCCTCCTCTTTGCTCTCTGAGTGATACAGCACACCAACCCTTTACATTGCATGAGTTGCACCTGTGACCTAGAAATGAGTTTTGAAGATTTGAGTAGGCTGTATGCATATGCTATACTGTTTTTATAGGGAATTTGAATATCTGCTGTTCCAAGGGCTATGCTGGGATCAGTCCCCTGATGTCACAACGGTGTGGCAGTACTGTCTTTCTGAACCACTTTTCCTGTAGTAAATAATTGCCTTGGGTATTACATGTGTGTTTGTCTGTGTATGCAACCTAACACTAAGTCAACCTCTGACTTACAAACAAATGAATAGTTCATTAATTTAACCTTTATAAAAAAGGTAAATCTCCTCTCATGAAGGAGTTAAGGAAAAATTATATTGTAAACTAGGAAAAAATTATTTTACTATCCCACCAAAGGTTTCATGAGTCTAAACCAGTTTATAAGCTTCATACATCTGGCTGGGAGTTGGTCTAAATTCACATATTGTAGGGAAAATGAGTGGGGCCCGAGTACCCCGTAGAGGGATGGCGAGCACCCGTGTACCTGCAGAGGGAGGCTGCCGGCCTAGGGGAGAAGGTCCTTGCCTAGAATGTGGGGCCGCTCTGGCTCGGGGCCGTGTACCTGTAGAGGAAGCCTGGTCAGGTGGGGGAAGTCCTGAGTCCTTTCTGGTGGCTGGAGACACTGAGGCCTATTCCATTGCTCCTACACAGCCAGTTTTGATAAGAAGAGGCAGCCTGTGGCTTTAAAGCCCTATTATAGGAAAGTAGGAAAAGGAAACAAGATAGAGAAGTAAAGAGAGAAAGAAAAGATAGAGGGGTGAGAGCTGGCCGTGACCTTGTGGAAAGAGGGGAGAAGAATGGGGAGAAAGGGGGAACAGGGGGACAAGAGAGAGAGGCAAGAGGGAAGGGGCAAGAGAGCTAGGAGGGGCTCGGCATCCTCTTTTAGAGTGGGCTGGGTTACCTGGTGGTTGCCAGGTAACTGTGGGGCGGGGAAAACCTGGCTGTAGCCAGGTGACTGTGAGGGTGGAGTCTAGCCAGAACACTGGGGGCCTGACCCTATGTGACTGATGGCCACAGGATTATGGAGTGGAGGATTCAGGAGTATGGAGTTGGTGTCAGGAGCCTAAAGTATCTGGGAGCATGGCTCAGGGTTCCGTCCCTTATAGAATAGTCTACTGGGTCTCCTGAGTAAACCTCGCTCAACCAGTCCACAGATTGCCTTTCACGGTCCCACAATATCTTCTGTTTAATGTTGAAATTATTCTTATTTTTCCCCGTGAGTCTCTAACAGCTCCTAAAACTTTCCAGGATAAGAATTATCTGCGAAAATACTTGCGGAAAAATAAATCTCATACAAGTACAAAAGCAGCTGTCCCTGACACACCCCTCTCCTGCACCCAATTCATCTTTTCATTCACAGTCAGAGCTAACCTGAAAATTAAGCTCTTTTATACGCCGCAATTGAAGGACCTGCTGCCATTGTTGAGGGCTGTCAGGCTCCGGTTCTGAGGGTGAAATAGCTTTTACCTTTACCTTTACCTCTGTATTCTGTCTGCAGTATACAAGAGCGCTTTCAGAACAGGAGCATTTGGGACCTTTCTCACAATCCTTTCCAATCAAGGCTTTGAATTATAGGAAGCAGCATCCCAGAGAAATTTATCAGAATCCTAAAGACAGGAACCCAAGTCATAGGCAAGAAAAATTACAAGAAATTCACACCTGCAAGGTCCCTCTCTTTGTTATGTTTTTTTTTTCCTCACTTCCAAACCATCATGTCTATAGGGATCCAGAGATACTCTTCCTCCTCCTCTTTTTTGAAAAATTTAAAACAGAATATATATTTATATAGATATAAATATATCTATATAAATATGTGTGTGTGTGTGTGTGTGTGTGTGTGTGTGTGTGTGTGTTGCCTTCACGTATATCTGTGCACCATTTGCATGAGCAGAGTCCAGAAGAAGGCACTGGGTCTCCCTGGAACTGGAATTAAAGATGGTTGTGAGCTGCCCTGTGGGTGCGGGGATTTGAACTGTGTTCTCTGCCAGAGTGGCCAGTGCTCTTAACTGTTGAGCCATCATCTCTCTCTAGCCCCAGGAATGTCCTTCTTGTTTTCAATCATCCAGATAAATTTCTTTCCCTACTAAGACAAGCAACTCAGATCTCAAAACTGGCTTCTGACTATGCTTTCACTCAAAAGTCTCTACGGACTTTTCCTCCTTCCCCTCTCGGAGCCTGGTGTGTGTGTGTGTGTGTGTGTGTGTGTGTGTGTGTGTGCCCCTGATGAGACTCCTAGCCTTCTGCTAGAGCCCAGAATTGGACATCCAGAGTACATCATATAAGAATCTGGATGAAAGCAGACCATTCAAGCACTTGTAAAACGACAGCCTTCTGCCTCCTCCATGATACTTCCCAGGGTAACAGGCACAGGAAGGATTTGGTAAACCTGCCTTCTTCTTGAGCAATGCCACAGTTATCTGGGAAAGAGAAGGCTCACAAGCTCATTGACAAAGAGCCTCTTAATATCCTTTTTCCTTTGCAGAATTGCATCCCGTGTTCATTTGCTAGCATGAATGGCTGTGGTTACAGGAGTGAAAGGCGGGGAGGTGGTGTTTCCCGCTCCTGCTGCCGGCGGGCCCCTCTCCCTGAGACTGTCAGCCTCTGTGCAGTGTGAGAGGTTTTGACTCTGCACGTGCTGAGGGCTTTTATCTCCAGAAGCCACTTGAGGCTGTTCAGGAGGCTTGATTAGAGAAAGGTGAACGGTTGCCAAGGCAACCTCCCTTTGATTCATTCATAGAATGGGAATTGAAATATTTAAGAGAGAGCTGAAAATAATGGCCACAGGAGAACAACCCACACACATATCCTGCTCAGGAAGTGTGGGCAGTTAAGACAAAGAACACAGAGATTTGAATGTGTACAATCGGGCTTACCTGGTGTCTGCATTTTCTGCATGTACCTCCAAGTCCCCACACGCCATTTTATATATACTCACATGTATCCGTTTGGTGTAGGGAATATTTTAGTGTGTCAACTTACTCTTTAGTACCACAAGTCACAGTTTTGCTGTGACAGTTGGCACACACACACACACACACACAAAAAAAATACAAGTTTCCTCTCCGTGAATATGTCAACTGGCTTTCTACCAGATATTAAAAATTTAAGATTTATTTATTTTAATTGGATGCATATGTGTAAATGCCTGCATGTGTATATGTGTGTAGCACATGTGTGCAGGTGCTTGTGGAGCCCAGACATTGTCAGATCTCCTGGAACTGAAATTAATGGCCATTGTGAGCTGCCTAGTGGAAATGCTGAGATCCGAGCTCAGGTCCTGTGCAGAAGCTGTGGCTGCTGCTGCCCACGGAGCTGTCTCTTCAACCTGATTTTGCTAGACTGTAATTGTCTCGGTGTGGTCCAGTCCTACCTCTGCTCTGCAACATGCATGTTGCTTATTTACGCATTTAGACTTTCATTCAACAGATACCGATCTCCTGTGCGCCAGGCTAATGCACGCATACAGCTTGTGTTTGACTTTTGTTTATTGTTGGATGCAGTGCTGGTATCACGTGCTTCCTGCATAGGCAGGATAAATGGGTTCCTGAGGGGGTGGGGACCCCCTCCCAAGCAACCTTTACCCAGGCAGATCAATAGAGCTCTGACTCTTTTATTTTTCTTCCACGAAACGCCTCTCACATCACCTTTATTTCAGGCGAGGGCTTCTTTCTCAAGCAGAGCTTTTGCCAGCTAGGCACCGACCCTTGAAAGAACCCCTCCTAGTGCACCACTGGCTCCCACCATTAACCCAGCCCATCTACCCTGGGCTGAGCCACACACTGTTCCTAGACGCAGCATCTTAGCTCTAAGCCGCTCAGCTTGACTTGCAAAGTCTACAAAATCCTACGTAAGGCTCCAGTGAAAACCCCTTATCTTACTCTTTTATTTCAGCTGCCATTCCCAATAGCCTTATTTCCTCAAAATGTGAAAACTAGCCCTGGATATAGTCATAATCACACACACTGCCCTGCTTATCATGACTCTTTTCCCCTCTTCGCTGGTCCAGATCCATTGCCTTGTTGCTACCCCATCCCTCGAGTCCTCCTGAACGAGCTTCACACTAATTATTTTTCAGTATTCAGCACCCCCTTCTCCATAGCCATAGTATTTTACCTGGAAATGTGGCTTCCAGGACAAAGATGACACATCCCCGTTGTTCATTCCTTGCTCTTTTCTGTGGCTGGGATGTGAGCGGAGGGGGCACTTTCTGAGCTACGTGGAGGTGTGATTATATACAGATGGCCGGCCACGAAGAGGGAAGGACTCTTGCTTACCAACAGCATGGGGCTAGAAGGTTATAGTTGGGATTAGAGAAATCACTTGCTGGCTTGCCTAAGCTTTGGGAACTTGTGTTTCTGTGGTGACAGATCTGCAGGTGAATCTGTATATCTGCAAGAAGACGTCCTGGGGATTTTTTTTTTCTCCCTTAAACTCTCATCATGGCCATGAAAGGCTGGGGTGTGTCGACTGTTTTCCCTTTTGCTATAGCCTTATTCACTTTCTCTCACCAGCAAGGTTATATCCAGGAGGACAGGGACGTTATACTAGACCTTAGGGCAGGGGTTCTCAACCTGTGCGTCGTGACCCCCTTGGGAGTTTGAACAACCTTTTTTTTTTTTTTTTACAGGGTTGTAAATATCAGATATTTACGTTACAATTCGTAGCAGCAGAAAAATTGCAGTTGTGAAGTGGTAACAAAAATAGTTTTATGGTTGGGCAGAGTGTGAGCACAACATGAAGAACGAACTGTGTTAAAGGGTCACAGCACGAGGGAGATTGAGACCACTGCCTTAGCGTATAATTCTTGAATCCCAATAATATATTCTTGCACAGAAAAAAAAAAAAACCCAGTGAGTTACAAGTGAGTGATCTAGTGTTTCTTCATATTGGTGAACATGCCTGAGAGCACTTTTGAGGCTTTCTAGGACTCGGCGTTTTGAACTGCTTGTAGGGAATGCAAATTGTAGCTCTAATGAGACAGGTGGTATGTGAATGTTTTGTTAACTGCAGAGTAATGTATACTGCCAACACAGTATTGTTCCACTTCAACATCCATGATCACCCTTTGTATACTGTCATATACAAGTGACCAGTGATATGCACCAATGATATCCGGAAGTTGCTGTCTAACTGTCCCCACTAGTCACTGACCAAACGACCCAGTGGTGAGTTACTAATTATTCAAAAAATTGGAACACTTTCTGATAGAAATACTTTGTGTGTGTGTGTGTGTGTGTGTGTGTGTGTGTGTGTGTGTGTATGAAGTCCAGTCCGTGCCTGCTTTTTGGTTGGTGGTTCAGGTCCTGGGAGCCCCCGAGGGTGCAGCTTAGTTCACTCTGCTGGTCCTCCTGTGGAGTCCTTGTCCTCTTTGGATCCCTCACTCCTTCCCTCAACTCTTCCATAAGACCCTCCAAGCTCCATCCAATGTTTGACTGTGGGTTTCTACATCTGTTTCAGGCAGCTGTTGGGTGGAGCCTCTCAGAGGACAGTTATGCTGGGCTCCTGTCTGCATGCATAACAGAGTATCAATAATAGTGTCAGCAATTGGCTCTTGCCCATGGGATGGGTCTCAATTTGGTGCGGTCGTTGGTTGGCCATTCCCTCTATCTCTCTATCTTTGTCCCTGCACATCTTGGAGGCAGGATACATTTTAGGTAGAAGGTTTTGTGGGTAGGTTGCTGACCACATTCCTCTTCTGGGAGTTTTGACTGGTTACAGGAAGTGGCCACTTCAGGTTCCATATTCCCCATTGCTAGGAGTTTCAGCTAAGCCACCTCCATAGACACCCTGCTGTCCCCCCAACTTTCTCTCCCCCCACCATCCCATATCACTGGCACATACTAGCAATGGTCCTCACTCACTGCTGATATCTGTTCTCTCTCCTGCTCTCCCCACACCTGATATGCCCCCTGCCCCCAAAACCCTGCTCTCCTCCCCATCCTGTCTCCCACCCAGATCCCTCCCTCCCTCTACCTCCAATAGCTATTTTATTTCCCCTTCTGAGAAAGCCCTCCCAACATATGTAGCAGATGTGCAGCTTGGTCTTCATGTGGGTCCCCCAACAACTGGAGCAGTGGCTGTCCCTGAATTTGTCGCCTGCTTGGGGGGGGGGTCTTGTCTGGCCTCAGTGAGAGAGGGTGTTGCCTAGTCCTGCAGTGGCTGGTGTGCTGGGATGTGTGTGTGTGTGTGTGTGTGTGTGTGTGTGTGTATGTATGTATGTATGTGTGTGTTGTGATGGGAGGAGCTCCCCCTTCTCAGATGAGAAGGGGAGGGCCGAATGGGGGGAGGAGCCTTGAGGAAGGGAACTGGAAGGAGGGGGGTTGATACTGAGATATATAAAGTGAGTAAATAAATAACGTTTTTTTTTTTTTAAGGTAAACTTTTTAGCTATTGGAGACCTTAGCAGCATAGAGAGCGCTAACTTTTGTCAGCACCTGCTCTGTGGAAAAAGGAACAAAATTAGAGACCCAATATTAGCTGTGAAAATACTCTTTGGAGAGTCACTGTATCATGTCAAAGTGGATCGTCACTGTGTCATGTCATACTTAGACATGTGGACATTTGGAGCCTGGGCTCTGGCCTTGTAGAGACCACACATTCTTGCATGCTGAGCTACCATATTTAAGTACATTAAACCTTTCCTCTCTCCACTGAAATAAGCAGGCATCTACCTCGGTTGACCCTATCCAAGGTTGGGATGAAGGTTCTGCTTTCTAGTCCTTTTTCAGCCGTTGTCTCTGGCGAACTGGGCTTCCAACGGCCTTTCTCAATAATTAGAAAGTTAATTAACATCTCTGCTTTGATCAGAGTTCTCTTTCTCATTACCGTGTGCTCAGCCTGTTCCTGAGTCAGGAGCTATTTCTGGGCCTTCCCATTCCAGCTATTAAGTACTGTTTATGCTTAATTTAGTCCAGCCCAGCTGTACCGACAGCCACCAACGGCTCCCCATTGACCACTGAATTAAGTGCAAACTCTTTAGCTTGGTGTCAAGGGCTTCCTCAGAGAGTCCAGAGTCGCTTCTGAGCTCTCTTCAGCTCTTCTCAGTCTCAGCTCAGAACTGCAGTTGCTCAGCAGTGTCTTCTTTTCCTGCCTGTGATCTTGGCTTCTGCCTCCTTCTGCCTGAACATCTGGGCCCACAACACATCTGTCCACCTCTCGAACCTCCTCCCCCTGCCAGGATGCCCCTCTAGAGTGCTCCTTTCCTACCCGTCACAGGACTTATTCCCAATCACCAGGGCTGTACTTGGTGGGAATTCCTTTAAAGCTGCATGGAAACTGTCATCTTTTCGTAGTCTTTTTCTGTATGATAGTCATATAGCCACCCTATTCTTTCTCTCTCTGGACTTACAGCCTTTGAAGATTTGTATTATTTTTATTTGTGTGTCTTATGTCAACGTGTGTGCCCACAGAGTCTGGAAGCGGCATCAGATGTCCTGAACATGGAGATATTGGTGGTTATGAGTTGTCCTATGTATGTGCCAGGAACGGAACTTGAGTCCTTTGCAAGAGCAGTAGGTGCTCTTAACTGCTGAGCCATCTTTCTAATCTATGGATTAGAGACTTTAAAGGAAGGAACTACCTTGCCTATTTTTGGATCCTTTCATTTTTAGACATCTCGGAACCAACACTACTGCTTACCATAGCCATCTCTGTGTTACTTCTTTGATCTAAGCACCATGCCAGACACTTTAAACCATCATTTTCATATTTATTAGGTCAGACGAGGAAGCAGATTTCTATACAAGCTAAGAGACTTCTCCATATTTGACAGCCAGGAAGCTCATGTTGGAGTCTGCTGTGCACTTGGCTGGAATCAACTCTACTACACTTGGTAAACCCAGGTTGATGTTCTTAGACCTCACTGTGCCTTTGAAAATGTGGCCAAGGTGGCCATTGAGAATTATGACAGGTATGTCTGCGCCTCTGGCTGGGTACTAGGACTGACCCTCAGTGGCACCCCATAACCCATGAAGTTTTCCCAGGCTCCATGTTGGAGACAGTTTCCAGTATCCTGTCACCTTGGAGTTGAGACAAACTTACCTACTAAAATGTCTTGTGTCACTCGAGATCTTCTCCGTCTTTGGTCATTTCCTCTGGGATAGGTTCTTCACCACATGACGAAGTTTCTAGAAATTTCCGTTTGGAATTTTGAGGCCCCTTTCTGGAGCTCCTGCACTTCTACCATGACTCTTTTACCTTCTACCCTGGAACTGTCTGATCTGTCACTTCCTAATCATAGCGCTCCAAAAGCCAGCAGAATGCTAGAGAAGTTCTGGGCACAGCTCAGGGATACTTGCTGGCGAATGCCTCCACCAAGGTCAGTGTGTGCACGAGAGCTAGAGAAGGGATGTGTGGGACAACAGGCTGGCGTGGGTCACCTAGCAGCCAGAGGAAGCACAGGGGCCATGTTGGGGTGATGATGTTGATGAAGGAGGGAAGGATATATGCTATTCGTTTGGATGATAGCCATATTTCTTTGGCCCACATCATCTTTTTGGTTTTAGTCTGTTTCTGCCACTGACTGGGACAAGACATCCTAAGTTAGATAGTTTATAAACAATAAAAATGTATTTGCCTCATGGTTCTATAGGCCAGGAAGCCCAGAAGCATGGTGCCGTTATCTGCTGAGGGACTTCGTGCTGTATCATAAGCAGGTGTGGGCAAGTGAATACTCACAAGGCAGGGAAGGAAGTGCATGACCGCGCCTCCTCTGTCTGTCAGGAACCTGTTCTGCCTTCTCCACTCCCACGATAATGACATTTACTTGTTCCCGAAGGCAGAGAGCCCACAAGCTAATCACCACTGAAAGTCCGCATCTCTCAAAACTGCCCCATGGACAATTAAGTTTCAACGTGAGGGCAGGTGAGATGGCTCAAAGGGTAAAAGGTACTTATGGCCTAACCTGACAACCTGAGTTAAGTTCTCAGAGCCCACACGGTGGGAGGAGAGAAATGACTCCCACAAGTTGTCTTCTGACCTCCATAGATGAGCCGTGGTGCACACACACAGTCCAACGTCTTCTCTCTATTTGTATCTATTTTCAGATGGTTTTTATCCCCAGAGTTGGCTGCTTATGCCATCGGGTCTTTGTTTCAGGCAGTTCCAATGTAGGATGATGTGGTGGTTTGAATATGCTTGGCCCAGGGAGTGGCGCTATTAGGAGGTGTGGCCTTGTTGGAATAGGTGTGGCCTTATTGGAGGAAGTGTGTCACTCTGGGGGTGGACAAGGAGACCCTTCTCCTAACCATGTGGGAACCATTCTTCTAGAGGCCTTCAGATGAAGATGTAGAACTCCCAGCTCCTCCTGTACCATGTCTGCCTGGATACCACCATGTTCCTGCCTTGATGATAATGGACTGAAGTTCTGAACCTGTAAGCCAGTCCCAATTAAACGTTATCCTTCTGAGTTGCCTTGGTCATGGTGTCTGCTCACAGCAGTAAAACCCTAACAAAGACAGATGATCAGTAGGCTAAAAGAGACATGTCAGTTTATTGCATCACTTTTCATATTGTTATCAGAATCTTCTTCCTATATCTCTTATTATAGATGGGTAGAAACTATAAGTGGTTCTTGGTCACCTACCCATGGTGCTCACAACAGAAAGGTAATAGAGCAGGCATGGAAGGGCTGGTTTCTCTCCCTCCACCCCCTCGATTGTAATGCTACCTGCAACACAGTCAGGAATTAGCCAATTATTATTTTTTTCTTTCTCTGAAACTGGGTCTTACTATGTGGCTCTGGCTGTCCTAGAACTCACTCTATAGACAACACTGGACTTGAACTCATAGAGATCTGTCCACTTCTGCATCCTTAGGGCTGGGTAGGTTGTGCCACTACGTCTGGCTTTTATGTGTAAGTGTTACGCCTTCATGCGTGTATGTGTATTACTTACCTGGTGTCCTCTGCAGATCCCTTGGGACTGGAGTTACAAATGGTTGTGAACCACTGTGTGGGTGCTGAGAACTTAACCCAGGTCCTCCGCAGGAAGAGCTCTTAACCACTGAGTCATCTCTCCGGAACACCACCCCATCTTATGGTTCTTTCCTTTAATTATAAACTTTATTATAAAAACATACAATATGTAAATAAAAACATCACACACCCAAATTAACGAGATCTGCAGACTACACAGGCTTATGGTTCTTGGGACATCTTAGCAAGGCTCCTGCTGAGTCAGGTTAGTGAGAGGGTCCTGGACATGGTGAGATTCTTCCTCTTTCGTCTTTGCTGTCTGGTCTCTCTGCTCTGCCCTCAAGTCTGCTCAGCAGGAGTCTTGCCTATCCTCCTTGTCCTGTTGGCATTCTCAGCCACCTCCCTCCCCCACCTCCTTCTCTCAGCCGATGTCGGGTTTTGCCAGTCATCCTTGTTATATCTGGAGTTGAAGCCTCCCTCCTCATCACAATCTCCATTCAGTCGCAATAGCTTGAACAAAGTGGCCCACGCTGTTTCGACAATCGCATTTCTTCTCTAATATAACTTTGTATTGCATTAATTCCTTCAGAGGCTACTAATTTCAATGTGACAAAAAATATCAATATGCTTTTAAAGTTATTTTTCCAGGCAAACATTTGAATTGCCTTGAGAGCTGGCAAAATGGCTCAGTGGACACAAGAGCTTGCCACCAAATCTGACCATCTGAGTTCATTTTTTTTTCTTTTTTCTTTTTTTTTTACCTGCATGGTAAGGGGAGAGAACTGAACCCCGTACATTTCCTCCTGACTGCCATCTGAGTCCATGACACACACATACCCCCCTACTTTCCCCACAATGAGTAAATAAATGTTTGAAAAACTAGAACTTCTTTGATAAGTTCCAAGAATACATCCCTTGGTGATTTTAATATGATTGAGATAAAACTGGCATCTCTTCTTGTACAGGCTACCGGTGTATTAATGATGAACAATCTGGGGCTGAGAGATGGATCATTTTTAGTAAAGTGCTTGCTATGCAGTCAGGAACCTGGGTTTGAATTCCTGGCACCCAGGGATAAAAGCCACGCCTAGTGGTGCATGTCTCTGATTATAGTGCTGAGGAAGAAGAACCAGGAGGCTCCTTGGGACTGGCTAGGAAGTCCAGTCAGTGATGAGCTCCAGGGTCAGGGAACCTGTCTCAAGAAGTATGGTGGACAGACAGAGAGGTAGTCCTGTGGTGGGAACGTTTTCTGTGTGAGCTTGAGGGTCCGAGTTTAGATCCTGGCACCCGTGTCAAAACAACTACAGAGAAACAAAATCAGGTATGGCTTCATGCAAACCTATACTGTGAGGGGCTGGGACAGGAGATGACGTTTGCTGGCTCCCAGCCTAGCTCCAGGTTTAGGGGCAGATGGTATCTCAAAGGAATTAGGCAGTGAGAGATAGAACAGGGCGTCAGAAATCAGCCTCTGCCTGATGCGCGTTCATACTTAGGCACATACACATACAAATTCATATACCACACCATACATGCACATGCATACTCAGAGGCATGTGCACACACACATATACACACATACACACATACATAGACACTCTCACACACACTCATGCACACATGCATATACACACAGACAGTCTTACACACACACTCATAACATACACTCATATACTCACACAAACATACTCACACGCATACACACACGCAGACACTCTTACACACACTCTCATACACACATTCTCACACTCATACACTCACACACTCATACTCATATGCATATACACTCAAGACATATATACACCCACACACACACACACACTCACACACTAAAGATGAGCAGCCTGCTGGGAGACTTGGAGACCTGCGTCATAATACTTTCAAAAGTATATGTGGCAGTGGAGGCTGGTCAGATGGAGAAATCTAGAAGGGATGGTTATTTTGTTCTTGGCTCTTCCTTCCTTGTGTTGATTTGTTTGGTAAGCAGGTCCTGCTTCTTCTTTAATGCCTGCGACAGCAGACAGCCATCCTCTTTCTCCCGCCCTCTCCCCACTCCCTCTGCCACGCCCCTCCCCCTCTCCACCACCAGTTCCCCCTCATACACAATGGAGGGAGGGTGAGAAGGCTAAGCAAAGGCTGTTCTTGCTGGTCAGGAAAGGATCACTGGGAATAGCCAGGGAAGTGAAGGCTGTGGCACTTGGCTGACCACGGTCTGCCACACTCTTGTCCCCCACACAAGGCTTCCTCTGGGTGGCTTTTTGTGAAGCTGGCGGGTCTCTTGTGGTCGCAATTCCAGATGTCGAGAATTATCCTATTGTGAGTGGACATCTGGAACGTGCCTCCATAATAGCAGCTCCGTCGATTGTTCTGACACGGAAAAGGAAAGCCGTCCCCCTCCCCGAGCCACCCCACCCCCCACCCCCCACCCCTGGGTGGAGGACTAAGACGCCTATACTTGTCCCTGTGAGCCTCTCTAGGGAGTTTTGCAGCTGTGTGGTTGAGCCTACATCTTTTGTAGATTCTTCCCACTGGGGCAGAGGGGCTCTCGGGGCTGGTTTTAAAGGAGTTCTTGCTTGTTTGTGAAGGAGCTCTAGCCTTTCCTCCCTCTGCCTGTGTTGCCTTCCCTGCTCCAAACCCCAAGGATTCGCGTCTTCCCCTCCCACTCCCAACCTACTCAGAATGCTAATTAGCGTTTCCACTTTGCTCTTGGCTGGCAGAGCTGGACAGAGCCTGCCACTTCAGGCTGAAGCGGCATCTCAGCAGGGTGCCTGCCGGAGCTTGCTGTCCTTATTTGCCATTCCAAGAAATATTTGAATTGGGGGGAAAAGAGAAGTGACTGCTTAGAGATGCTTAGATTGGTGCGCCTTGGGCAAGGGCTGCAGGCGGCAGAGGGAAAGCCAGGAGCTAGCCCTCTCCCACAGGTTCACCTTCCCTTCCTGCGCGTGAAGGTCTGTACGTAAACGGAACACGCCCGGTATCTGTAACGGATGGCAGACACCAGTTGCCCATCACACCAAGACCTCCCTTCTACATTAAAGTTGTCGTCTTAACTATCGCACGGGGGAAACTCAGAGGCACCAAGTGTGTTCACAGTTTTGCACACTCGTTATTATCCTCGTCCACCGGCAGAGCTTCTTATCATCCCAAACGCGAACTCTGCACCCTTAGATATCAACTCCTCTCTACACCGTCAGGTACCAACTCCACTTTCCTTCCTCCGTCCAGCCCCCATAACCTCGGCTCTGCTCTCCGTTTCTATATTTTTTCCATAAGATTATTATAGAAGTAGATGATCTCACATTTATCCTTTTGGTGTCTGGCTTATTTCCCTTAGCATAGTATCTTCCGAGGTTCATCCATGTTAGAGAATGTCGTGACAGTAGACCAAAATATATGTCTGTTCTATTATGTTTATCTCGCCCTCGGATGGACACTTCGGGCTGTTTCTACCTTCTGCTTGTTCACTATGGACACCAGTGTCTGCTGAGTGTTTCTCTTCACTTTTTGGTGCAGATACCGTCAAGTAGAATGGTGAGATCACAGAGTAATTGTATGTGTAAGTTCGGGGGCATTGCCAAAGAGCTTTCCAGAGTGGGAGCGCCATTTTGGCTCTCTGTTAGCAAGGTACATCCCGTTAGCCTCTCTACATCCTTGCCAAGACAATCCCATTTATTGTTTGTTTGCAGTTTTCATAATTATGGTCTAATGCGCATGGAATGTCTCTCCGCCTGGTTTTGCTTTGTATTCTGCTAATGACCTGGGATAGGAAATATCTTTTCATGGCTTCCAGGCTCTTCCTATGTGGAGATATGCCTGTTCAAGTCTCATGCTTGCTTTCGAACTGGAATGTTTGACTTCTTGAGTGGTGAGAGATCTTCTTGTACACTGGATGTTAATCCCTCGTCACAAATGCATCTTCTGCATAGTTTCCCGTTCTACGGACTGACTTCATTTTTTAGATATTGCCCTTTGGTGCGCAAGAATTGTTAATTTTGATAAGATCAATGCATTACTTTTTCTTTCCTTTCCTTTCTTTCCTTTCCCTTCCTCCTTCCTTCTCTCTCTCTCCCTCTCCCCCCTCTCTTCCTCTCTCCCTCTCTCTCTCCTCTCTCTCTCCCTTCCTTCTTCCCTCCTTTCCCTCCCTCCCTCCCTCCCTCCCTCCCTCCCTTCTTCCTTCCTTCCTTCCTTCCTTCCTTCCTTCCTTCCTTCCTTCCTTCCTTCCTTCCTTCCTTTCTTTCTTTCCAGAATCTCTGGGTGAAAACAAGAAATCATAGTGTTATCAAGCTTTACCCTGTGGTTTCTTCTAAATTTTTGTTGTTGTTGTTTGGTTTTTTTGTTTGCTTGTTTGTTTTTGAGAGGGGGGATGTTGAGAAAGAGTCTTGCCAGATTACCCAGGCTGGCATAAATTCCAACCTTAACCTTTCCAGGTTTGGCATTAGGGGAAATGTGCCCTGATACCCTGCATTCTTTCAGAAGGATTTTTATTTTCAGTTCAATAATCCATGTTCCTTTTTTGGTTAGTTTTTGCCTATTAGTCATAAAGAAAAGGCCGGACTCATCTGTTTCACGTAGATATCTGCTCCCCCCAGCATCATGTAATGGAGATGCTGTCCTTTCTCCTGTTGAACGGTTTTAGCACTCTGATTTTTTTTTAAATCAATTCACCATATATGTAAGATCTTAAACTCACGTTTTGAGCTTCATTTGGCTTGGAGGAATGGGCCTCTGGTGGGTGGGGTGAATACAGCTCCTGAGCCCGAGCAGGCAACAGGCCTTCTCAGGCAAACACTGCCATTTCAATCCACCCAATGCTCTGGATTAGAGCATCTCTGACCCACTCTTGCCCATTTGCTGTTGACATCTACTTACTGGCCGTGCCTGTTCTGCGGGTTTAAGGCCTCTCTTGCCTGCAGGGTAGGCAGCAGCTTTTTTTTTTTTTTTTTTTTTTTTTTAACTAAGTAATCATTGAATCGCCACATGAACAGTCAGGTGTGGAACGCTGCAAGCGAAAGAGGGAGTGAGCGCTTGAGATCCTAATCACCTGGGATGTGTCACTAAAAGGCTGCCGGGAGGCCGTAATACCTCTAATTGGCCCCATGATGCCTGTGCTTGTCACTACTCCTTGGAGCAATGCATGCTCATCGTGTCTTTTATATTTCCAATTATTATTTTTTTCTTGAATGCGATCCTATGACAACCACGTGACCATTCCACGGGAGTAAGCCGGCTAAATAAATGTTTGCTAAGTTAAAGACCCAAGGCTCAGTATAGTCAATTGATTGTCTTCAAAGCTGGTAAATGACCCCTGACTTGGAGGCTCTTATTTTGTAAAAGTTCAGATTTATTTCTAGAAATAGGGCACTGGCAGTCTTCTCATTCCTGATGAGGAAAAATGAGTGTCGGGGGATTTGCTAAGGATGCACCCCTACAAAGACTGACATTTTTCTTGGTATATTTCATCACAAGAAAAAAATATAGCCATTAAGAAGGAAAAGCTTTTAGTTCTAACAACAACAACAACAACAACAACAAAATACTTCCTTGTAGGAGAACTATAGATTGATCGGGACGGCGATGGGTGACCATGCTCTGGACACACTGCCACTTGCTCAAGGCAGAAGATTTGAGCATCCCTCTCATCTCTCAGATGAGCCATCAGGGCTCCGGAGAAGAGAACAGCGTCCTCGTGACCAAGCTGCTGGCTAAAGCCAGCCTACCTGTAGTACCTGGTCTTTCTGGGTCCAACGCAAAGACCTTACCAGAGCTCCACCCTCTTTCGCAGCCACATTCTCTAACGTCCCCATTTCCGCAACACCGCCACACAGGCAGACGCTCTGTCATCTTGAATAAAGACAACACAGGCTGGCTCATCATTTTCCTGGAATTCTTCTCATACAATGAATCAATGTAATTTAGTGTAATAGAAAGGAAACCTTCTCCACTTGACAGGCCATCTAATGTGATGAATTTTTATAATAGCATCTCGAGACAGGAAGGAACACAAGAAAATATATTGTGTTGATTAATTACTTTATTGATAAATTGACTTTTGTTATTTTCACTGGGAATTTTTTTTTTTTTGATTAAGTGTTAATATGTGCCTGGGATGGTGATTGGCCCTGTGACTATCACCATGGGTACAATTGAACATGGCCTCCTCCTCATTAAGCCTGTATTCTGGTGGGAAATGTTGTTATCAACCAGGGAAGCTTATAAGTCAATGTAAAATGGCTCTGGTAAGTTAACGAGGAAGAAGTAGCGCCATGAGAGGATTGGGCAGGGAAGTCTTGCCGGGTCCGCAGGCAGAAAGAGCCTTTCCTGTACCAGGTCCCTGGAATTGTCAGAGAGAAGGATACATGGATAGTTGAACCTTCGTCAGAGGCTGCATAGAGGGAAGGCAGGAAACCATCCATTGGAAACTATCAATGAGGCATACACATCAGTTGAAAGGATCAGCTCAGCTAGTTAACAGATGGAATGAAAGAAGTAAAGGCCTTGGTATGTGCCTCGATTCATGGAGCACGCCTTGAGATCTGCCTTGAGATCTGCCTTGAGATCTGCCTTGAGATCTGCCTTGAGATCTGCCTTGAGATCTGCCTTGTGATCTGCCTTGTGGTCTGCCTTGTGATCTGCCTTGTGGTCTGCCTTGTGGTCTGCCTTGTGATCTGCCTTGTGGTCTGCCTTGTGGTCTGCCTTGTGATCTGCCTTGTGGTCTGCCTTGTGGTCTGCCTTGTGGTCTGCCTTGAGATCTGCCTTGTGATCTGCCTTGTGGTCTGCCTTGTGGTCTGCCTTGTGATCTGCCTTGTGATCTGCCTTGAGATCTGCCTTGTGGTCTGCCTTGTGGTCTGCCTTGTGATCTGCCTTGTGGTCTGCCTTGTGGTCTGCCTTGTGGTCTGCCTTGTGATCTGCCTTGAGATCTGCCTTGTGGTCTGCCTTGTGATCTGCCTTGAGATCTGCCTTGAGATCTGCCTTGTGATCTGCCTTGTGATCTGCCTTGTGATCTGCCTTGTGATCTGCCTTGAGATCTGCCTTGTGATCTGCCTTGTGGTCTGCCTTGTGATCTGCCTTAAATCTGCCTTGAGATCTGCCTTGTGGTCTGCCTTGTGATCTGCCTTAAATCTGCCTTGAGATCTGCCTTGTGGTCTGCCTTGTGGTCTGCCTTGTGGTCTGCCTTGTGGTCTGCCTTAAATCTGCCTTGAGATCTGCCTTGAGATCTGCCTTGAGATCTGCCTTGAGATCTGCCTTGAGATCTGCCTTGAGATCTGCCTTGTGGTCTGCCTTGTGGTCTGCCTTGAGACCATTGCCAAACCTCTTCACCCTTCTCGGTTTTCCTCATTAGATCTGCGGCTTAGTATCCAGGGTGTATGAGAAATAGAAAGGCTTTGGGAATCCAAGCTTAAATTATTCTTTAGATTCACCAAGCTCTTAAGTGTCACTTGATTTATGACGGGGTTGTGTACCAACGAACCCACTGTTAGTTAAAAATAACCTGGAGGTAAATGAACAGTTTTAAGCCACTTATGTGAAGACCATAGCTTAGCAGCAGAGGACCCTGGGACTGCGGGCTTATTTCTTTTTTGTGATTGGGGTTTCCTGTGGCTCATTACCACTACCCAGCATACTGCTAACTCAGGCGATCAATTCAGTTGCAGGGGTTCAGCAGTATAGTAAGAGGCTCTGGGCTTACAGTACAGTGTAAGCAGCAGTGCTCACATACTTGTAGGTACACACACACGCACACACACACATTCTCTCTCCTTCTCCCTCTGTCTTTCACATATACAGTCACATATACACTCATATATGCACACATTCTATGCAAAGTTGAATTTTGAGTGACTAGATGTTACTTTCATATTTGCCTTATAAAGCAATCCCAAGCAAATACACCATAAGCTCATTCTATCTTAAAGCAATTTTCCCTGTTAGAGATGAGCCTTCCCATTTCTCAAAGTTTTGTTTTTGTTTCATTTTATAAGAGACAAGGACTTGCACATATCTGGCCAAAATTGGAATTCCTCTCATATAGTCTCTTGTATTCTTGATTTCAGACAAATATCAAATGACATATGTTTCTGGGAACTTAATGTTTTTAATTTACAGTTAAGAGCTATATTATTTGAATCATTCTGAGGCTGATGGGGAGAAAAGGAAAAACTGGTTGTGTGTGTGTGTGTGTGTGTGTGTGTGTGTGTGTGTCTGTCTGTGAGTGTGTGTGTGTGTGTGTGAGAGAGAGAGAGAGTATGTGTGTGTATGTGAGTGTGTGAGTGTGTGTATGTGAGTGTGTATGTGAGTGTGTATGCGTATGAGTATGTGTGTGAGTGTGTGTGTATCTGTATGTGAGTGAGTGTGTGAGTGTGTGTATGTGTGTCTGTATGTGAGTGAGTATGCGAGTGTGTAAGTATGTGTCTGTATGTGAGTATGTGAGTGTGGGTGTGTATGTGTGTGTATCTGTGAGTGTGTGTGTATGTCTGTATGTGAGTGAGTGTGTGTGTGTCTGTATGTGAGTGAGTGTGTGTGTGTGTGTGTGTGTGTACTGAGGAAAGTACTGGTGCTTCCTAGGTACTCCAGTGATATTCTGCCCATGAGCTACATCCCAGAGCCATTCGATTGGTAATCATTACTAGCCTCTCAGAGACAATTTCTCTTCAACAGTGTACTACAGATTTGGGGGAAATAATTTTTAAAATTCCTAAGAAATTACTCATCTCATTTATTTAATGGCAAATATGACAGGTCCTTTTGGTTTCTCTATTAATTTAATTTCCAAGTTTGGCATCGTGACGATTGATTGAATATTAAGACTGAACAATGGCAAGTATGGACGCAGGCTGGTTGTCTTACACCAGTTAGTCCATTATGTGGGAATTCTTGTTGATACCCCGAACCTTACAGTGGACTCCTTTTGAGTGGTCCTGTCCTCAGGTGCCCAGTCTGTAAGAGCTGTCACTCCCAGAGTATGGAACAGATTCGCCTCTGGTTTTCTCGTGAAGACATTTCTTGGTTCTGAATCAGTACTATGGGAAACGGAGAGTCCTGTGAGTATGGTCAGTAAATACGATGACATACCTGTCTCGGAGTGAGGGCTAGAGACTTGGTCGGGCTTAGGGCCTCAAACCCCTTGCTCTATGCTTTGTGCTCACTTTCACCGTTTGTCTGAGTGGGAGTGATGAACACTGAGGTTTAAGGCACAACGGGGTATGAAGGGGAGGCCGTCTCCATCCTTTAGTCACCGCGAGGAGGAGAGTCCCTGGCAATGGCTCACACTCGAGCAAGGATAGATGTGTGTGACTGAGTCATAAGCGTGCTTTTTTTCAGTTGTTTGTCATAACAGTTTACTGCGTGTGACACATCGCAGCTATGAAGTACAACATGGACTGTATTGTAAATGATGTTTAAAGAAAGTGATCTAAAACGAGAGGAAAGCCTAATTAACTCGACGTTAGCAAAGATGGAAAGATGAGATGACATTTAAGCCAAAACCCAATGAACAGACAAGACTTTGCTAATGAGGATGGGGTGGGGGGAATCTTTGAATGTGGCTCAGAGTAGGCAAGGTCTATTGGCTATGGAAACACATTCTGAGCTAGAGGTGGCTCCAGAGGACTCAGTCCATGGTTTCTTGGTCTCACGTTCTTGGGTAGAGTATCATGATCACAAGAGAGCACTTCTTCACACCACTGTGGACAGAAAACAGAGACAGAGGGCAGCGTGCTGATGTTCTGATCCACTTGAAAGGCACATCCATAGTGGGCAACTTCCTTTGAGCTTGTTGGTGGCATGTCGGTAGACAGAGGTTAGAGAAGATGTTGGACAAGGTTCGTCTGCAGGCTACTGACACGGACCTATCAACTCTGGGCCTTCCCATAAGGAGCTAGCCGTGTTGTCCAATGAGGAGTATGGGTTAGGAAGATACTCTGGTCTGAGTGTGGTGTATGGGTAAAGATGGCAGAGAGAAGAGGCTAGAGCCAGCTTTCAAGCAGAGTGCTAGTCACTAAGTAGTGTTAGTGCTCTTTGGTTCCCTCACCTTGGATAAGAGAAATGACCGTGGGAACAAACAGAAGGCGAACAGCTGAAAAACGCATACCTTCTGGAGACGCACACATTCTTGTGCGAAGAAACTCTGACTCATCAAGGTGATAATGAAGGTGACTGCTTCCTAAATGGCCTTGCCCTTGGCCACTTCCTCTCGCCAAAAGCTTTTTTCAAATGAAAACATCTTACAAGAATGCGTGTGTTCTATGAGTAGGTCTAAGACCAAGCTGCATGGGCATTGATCATTACCAGACTGGGAGACCAGGGTGGTTTATCTTCTGCTCAGCTGGCTGGGCTGTTTAGTAGTTTCCTCCTGCCCTTGGGTGGATGGAGGTCAAGGAACAGTGCCTGTTGCTCAGGAAACCTCTGTGGGGGCATCTAAGAGGACAGAGTTTAGGATCCATCAACAATGCAGAGGTTAGGTGACATGGATGCCTTGGTGAGGAATGTGGAGCTGCCCGTGCCTGGTGATAGGGCAGCAGTTCAGACAGTTCAGACAGCAGAGGGGATTCATCTTCCTGCTCATTTCATGTGGTCTCGATGTTAGGGATTCTCTTGTAAGTAAGGATATGGATTACTGATGAAATGAGTTGGTAGTGAGGGCTGGACAGGAAAGGGCAAAGTTAGAGTTGCCTAAAAACAAAAAGCAAAAAACAAAAACAAACAAAAAAAACGGACCTTGCGGCTAGAGAGATGGCTCAGTGGTTAAGAGCACTGGTTGCTCTCCCAGAGGAACCCTGGTTCAATTTTGAGCACCCACATGGCAGCTCACAACTGTCCGTAACTCAAGTCCTGGGAGATCTATCACCCAGTTCTGGTTTTCATGGACGCTAAGCTTGAAAGTGGTGCACACACACAGGCAAAACAGTCATGCGCATAAAATAAGATAATATTTTAATGTGTGGACCTTGTCAGGCATTTATAGGAGAGCAAGAGTTGTTGGAAGTTGGTATAATGGAGGCAGAGGGAACCTCTAGTGGAGATGCTGTCGTTGTCCTAGGAATGGGAGGGGCACTGAAATGTCATCCAATCTATTCCTGAGCCTATAAGCAGGGTTGCTTTTTCCAATAGTACCAAAGAGGAAGCTGTCTGCTCATTCTAAAAATATCAAGGTTTTGTTAACACATTGTCCCTTGTAGCCTGCACTCCTGTCTTGCCACACCAGGGAAGACTTTCTGTTGTTGTGCTGTGGTTTTGGTCTGATCCAGTTCCTTCCAGCTGCAGTATACTCTTTCTTCCCTGTGTCTCAATGGCTAGACACCAAAATGACACCACCGGGCCACCCATACAGCATTCTTCTGTGGCAGACACAATGGCACTTGTGAAATGCCACACGCATTAGAGGCAGACATAGGTTGTTTGAGGATGTCTGTGCGATGCAAACTCCAGTTGGAAAATGTCATGATCCTGAACATTGTGGAGGGACTCTTAGCCAGCCCTAGCGGTGGCAAACCCGACTCTGGGAGGCCTTGTCCCCATTCCCACTACCATGCTAAAAACCATGAGGTACATTCCTAAAGCTAGCCAAGGTCTATGTCCTTGGCTACTTCCTCCTCCTCAGGCTGACTACCAAGGTCCAACTATCAATGTATTGAAGTCCAGCAACCCAAAGTCCCCTTCAGCTCACTTAATTAACATGCCCAATTAAAATTCAACCCTTCATCCTAACACGGGATTTCCTCTTTTATCTTTATAAACTACCATTTTCCTATGGGCCGTCTGTCTCCTCTCTATCCGGAGACAGTTCTTTGTTATCGTTCCCCCTGCACCACCCCCCCACCTCTTCCCCAGAAAATACCCCTTTCCCCTTTTCTTGCCCATTTTCTCCCTCTCCCTTGTTCCCTTCCCCTTCTTCCTCTTCCTCTATCTCCTGTCTTTGTCTCTTGTCTCTGCCCTTTGTCCTTCTGGGGTAAATAAATCTCCTTTGTGCTAAGAACTTGGTCTCAGGGTGTCTTGAGCTGGGTCTCTTCACATTCTACCAAGGAGCCAAAAGAGAGAATTAGGCAAACACTTAGAGGCCAGGGTAGTGTTGAAACCCCAGATCGCAGTTCTGACAAGCCTGCTAGAGCTAGAAACACACACTTGGCCACGGTATCAGGGCACATAGACAAGAGCCGTGTGGGCATGAGCTCGTGTCCTGCCTCCCTTTGGCAGCACTACGTGCAGGCCAGATGAATGAGAACCAGGAGTCCATTTTTCCAGGCTCTACACTGGTTTCTGGAAGGCACCACTAAGGTTTCAGTAGTCTCCACTAAGACAAAAGATAGTGAAGCTCTTTACACTGACTGGCATGACTTGGTATGGTCTAAGTCTGGTTACCTGTGGGGAAAGGAAGAGACTCACTGTGCCTTAAGCCCACGTTGTTTTGTAGAAGCCTTTTATGCCATCAGAATGCCAGGAGAGACATGAAGGATTACATACATGTGTTGGTTACTTCATTGCTGACAAAAGGGCAGATGATTTGGCTCATGGTTACAGAGGGTTCAGTCCATGGTTTCTTGGCCTCTGTGCCTGGTACAGAATCAGGATGGTAGGAGAATGTGAAGGAAGTCCTTCTTCACACTAATCTGGACAGAAAAACAGATAGAGGGCGCACAATGAAGTTCTGATCAGTTTTAAAGGCACGTCCGTGATGGCAAACTCCCTCTAGCTAGGCTCCTCCTTCCAGAGTTTCCACAACTTCTCGAAATAATGTCACCTCTTGGGGAGCAAGCCTCAAAGCATGACTCCCAGAGGGACCATTGTATTCAGACCATAGCAGTACATACGCTGGCTGATCAAGTTTACAAACTGAGGAAGCAGAGTCTGCAACTGGTGGAGTCACAGGGAGCCACAGCGGGCGAGGGTTGCCAGAGACTGCTTGGCTTCCATTAAGAGAAACTGGCTTGGGAAAAGCAAGGGTTGGGTCAAGACCAAGGTCTCAGGCCAGGAAGACTGAAGGGACTTCAAAAGGAAATGGAATCAGGATCTTAGAATGTGTAGAAAATGATGTCTTAGTTAGGGTTTTACTGCTGTGAACAGACACCATGACCAATGCAAGTTTTATAAAAGACAACATTTAATTGGGGCTGGCTTACAGGCTCAGAGGTTCAGTCCTTTGTCATCAAGGCAGAAACATGGCAGCATCCAGGCAGATATGGTGCAGGAGGAGCTGAGAGTTCTACATCTTCATCTGAAGGCTGCTTCATCAGAAGACTGACTTCCAGGCAACTAGGGTGAAGGTCTTAAGCCCACACCCACAGTGACACACCTACTCCAACAAGGCCACACCTCGTAATAGGGTCATTCCCTGGGCCAATCAAATACGAACTATCACAAGGTCCCTCCCCACCATTCTATCATATGTACATGCGTGGCGGTGGGGGGCTAGTATGTGGACACGTGTGTTCACACGTGTGTGCAGACACATGTGTGGGCATGGCACGAGGTTGATGCTGCGTGACTTCCTTGCTCATTCTTCACTTTATTTATTGGCACATCGAACTTGCCAGTTTATCTACTCTGGCTACCCAGCATGCCCTGGGGATCCTGATGAGCTACATAGGCTGGCCTGACTATTGGCTTAAGTGGGGTTTGAGGATCTGAACTCAGGTCCTCAAGATTAAGAGGAAAGCACTTTATTGAGCCATTTCCCTAATATCCGAGAGTGATAATTTTTTAATTTATTCTCTTTGATGCTGGCCTCTCTCCTATCTATTTATCCAGTTCTGTCTTTTCTCAGTAATTTGATCCTCTACTAGCTGACCCGGGGCTCAACATGTCCTCCCAGTTACTGATAACAAAGAGTGTGGAGATCCTGACATACCAATGATTATGTTCTGAGGAAGCATCTAGATACAAGGTCTGAATGGCCTGGATTGATTTGGGTTTCCCCTCCATCTCTGCCCCCCCCCCCCCCGCATCATTCCCACAAACCCCACAAGACCCATGGGCCAGATATTCTGGGAAACATCTGTGACAGAGGTAGCCAAACAGATAAAGAAGCCAGCGTGCTTGCTGAATGACAGAGGTAGAATGAAGTATCTGCCTACGCTTCTGTACCGATGTATATATAACCTAAGTCAAGCATACATTGAAATAGACATTTGGGACCATGACCTGGCAGATTGATACTGAAGTTCATAGCACTTACAGGTGGGTGAGACAGTCCAAGTCTTTCTTTACCAACAGCTTGTACAGCATCTCCCAGCACTACGGAAGCTAGTCAGCAAGAAGGAAGCCTCCAGCTTGGTTTCTCTAAACCTTTTAACCAAGGTATGTGGTGTCTCTAGCAATGGAGTCTAACAGTCTGATTCTGATGAACAACCAAGGGGAATCTCGAGAGCCTGTGTTGTTTATTTTTTTGGGGGGGGGCGGGCTCTGGGATCTCCCTGACAAACACTTCACATGGAAGCAGCCCACACCTGCTATGAGAACTTTTAGATGGGCAGTGTATTTGTCTTCTCACTCTTTCTAAAAATTATACTTTAATTAGCTTACCAGACAGTGGGGTTTGCGCACAGCTTTCTATACTCTCTTTATTATGGCTGATCCTTCTCCCGACCCACTGTTTCCCCTGTCCCCCACTCTCCCTGCTTAAATCTCCATCATGTTTCCTCTCTGCAAAAATTTCATCCATGCCTCACTGTCCCTACTCCCTTCATAAAACCTGTTACAATATCCCTCTCCTAGTTTCCTGAATTCCACAGTTACTCCAACTTAAACACAGGCAGCTGAAGGTACAAAGCTAGGATCAACACACGAGAGAAAACATGTGATGTTTGTCCTCTGGGGCCTGGCTGACTCATGCTGGGTTTTTTTTCCAGATCCGTCTATTCGCCTGAAGTTGTTATCATTTCATTTCCTTTACAGATTAATAAAATGTTATTGTGTCTCTATACCATGTTTTTACTGTCCGTTCTTCAGCTGATGGACACCCAAGCTAATTTCACACCCTAGCTGTTGGACAGAGCAGCAATAAGCAAGATGTGCGAATGTCTCTGTAGGGGAGAGAGTCCTCTGGGGACTTGCCTAGAGTATGGTATGGCTGAGCTACACGGTAGATCTATTTGTATATATTTTTTGAGCACCCGAATTTGGCTGTGCTAATTTCCACTTGGGCCAGCAGCTACAGCAGCATTTCTGTCATTTGTACTCTCAAGGAGGCCATTTTGACTGGGATGAGATAGAATTTCAAAGTAGTTTTAATCTGCCTTTCTCTGCGGCTAGGGCTCTTTCAGGAGTAGCCGACTGTCGCCTGATTGGATTTGAGGCCCGCTCCGCAGAAGGGAAGGGAACCCCAGATTGGTACCACAAACCCATTCAAATTAATGTGGGTGGGAAAGTCAGAGGTGCTACTGGGGAGCTTGCTGTTGTCTGATGAAATTGACACAGCATTAAATCGGTTTTTCCAAATATCTACATTTATACCCATAGACAAATGCCACACTCTTGGCTTTAATGAAAAGAGCCTGTTTTTGTTCTGGGAAGGGGTGGAAAAATCCATGAGTACAAACTCATGGCTTCTGAAGGTGCTGAGAATCAGTGCTGGTTGAGGGCTCAGCCCTAAACAGGACATCAATGCCACTCCCTCTTAGGAATAGAGAACATGATGAAGAGGGAAGAGAAGGAAGGCATGACCCAGATACTGAGGAGAAGGGCCGCAGACACCATCTGAGCATGACAACCATTGCATCATGATGGTACATCTGTGGCTACCAGCGCTGGGCCTGCACAGGTGTGGCCCTGTCAACAGTTTGTCATGGATGAGGGAGTGCTCATGGGGCCCTACCCTTCTCCATTGAACTATTTGCTACTAGCAGATGGTCATTGTTTTTAGTTTTGTACCTACAGGGAGCCCACCAGCCTCCGGCGGATAGTTCTAAACCCAAGGTCGACCAGATGGACCTGATTAAACTCAGTGGATCACAAAATAAAGGAAAACCTCATGAATGTGAGGAAGTGGTGTATAGAGAGGATGGTGGTGGGGGAGACAAGAGAGGATGAGTTATGAGAATAATGAGAATGCCCTGTATACCTGCTTGAAATTGTCAAAGCAAAATGCTCAGGGTTTAAACAAGGTAAGAAAATGGAGTTAGTGTGGAGACAAGAAAGGATGAAACATAGATTTATGTTTCTAGCTGATCTAAAATGTGGGGACTGGGATCCAGGAGCAGGGTGAGGGAGGAGTCAAGAACGTAGGAAACAGACTCCAGAGACCAGCATCGAGGTGGCAGACCTACTGTATTGTGCAGCAGCAAGCGTCTTTGGGCCAATGGGGAATCGACGTGAGCTCTGAAGTGGCCAACTACGCAACTGTCAGTATGGGGAGTGCTTGGCCGCCAGCACATGATGGGACTTCCGCAAAGACCACAAGCAGCCTCCGCCCTGTTCCAGGCCCATGCTGAGGTCCCACTAGTTTGCTAGGATGGTTTGCTTTGTGTCACGTGCCTTGCCAGTGGACACCAGCACTCATACTGTTAGGGCGCTATGGAAGCCTCCCTCACTGTCCACAGAGCCTCACCCAGGGGCCACAGCACCCACCCTACGACCTTATATTTCAGTTTCTGCCACATTTGGGTTTTGTTTCGCAGTCGTTTGGAGGGATGCGAGTGGTCTGTTGATTGACTTTGCCTAAGGTTATGATCTTGACACTATCCTAGAACCTGGATCGTTGACATAAGTCATAAAAACGGCTTTGCTGTCATTTTGTCTCATGAAATCCTGGGATTGAAAGCCAGGGTAGGAGAAGGCTAATTAGTCCCATTTTAGAGAGGGGGAAACTGAGGCCCTGACAGGTGAAAAGAGCAACCAACAGCCATCTTCAAAGCAATGGACAGTCCTGGCACTTGTGAAAATGGTCCTTATTTCTGACTTGCTACTACTGAGGTTGCTTTTCAGTCATAAACAGCCACATTCCCTGCCCACGGCTGAACCATATGGGCACAGCTCCATGCCCACAATGAGCCCTGGCTCACAGAGTCCCCAGAAGTTGTGCTACAGTTCACAGCCCATCTTGCCCTACAGAGTCAGGTTTTTGACTCCATCATGAGACACAAATCCAGATGTTTATCAATTTCATTTTCCTAACGTGAGAATGTCTGGGTCTCCTCAGTGCTTATAAATTACCTCTAGAATGTCACTGGATTCAAAACATTTCCCTCTTTCATTTGCTTTGTGGAGTTCAGGCAGTGGAAGAGCCTCATCTACACCAACCTCAGCCCTTCTGGGGCATGCCATATTTTTCTAAAGGATGCTTTTCTAGTATCTCCTATCTTCTCAAGGTCTTGTGCACATGGTCTGTGGGTTTACTAGCTATGAGTGGAGCCTGCACACAGGACCTGACTTCTCTGTGCAGATTTAGGATGAGTCACTGGCTTTCCCCCAGGTCCCAAGGTGGCTTGCCTGTGAAAGCCGAAGAGTTGAGGTGGTAGGGTCATAGTTAAAGGTGGCATTTGGCCTAGCACGTAACTTTGAGTACGGGTGATAGTTCTGTGAATTATAATATCAACTCACACAACCACCAGCAGTCATGTTCACTGTCCATAGCTATCCTGGCCTCTGGAATTGGAAAACACACATCTGACAGACATACAAAATGGTCCCGACAGTGGGTCACTTGGTGCCAGAATTCCAAGAGCTTGGTCTCTTTGGCCAGAAGTTCTCACTCTTTCCAAGGAAGCCAAGGCTAGTGGGGTGATGACTGTTTAGAACATGGCTCTAGACCACTCTCTCTGTGCTGAACTCCTAACTCTACTGCTGCAGCTTTGAGACTTTGAGCGGCGCAGAAGACAGTGCCCAGTTTGCCAAGTCGCCATTACTCTTTACCACTGAAGCAACCTTGCCTTCATCAGAGGCTGGCCCCACTGTGTGGCTCTGGTCCTCCGGGCTGCAATGGCACACTTCCCACTCCGAAGTGACTTCCTGAATTTGAGGGCCCTTTCCTTAGTCATTTGACTCAGGAATCTGCTTCATCCTCTTCTATGTTTTAAGACAGTCTTGTCTAACTCAGACTGGCCTTGACCTCACTGTACCACTAAAGGTGACCTTGAAATCCCAAGCTTACATCCCCATCTTGTAAGCACTGGAATTACAAATCTGTATCACCAAAAGTGTTGCGAGTCCCTTCTCTTCAGCCTCATCACAGCCTTCTTTGTAGCTGCTTAGCATCTTGCCATGGAAGAGTGTTCATGTAGCATTTTGAATGATGGACCAGTTATTAACGACTCATAGAACAAATCTACAACATCTCTCAATAATAAATATATATATTTAACATATATAATACACATTGTTATAACATATAACAATATATATTTATAAACATATATATTTACAACATCTCTCAATGAATATGTATATGTATGTGTATATGTATGTATATATGTATATGTATATCTAGATATATATGTATATCTAGATGTAGATGTAGATGTATGTATGTATCACAGCAATTGACCAAGGTATCTGAATCCTAAACTGGGCCAAGATCTTCTAGGAGATATTTTCTTGCTTGTTTGGTAAGATTTACAGACAGGGTCTAGCCAAGACACTGCTCCGTCTCTTGTTTGATGCTATTTTGAGCTTTTGCACATGTGGAATCCATTCCTATATTTAGCTTTCATTCCAGCAGCCAGGGGTATTTGGGAATGTTTTCAATTGACCAAATGTGGTGTTAACAAATCCTCGCATGTGCTCTGCTCAACTTTAGACACCCAGCCAACTCCCTTCCCCAACAACATCTACAGCCGGGGCTATGCAGACCACACCTTTCGCAGAACTTTGTTCAGTGAATGATTCTAGGTCAGGACTGGGAAATCCCATAGACAGCAGTGAGCCTCTATTAACAGGGGAGCCACGAAAAGAGAAGTAAATGCTGCCGATAATAAAAAGCAGGCTCTTGAATAATTCTAATTGGAAGATGACAGCAGGATAATCAGGAACATCACTCAGAATTCCCAAGTAATTAGAATCTTGTGCTTTAGCGCAGACTGGCCTCAAGCCCTCTACGAAGTATAGGCTGACCTTGAATTTGCTATCTTCCTGCTTTAGTTTCATGAGTTTTGGGTTTATAGGCTTGTGTTATCATGTCTACTTAAGTATTTAGAAATTTCTATCAAAGTGCATCTGGCTTCCTATTGCCCAAGCCTGTTCCTCAGCTTCCTGTTGCTGTATCAAAATACTGGAGGTAACCAACTTAGAAAGAAGAAAGACTTACAGTTTTGGAGGTTTATTCCATGGCCAGTTGGTCTTGTTGCTTTTGGACTTGAGGTGCGGTAGAATAGTGAGGTAGGAGTATGTGTGGAGGAAGCCTGTTCACCCAGGGGCTGAGATGCTAGGAGAGAAAAAAGAGGAGATGGTCCAGCATGATTTTCAAGAACACATCTCTGGTGAGCAAAGGATTTCCCCATAGGTCTTACCTCTTATAGTTTACATCCACTCCCCAAAGCAGTAGGCTGGGCACCACAGCTTTAATACACGGTGTGTGGATGAAAATCCCTGGAGAGCAGCTTTGCTGTGAAGACAGGTTGACTGATGAGAACTTCGGTCGTGTGGAGAGGTCGTGGTTCTACCCTTCTCTGGCTGGTTTTAGCTCCCTAAACAGTCATTGCTTACCCACCTCTATGTCAGTACTAACATCCTATGACTAATAGATTAAAAAAAAAACACCAAAAACCCTTTTGGAATCTATTAACTTAGCAGATCCCTCGCTTCCGCCAGCCCCAAAGCTAAGAATGTTACCAGACAGCATAGAAGGGATTTCTTCATCTTGCTCTAACTGCCTCTCTGATGTGCCCGCTAATGTATTTTAAGATTGCCCTGATTTATGGCTTTCTTTGTTCTGTGACTATAAAACTCCACAAACTGCTTTCATGTGGGGACATTATATTTGAACCTATCTCAACGTATGTTCCCAGGCCATTCATACTTGCTCCAGAATAAACTATTTATTTTATTCCTTTGAGATCACATGTGGTTCTTTCAATGGCAGTTCTTTGGGGACATTGAAGATGCCCCAAATGTGGCAGGATTTAGGACCCAACTATGGCACTAAGAATGAACAACAACCCAAATCTCAGACCCCTACTTAACCTCCATTTATTAATTTTAAAAAAGGTTTATTTTTATCTGTATGGATGTCTTGCCTACATGAATATCAATATACCATATGCATTTCCTGATGCCTGAAGAAGCAGCCAGAAGAGGGTATCAGATCTCCCCAGAATGGGAGTTACAGAGGGTTGTGAGCCATCATCTGGGTGCTGAGAATTGAACCCAGGTCCTCTGGAAGAGGACCCAGTGCTCTTAACCACCAAGTCATCCCCTTCACCTCTCTCCCTTCATTTCCACAAGAGCCAATGGTTCTCAGCCAGTATTATTTCAGATATGGAAGCGAAGAAGCTGCAGCACTCAAGAATGTCACCCGAAGGCCCCAATGTATCTGATTTAGTTCAACTAGAGACTCTGAGAGCAGCAGATCGCTAAGCTACTTTATTACCTTTGTCAATCTGCAACAAGAGACACAAAAGGAAACAGCCTCTCCTGCCCGCAGACTCCTTCGTCCAAGTCTGTCCAATTCTATCTCTGTCAGAAGTGCGTTCGTTCTCCATCCTGTGAACTCTCTATTTCCGGGATTCCCTTTCAATTTTCAGTTTTATTTATTTTCTACACGAAGTTGAACACGTGGCTTGAAATGTGCGGACGACTCTAGCACTGACGTAAAGGACGCCGCCATCTTGGTTTCATGTCTAAGCCAAATGGGTTCTGAGCCCAGTTCTCTGTCCTCGCTCTTGGCAGAAGAAAATACACACGTGCTAAGTGAACAGGCAAATCACCCACAGTTGCCACACAGGGCGATGAATCATCTCTTAACTCAGTTGTGAAAGAGAATGAGAGAGAGAGCTGAATTTGTAAGTTGCTGAAAGACCAAATTAGACATTAACCAGTGCTGTGTGGGCTGATTAGACATGTGTACATATGTCCGTGGTGTACTTGTGTGGAGTGGGTACCTACAGCAAAATTAAGTCAAGAAAATATTGCAGCGACTGTAACTATGCTAAGGAACATTCTAATTATTAGGATTTTGGTTTTGTTTTTTGTTTTTTGTTTTAATTTTACAAACAACCCAGCAAAATCAGAGCCTTTGTATTTCTTTTAAAGCATTTATACATTTGAAGTATTACCCAAAAGTGTTTAACATGAAGAAGTACTAGGCTGTCCTTCCATGTCCAGGCCCTTCTGGGGGCCGTATTCTCACATTCTGGGTATAAGTACATCTCTGGTTACTCATCAAAGACGCTTCTTTTTGCAGTAGATGGAGGCTATTATGGAGATCTGCCAAAATGCGGAGAGCAAGTGACTGCCCCAAATGAGACATCTGTAACTCGTCCTCAACACATAAGGCTGACAAAACACCAGGGAAGAGGGCACAGAAACAGGACTTCTGTGAAAGAGTGTCTCTTGGATATGACAGGGGTGCTGTTTCCATGAATTCTCAACAATATGACTGCCTGCGGAAACTGAAGCAGTTGACAGGCCAGCATGGCTGGGAGAAAGGGTCACCTAATAGGTAGAACAATACAGGCATATTGGGAAATAGCTGCACATATTCAAAAGATATGTGCACCTACTTCTCAAGGAGCCAATAAATCTGTGAACAGCTTATATCAATGACATAAATGCAAATAAATCTCATTTAACCTCTTAGTTAATGTATATCATATTTGGTCTTTTGCTATTATAATTAATAGCCCAACAGTATCACTGAACATGAGCTAAATATATCAACAAGACAAACTCCTTGAAGGGAGACTGCTAGGCCAAAGTACATAATTCTGTAATATTCTGTAATATTGGGAACTATATGGAAACACACACACACACACACACACACACACACACCATGATACACCCTACGTGGACTGCCCCCATCCCCGCAATGACTTCTTTACAATTACTTCTTTAAGAGGAGGGCTGGCTGTGCCTGGAATGTCTTTCCATCAAAAAGGGCAGATAGGCCAAATGTAATAAACTTCCTGACCCTTTCAAGTTGGCTCATTTGCATTTCTTGAGGGCAAAAAAAAAAAAATACTTTGGTCTGGATGCCAACCCAAAGGCAAAGGAGGAGAGAAGGAACATGGGAAGAGGTTTCAAACCTTCCCCTTCTGGTCTATGGCAGGCACATTTGTGCACACGTTTGCTTAGAAAATAACTAAAACACCAAGTAATTAAACAAACAACCCAAACAAATAAAACAACAATAGCAACAGCAAACCTGAGACGCATCAAGCCCATTGTTTCTCTTCCTGTCTTCTTTCTAGCAAGCCATTCTAGACCCTTCCACAGGACTCGGGGTCCACAGTTAACTGCCCTCAGATCTAGCAGACTGCCTCTCTTGTTCTGCCTCTTTCTACCCACTTCAATGACACCTGACATTTTTGTCTTCCACCTATTCTTGCTCTAGTGCAAGAGGACTTTCTGTACTAGGAAGAAACATGCTATTTCTCTACTTACAAACCTTCAATGAATTTGTTTATGGCAAAGATGGATCAAGCATTTGCCGCCCTGTCTCTTCCATGGAAGACTGGGAGCATTGGTAGGAGTGGCTACTAGAAGACATTGACAATTCTAAGCAGCTAAGGAAAGGGCAGGCGCCTTTGCATCTGGACAGGCTATCAATGACATAAATGCAAATAAATCTCATTTAACCACTTAGTTAATGTATATCATATTTGGTCTCTTACTATTATAATTAATAGCCCAGCAGTGTCACTGAACATGAGCTAAATATATCAACAGATGAGGGATGGTAGAATAGGGACGAGACCCCTGGATTTCTTACTTCTGGACCAGAGCTGGTGACTGGGAGCTCAAAATGTTAGAATAGTCCTAGAGTAGAGAACACTCAAGAAAGAGATCCTGTCATTGCTGAATTTCCCAGTCCCCTCTTAATTTGGCGAAAGAGATATCCTATTCCTAACTCTGGGTTCATTTCTAAGTCATCGTTAATAAAAATAAGCAAGCTATTGCTTCATTTCAAAGCAGTTGAGCATTGTTCACCACTCAAAACTGTTTCTTGTACAGCATGTCTTTGGGAGGGGAATCTACTTTGTGAATGTAAAACAGGGAGGAGAAGGCAGGCAGGAAGGATGTAGTGAAGCTGCGTGTGGACTAGCACAACTAGGATCTGCGAAGGCATGGTCCAGGCCATGATCCTTACCGGGGACCTGTAAGAAATTGGCAGGAACTCGAGTGCCGGTGAGTAGTAAGAAGAGATCTACAAAACAGTTCGGGGGTGGGGGTGGGGGTGGGGGTGGGGTGGGGGGTGGGGGTGGAGTGTTGCTCTTGATCATCTCAGGGAAGGATGTTGCTTACCACCTAGGAGAGCCATATCCACTATGGACTTTCCCATAGCAGGGACCATAACCCTAGCCTTGACATTTGATTACACTTGGGTTAGTGCCACCTGATTTAAGGGAATATCTCAGACTATCTGTGGGGTCAAGGGCTCCATACGAACCAGGGAGCACCTTCAAGAAAGACCCTTAGCAATAGTTAGGAAGTAGTTTGGGGCTCAAGATGCCCCAGAACGTGGCCTGGGGAACGTATGCTAATACATGTGAATCTCTATGGACAGGGTGACCTCAGCTCATACCTGCTCTTTTTGTCTGTTTGTTTGGGGGGGCGGTTTGTTTGTTTTGTTTTGTTTTCTGTTGCTCTTGGTAGCAGGCTCCACTATTTTGTATTCCAAACCAGCTTAATGGCCTTACAGTATGGAAGCCCCCCCCTTCCCTCCCTCTTCCTAATGATGTTTGACATCAAATATCCTACTACAAATACTTGCATGAAATAATGTTTGCGAAAGGTGATTAGGTATATCTCATAGATCTGTTTCTCTTTTTGGTTTTATTGCTTAATGTGGGACTCATAAAAAAATGTACAGAAATTCCATTTTAAGAATAAATAGGCCGGGCGTGGTGGCGCACACCTGTAATCCCAGCACTTGGGAGGCAGAGGCAGGCGGATTTCTGAGTTCGAGGCCAACCTGGACTACAGAGTGAGTTCCAGGACAGCCAGGACTACACAGAGAAACCCCGTCTTGAAAAAACAAAAAAACAAAAACAAACAAACAAAAAAGAATAAATAAATAACTAAACCTTCTCTCTATGTACCCCTGCCCTAAGAAACTAGGGATTGGATCCCAGAGGGGTCCACGGTGTTTCTTTCTTTGAATTCGCCCCATTAGCTGTGTCTCTTGCAGTCTGTTTTGATGAATTGCAGTTTATCGGACCTCCCCTTTCTGCTTGATGAGTTATTTATATTTAGTAAATTGATTTTACTCACCCATGAAGGCACTAAATTCTTATTTCAGATTTTGTTTTAAGAGGAAATGGCTCCTCTTGCCTACAGGCTTAAGGGCAGGGGTATGGGGCTGAATGAAGATACAATTCTGGCTTGCTTCAGAGAAGCCTTCCTCCAGGCCAGGGACAGACCTCGCTGTCTACAAATGAGCTGACACATTGGTAGGCAGCTGTAACATATAAGCTCCTCCTTCAGTGACTGGGTGTAAGGAATAAATGAGAGCAATATAAAAGAAATCACAAATGTCACCCAGCCCAGAGTGTGTGAGTGTGAAATGTGATAAGGTAAACGCCCTGACTCAGTGAACACCTCAGTTTTAAATGACTAAAAAGATACCACGAAGAAGACCAAGTCTGGAGAGTGTGTGTGGAGATTGATAAACCTAGTGTTAGATAAGGTGGCGTTGCAGGCCTGAGCTGAAAGACACTTAAAAACCCTGGTCTGACAGCCAAGGTTTGGCTCATTCCCTAGAGCTCCAATGGCGGCTCTTTGTATTGAGACTGTCTCATTCCCGGAGCCAGCCCACCAATTCCAGACACCCAACTCCCGGACCAAGGCTCCAGCGGGGATCCAAAACACAGTGAGGAGACCATAGGCCTTGCGGAAAAGAGTGGCAGCCATCTTGATCCGACTTCCCTCTCCCCCTTTGCAGAGTGCAGCTTCTTGGTAGCTCTAGCCAGGCCAAGCTCCTGCAAATCTCTGTGGATAGCGCATAGCGTCCAGCATACGGACCGGCAGTGAGTGCTTCCTTCGGCTTCATCTCTTTTAAAACTTTATCATTTGTTCTGGTGATGGTTAATTTTTCATCACCCCATCTAGACTTTCAACCAAGGTTTTGGTCAAAGACCTGTCTTTAACCTCAGTAGATTTTAGAAAATAGATCAGTTTCCATAACCTATGTGGGTCTCATCCAATCAACTGACGATCATAGGAAGGAGAAGACTGAGGTGCCTAAAGAGGAAAGGGTGCTGACCCACAGAGCCCTCAGAATTGGCTGGCAACATCAGCTCTCCCCTGGGCCTTTAGCCAGGCTGGTTGCCTAGAGATTTCAAGCTTGCCAGCGCCTTACACCAATTCCCCATAGCAAATCTTTTCCTCCCTTCTTTTCCTCCTCCCACTCTCTAACCATTTGGGCTTTTCTGTCTGGTCTGGCCCAGTTCCCAAATAAAGACAGAGGCTTATCACACATTCTCCTCATCTCTGTGGCAAATCCCTACCTCTGACTCCTTCCCAGAATCCCTCTCTTCCTGAAAAGTTCCACCTAGTCTCTCCTGCCTTGCTATAGGCTGTTCATCTCTTTATTGACAGGCGATGCTTTTACATAGTACACAAGAGAGTATACCAACACCACTGTATTTCAGTCTCTCAGTTCTGCTTCTCTGAATGTTGACCCAAACACCTGTGATTGCTAGTCTTGATTATCAAGCTGACTGGATCTGGAATCAGCTAAAACACAAGCTGTCGTGTGTGCTCCTGTGAGGGATTTCCGAGGTCAGTTTATTGAAACAGGAAGACTCACTCTAAGTCCTAATTTGGGGGCACCGGCTGGCAGCAGCCCAGACATAGAAGGGCATTTTGCTCTCTCCCTCCCTGTTTCCTGTTGCTGTGGCAGTCCTTCATAAATATTCGAACCAAACTCTTCAGGCTGCCCATACCAAATGAAGATCAACAGCTCTCCAGGAATCCTCAGTCCTCCACTTCAGCACCAGACTGGGGCTGCTGAGAAATCCAGCCTTGTAGACTGAACAGCTGTCGGATTCTCAATCCCTCCAGTGAAGACAGTTGTTGTTGAACGACCCAGACGGTATTATGTAAGCCAATATAACAATCTCATTTTAATGTATATATTCATTATATGAAAGCCAATATAATAATCCCCTTTTGTATACATTCATTCTATCATTCTGTTCTTTTAGAGAACCCTAACCCGTATATGAGGTGTCAATCAAGTAGACGATGAGCATAAGGAACATTAAACTCACTTCCTGTTGGACTGCACTGTTCGCACACTGTAACATTACAAATTATTTTCACACCGGTATTTGCCACAGTAAATGGAAGAAATGGATTGTAGTACATTTCGAGTAGCAATTTCTTTGTGAAAATACTATTGCTATTTCTCAACAGACGTGTCCCCTCAGGACCTGACAATCATATTCCGGGAGAGATTTGTAGAGAGTAATTTTCTCCATGGTGATAACAGACATTCTGATTAGAACTGTTTTATCAAAGCAAAGCTTTCTGTGAACAGCTGAAACACAAAAGTCTAGCCATAGGCACTGAATTCTGAAGGAAAATGTCTTCCTGTACTGGTGGGCCTCGTGTTTGTGTTTATGGGCGCTTGGAAGGAAACCCACTGAGCACAGGGAATTTTCAGTTGTCCTTCCCGAGTTAAAAGAAACAGGTACGTAGCAAAGGGACAGGGACAGGTGAGTGTCCCTGGGGCAGGGCTTAGAGGAGGGGAGAAAAAGGATGTGATGTGTGGGCTTCCGTCAATACTCAACTCAATCTCCATTGTGGTCATGACTCCTGGTAAGCCCTATGACACCAACTGGGACCATAAGCACCATGGTACCAGCAAAGCATCTCAGAGCAAAACTGTAAGAATCCCCCATCTCACAGGTTACAGGGACATCGATCTCACCCTTCTCTACCCACCTCCTCCAATGGCATAGTCTTTACAGTGTGTGTCGGGTCTAAGGATTCATTTGAGGCATTTCCACTCTCTGATGGATGCATTTCCCGTGGGAAGTTGCTATTGCTCTGACTTGGTTTATTTGGCTCTCTCTCTCCTGACAGCCATAGTGGTCAGTTTCAGGGCTGTGTGCAAACAATCACACTCTACTCAGTGCTCAGTGGAGGGGGGCGGCATGCAAGAGCGAGTGTCCCAGGGTTTCCATAGCCATTTGTCAGTTACTCAGACAATTTCTCAGTGTGAATGTTTATCTCTGATAATTCCTGGGAGGCAAATTCAGGTGCGAGGTGTGTGTGTGTGTGTGTGTGTGTGTGTGTATGTGTGTTATGGGTGGGTATCTTAAGACCCAGAACCACCTTGCCTTTAACGTTCAATTTCTGTTTTTTTCTTCCATGTAGTAAATTTTTTTTTATTGAATATAGTCTTCATTTACATTTCAAATGTTATTCCCTTTCCTGGTTCCCCTCCCTCTCAGAAAACCCCCAACCCATCCTCCCTTCCCCTGCCTCCATGAGGATGCCCCTCCACCCAACTCACTTTCCCCTCACACACAAACCCCCAACTAGGGCATCTATTGAGCCTTCATAGGACCAAGGACCTTCATTGGACCATAGGACCAATGCCCAACAAGGACTTCCTCGGCCACAAATGTGGCTAGAACCATGTGTACCCCTTGGTTGATGCCTTAGTCCCTGGGAGCCCTGGGGGGGGGTCTTGTTGGCTAACATCTTTGTTCTTCCGTTGAGGCTGAAAATCCCTTCAGTTCCTCCAGTCCATCCTCCAACTCCTCCATTGGGGACCCCGCACTCAGTCCAATGGTTGGCTGCTAGCATCTGTCTCTGTATCTGTAAGGCTCTGGCAGAGCCCCTCAGGAGACAGCTATATCAGGCTCCTTTCTGCAAGCCCTTCTTGGCATCCACAATAGTGCCGGGGTTTGGTGACTGTTCACAGGATGAATCCCCAGGTGGGACAGTCTCTGGATGGCCTTTTCTTCAGTCTCTGCCCCACACTTTGTCTCCATATTTGCTCCTCTGAGTATTTTGTTCCCTTTCTCAGAAAAACTGAAGCACCCATATTTTGGTGTTCCTTCTTCTTGAGCTTCCTGTGGTCTGTGAATTGTAACCTGTTTATTCTGAGCTTTGGGGCTAATATCCACTTATCAGTGAGTGCATTCCATGTGTGTTCTTTTGTGATTGGGTCACCTCACTCAGGATAACACTTTGCAGTTCCCCCCATTTGCTTAAGAATTTCATTAATTCATTGTCTTTAATAGCTGAGGAGTACTTCATTGTGTATATATACCACATTTTCTATATCCATTCCTCAGTTGAGGGACATCTGGGTTCTTTCCAGCTTCTGGCTATTATGAATAAGGCAGCTATGAACAAGTAGAGCATGTGTCCTTATTATATGTTGGAGCATCTTCTGGGTATATGCCCAGGAGTGGTATAACTGGGTCCTCAGGTAGTACTATGTCTAATTTTCTGAGGAACTGCCAAACTGATTTCCAGAGTGGTTGTACAAGCTTGCGATCCCACCAGCAACGGGGAAGTGTTCCTCTTTCTCCACATCCTCGCCAGCATCTGCTGTTCCCTGAGTTTTTCATCTTAGCCATTCTGACTGGTGTGAGGTGGAGTCTCTGGGTTGTTTTGATTAGCATTTCCCTGATAACTAGGGATATTGAATATTTCTTTAGGTGCTTCACAGCCATTTGAGTTTCCTCAGTTGAGAATTCTTTGTTTAGCTCTGTACCCCAATTTTAATAGGGCTATTTGACTCTTTGGAGTCTAACTTCTTGAGTTCTTTGTATACACTGGATATTAGCCTTCTATCAGATGTAGGATTGGTAAAGATCTTTTCCCAATCTGTTGGTTGCTGTTTTGTCCTATTGATAGTGTCCTTTGACTTACAAAAACTTTGCGGTTTTATGAGGTCCCAATTTGTTGATTCTTGTTCTTAGAGCATAAGCCACTGGTGTTCTGTTCAGAAAAATTTCCCCTGTGCCCATGTGTTCAAGGCTCTTCCCCACTTTCTCTTCTATAAACTTCAGTGTATATGGTTTTATGTGGAGGTCCTTGATCCACTTGGACTTGAGCTTTGTACAAGGAGATAAGAATGAATCAATTTGCATTTTTCTACATGTTGACCTCCAGTTGAAGCAGCACCATTTGTTAAAAATGCTGTCTTTTTTCCACTGGATTTTTTTTTTTTTTTAGATCCTTTGTCAAAGATCAAGTGATCATAGGTGTGTGGGTTCATTTCTGGGTCTTCAGTTCTATTCCATTGATCTTCTTGCCTGTCTCTGTACCAATGACATATAATTTTTATCACTATTGCTCTATAGTAGAGCTAAGGTCAGGGATTGTGATTCCCCCAGAAGTTCTTTTTTTGGTTGAGAATAGTTTTCACCATCTTGGGTTTTTTTGTTATTCCAAATGAATTTGCAGATTGCTCTTTCTAGCTCTGTGAAGAATTGATTTGGAATTTTGATGTGGATTGCATTGAATCTGTAGATTGCTTTTGGCAAGATGGCCATTTTTACTATATTAATCCTGCCGGTCCATGAGCATGGGAGATCTTTCCATCTTCTGAGATCTTCTTCTATTTGTTACTTCAGAGGCTTGAAGTTCTTGTCATACAGATCTTCACTTGCTTGGTTAGAGTCACACCAAGGTATATAATATTATTGTGACTATTGTGAAGGGTGTCATTTTCCCTAATTTCTTTCTCAGCTTGTTTATCCTTTGAGTAGAGAAAGGCTACTAATTTGTTTGAGTTAATTTTATATCCAGTCACTTTGCTGAAGTTGTTTATCGCCTTTAGAAGTTCTCTGGTGGAGCCGGGCGTGGTGGCGCACACCTGTAATCTCAGCACTTGGGAGGCAGAGGCAGGTAGATTTCTGAGTTCGAGGCCAGCCTGGTCTACAGAGTGAGTTCTAGGACAGCCAGGACCACACAGAGAAACCCTGTCTCCAAAAAAAACCAAAAACCAAAAAAAAAAAAAAAGAAGTTCTCTGGTGGAAGTTTTGGGGTCACTTAAGTATACTATCATATCATTTGCAAATAGTGATATTTTGACTTCTTCCTTTCCAATTTTTATACCTTTGACCTCGTTTTGTTGTCTAATTGCTCTAGCTAGAACTTCAAGTACTATATTGAATAGATAGGGAGAGAGTGGGCAGCCTTGTCTTGGCCTCAATTTTAGTGAGATTGCTTCAAGTTTCTCTCCATTTAGTGTGATGTTGGCTACTGGTTAGCTGTATATTGCTTTTATTATGTTTAGGCATGGGCCTTGAATTCCTGATCTTTCCAAGATTTTTAACATGAAGAGATGGTGAATTTTATCAAATGCTTTTTCAGCATCTAATGAAATGCTCGTGTGGGTTTTTTTTCCTTTAGTTTGTTTATGTAGTGGATTATATTGATGGATTACTATATATTGAACCATCCCCATATTCCTGGGAAGAAGCCTACTTGATCATGGTGAATGATCATTTTGATGTATTCTTGGATTCAGTTGGCAAGAATATTTTATTGAGTATTTTCACATCAATGTTCATAAGGGAAATTGGTCTGAAGTTCTCTTTCCTTGTTTGATCTTTGTTTGGTTTCGATATAAGCATAATTGTGGCTTCATAGATTGAATTGGGTAGTGTTCCTTATGTTTCTATTTTGTGGAATAGTTTGAAGAGTGTTGGTATTAGGTCTTCTTTGAAGATTTGATAGAATTTTCCACTAAACCCATATGGTCCTGGACTTTTTTTTGTTGTTGTTGTTGGGAGACTGTTAATGACTGCTTCTATTTCCTTGGGGCTTATAGGACTATTTAGATGGTTTATCTGATCCTGCTTTAACATTGACACCTGGTATATGTCTAGAAAATTGTCACTTTTGCCCAGATTTTCCAATTTTGTTGAGTATAAGCTTTTGTGGGAGGATCTGATTTTTTGAATTTCCACAGTTTCTGTTATGTCTCCCTTTTCATTTTTTTATTTTATTAATTTGGGTACTGCCTCTGTGCCCTCTGGTTAGTCTGGCTAAGGATTTCTATCTTGTTGATTTCCTCAAAGAACCAGCTTCTGGTTTTGTTGATTCTTTGTATAGTTCTTTTTTGTTTCTATTTGGTTGATTTTGGCCCAGAGTTTTATTATTTCCTGCCATCTACTCCACTTGGGTGCATTTTCTTCTTTTTGTTCTAGAACTTTCAGGTGTGTTGTCAAGCTACTAGTGTAAACTCTTTCCATTTTCTTTTCAGAGGCACTCAGAGCTATGAGTTTCCCTCTTAGCACTGCTTTCATTGTGTCCCATAAGTTTTGGTATGATGCATCTTCATTTTCATTAAATTCTAAAAAGTCTTTAATTACTTTATTTCTTCCTTCACCAAGTTATCACTCAGTAGAACATTGTTCAGCTTCTATGTGTGTGTTTCTCATTGTTTTTGTTGAAACTTAAGACCAGCCTTAGACTGTGGTGATCTGATAGGTGCATGGAATTATTTCAATGTTCCTGTATCTGTTGAGGCCTGTTTCATAACCAATTACATGGTCAGTTTTGGAGAAGGTACCATGAGGTGCTGAGAAGAAGGTATATTCTTTGGCTTTAGGTTGTCTATAAATATCTGTTAGATCCATTTGGTTCATAACTTCTGTTAGTTTCACTGTGTCTCTGTTTAGTTTCTGTTTCCATGATTTGTCCATTGTTGAGAGTGGGGTGTTGAAGTCTCCCACTATTATTGTGTGAGGTGCAATGTGTGCTTTGAGCTTTAGTAAAGTTTCTTTTATGAATGTGGGTTCCCTTGCATTTGGAGCATTGATGTTCAGAATTGAGTTTTCATCTTGGTAAATTTTTCCATTGACTAATATGAAGTGTCCTTCCTTATCTTTTTTGACAACTTTTGGTTGAAAGTTGACATTATCTGATAGAATGGCCATTCCAGCTTGTTTCTTGGGACCATTTGCTTGGAAAATTGTTTTCCAACATTTGACTCTGAGGTAGTGACTGTCTTTGTCACTGAGGTGGGTTTCTTGTATGCAGCAAAATGTTGGGTCCTGTTTACATATCAAGTCTGTCAGTCTATGTCTTTTTATTGGGGAATTGAGTTCATTGATGTTAAGAGATATTAAGGAAAAGTGATTGTTACTTCCTGTTATTTTGTTGTTAAAGGTGGAATTATATTTGTGTGGCTATCTTCTTTTGGGTTTGTTGAAATATTACCTTCATGCTTTTTCCAGGGTGTAGTTTCCCTCCTTATGTTGGTATTTTCCTCCTATTATCCTTTGTAGAGCTGGGTTTGTGGAAAGATATTGTGTAAATTTGGTTTTGTCATGGAATATCTTGTTTTCTCTGTCTATGGTAATTGAGAGTTTTTTTTTTGTTTGTTTGTTTGGTTGGTTGGTTGGTTTTTCCGAGACAGGGTTTCTCTGTGTAGCTGTCCTGGAACTCACTCTGTAGACCAGGCTGGCCTCGAACTCAGAAATCCGCCTGCCTCTGCCTCCCAAGTGCTGGGATTAAAGGTGTGCGCCACCACCGCCCGGCTGGTAATTGAGAGTTTTGCAGGGTATAGTAGCCTGGGCTGGCATTTATATTCTCTTAAGGTCTTTATGACATCTGCCCAGGATCTTCTAGCTTTCATAGTTTCTGGTGAGAAGTCTGGTGTAATTCTGATAAGTCTGCCTTTATATGTTACTTGACCTTTTTTACTTACTGCTTTTAATATTATTTCATTGTTTAGTGCATTTGGTGTTTTGTTTATTATGTGATGGGAGGAATTTCTGTTCTGATCCAGCCTATTTGGAGTTCTGTAAGTTTCTTTTATGTTCATGGGTATCTCTTTCTTTAGGTTAGGAAGAAACTTTTCTTCTATAATTTTTTTGAAGATATTTACTGGCCCTTTAAGTTGGAAATCCTCCCTCTTTTCTATACCTATAATCCTTAGTTTTGGTCTTCTCATTGTGTCCTGAATTTCCCATATGTTTGGGGTCAGAAGCTTTTTGCATTTTGTATTTTCTTTGACTATTGTGTCCAATTCTTCTACAGTATCTTCTAAACCTGAGATTCTCTCTTCTCTCTCTCTCTCTCTCTCTCTCTCTCTCTCTCTCTCTCTCTCTCTTGTTTTTGGTTTTGGTTTTTCGAGACAGGGTTTCTCTGTAGCCCTGGCTGTCCTGGAACTCACTCTGTAGACCAGGCTGGCCTCGAACTCAGAAATCCGCCTGCCTCTGCCTCCCAAGTGCTTGGATTACAGGCGTGTGCCACCACAGCCCGGAGCCTCTCTTCTGTCTCTTGTATTCTGTTGGAGATACTTGCATCTGTAATTCTTGACCCCTTTCCTAGGTTTTTCATATCCAGATTAGCCTCCATTTGTGTTTTCTTTATTGTTTCTACTTCCACTTTTAGTTCTTGAATCACTTTATTCAATTCCTTCACCTGTTTACCTGTGTTTTCCTGTATCTTTTTCAGTGAGTTATTGATATCCTCCTTAAAGGACTCTATTATCTTCATGAGATAGGATTTTAGGTCAGCTTCCCGATTTTCAGGCATGTTGTTGTATTCAGGGCTTGCTGTGGTGGGAGAACTGGGTTCTGATGATGCCCATGTATATTGGCTTCTGTTGTTTATGGTCTTGTACTTGCCTTTCGCCATCGGGATATCCCTGGTGTTTGTTGGTCTAAGTGATTGTCTGGCATCTACCTCTTTTGACACTGGGTTGCTTCAGGTCTCCAGATAGGCCTGCAGCCCTGGCTGTAGCAGAGAGGGGCCCCTCAGCCCCTTCCAATGGGGGGGCTCTTCACGGGGGCAGAGAGGGTTCTGATCTGTTGCCCTGGCTGCAGTAGATCTCCTGGGAGGCTTCAGACTGTTGAGTCAACTGCTCTGAGTGCAGCATGTTCTCAACTGCTCTGAGTGCAGTGGGATCTCAATGGCTCTGAGTGTGCGGTGGGTTTTCTAGGATGGATCAGGATATGGTATCTTCATTGGAACAGATCAGTCAAGAGTCTGCCTCAGCAGAAAGGACTGGGCGGTGGAAGGCTAGTAAATTATTTACTTTGTAGAAAATTGTTCATGTGTAACCAGTGACCAGAAAATCTTGATGACAGCCGGGTGTAGTGACGCATGCCTGTATTCCCAGCACTTGGGAGGCAGAGGCAGGTGGATTTCTGAGTTTGAGGCCAGCCTGGTCTACAGAGTGAGTTCTAGGACAGCCAGGACTATACAGAGAAACCCTGTCTCGAAAAACAAAAACAAAAACAAACAAAAAAAAAAAATCTCGGTGACATAGAACACTGACTTTTATTTCTCTCTCATAAGTCTCTCTGGACAGAGACCCACTTGCCTCTGCCTCTGCCTCTGCCTCTGCCTCTGCCTCTGCCTCTGCCTCTGCCTCTGCCTCTGCCTCTGCCTCTGCCTCCTGAGGGGTGGTATTAAAGGTATCCACCACCAACACCTGACTACACTATCTCTTCCTAATTTCTGCCTTGGTGAAAGCTATCCCACAGCCTGACTGTCTTAGTGATCATAATAGAGTTTGGAGTGATGGGCTTATTTCCTCTGAGGGATTATCCCCACTCCTGACGAGAGAGCCATCTAACAGCTCCTCTGCAAATCAGAAGGTCTGGCACGAGTGCCCTGTGGGTTTCAAGCTATGAATGCCAGCTGCAGCTGCCTCCAGAGGTGGAACTCAGGTCTGGTGCAGGCAGAAATAGTGTGATAAAGGAACACAGCTCCGGAGGGGTGTGATCACGATAAGTCTGAAATCTCCGCTCCTCTTCATTTGAACAGAACCAAAATATCCGTGATTATTTTGCGGTTCAGTTGCCTCAAGCGTCCCAGTTTGTTTTCATGCCTCTTAGTTAATGCTGAGTGGATTAATTATAGAGGAATAAAAGTCATGGTGACTTAAACATGTTAATCGACGAGTGTTTGTCAGCTGTGATGTCTGAAGATTTGCCCAATATAAAAAGACTCCCCAAAATTGCCTGATATTGTTATTTAATCATCTGTGATTGAGTTAGAAGTTAATTAGTACATATACATGCCAGGGTTGCTAAGAGCCTATCACTGGGTTAGTGTAAAAGTAGAGAGATTGAGCAGGATAGAGAACTATTTAGACACGTGGCTACATCACTTCATTTTCTTAAGCTAATTTGAAAGTTGATGTTTGCTACTTTCATTGCTGGAGTGTCACCTGATCAGGTGGATTAAGGTGTCTGCACGTTGGAAAAAAAAAAAGTAATGATTAGGCCGCTGTACAAGCGTGCCCCTAACACTTGGAGAAAACTCAATTGGAACCTCATTAGCCTGTACATTAACTATGAATGGTTCATTAGTAAGCCTGCCGCTTCCTAATTCGGAACGACCAGCATTGCTGGAGGGCGCGGGGCAAGGGGACAGTCACACTTGTTGCTTTCCTAACCGCCACACCAAGTTTCAGCACAGCTTCTCTGGCCCCCAGGCAAGCCAATGGATGACAGGCTGGTCAAAGCTTGGCCATGATGTCCGCGCCTGAGCCGTCTGTCAGCAGGACACTGACTCGTCGGTGTTTTAAGTGAGATAGTCAGCCAAGCTAGTACTCAGCTTTGCCTGGCTTTTCTATGGAAGTATTTTCATAGATGATAACACCACTTTCAATGGTGTTATCATCTATAGTTTTTTTTCCATTGCCTGCTTTGAAGGGATAGATGCATTTATGTCATTTTTGTTTCTCCCGTGTTTGATAATAATGCTAAAACTACATGGTAGTTTACTACAACCAAAGCTTTCCCTTTTTACACGCTCCCTGCTGGTTTACATTCAGTACATGGCTAGGGTTGGGTCTTACTTTAGTCTTGAATTACATAATATGATGATATGAAGCTATCTATGTCTAGTTCATTGTGTGTGAGAGTGTGTGTGTGAACATATGTGTGTGCATGTGAATGCATATGTGGGTGTGCATGTGTGTTTGTGTTATGTTTGTGCATGTGTATATGTGTGTATGTGCTCTGTGTATGTGTGCATGTGTGCGTGCATGTGTGTGTGTGGGGGCAGATGACAAGCTCAGGAGTCTTGGTTTATGCTTAGATTAAGACAACTGGACCAAGAACCCCAGGGATTGCCTCTGCCTCCCCAAGCATAAAGCACCTTGGTGTGGTTTCTAGGGACTAAAATCCTTCTGTTCCCACCATAAGCATTTAATCTCAATGTCAGGTCTAAGTGGAGGAGTGCTGTGTGTTAGACCACCTTCGAAGAAGTTTCCGTCTTGGGTGAGCTATGGAAAGGTTCAAAGTACCAAATCACCTTGACTCAGTTGCTTGAGAGGAAGTGCGTGACACCTCGATCCACCTGCTCAGGTGAAACTCCAGTTCTGACAGCAGACCTCCCACACTTGTAGGCTTTAAGCTACCTTATACTGATGCTCAATAATGCTTTCTAGAAATCAAACCTGGTTTTGTCTTAGCTTTCAAATCCAAGTCTGTGATTAGGTTTCTGCTCTGGTTTGAGAGCTAAGTTAGGAGTTCCTCTTGTCTCTCTCCTAGGAACCTGAATCCCTGTCTGTGGGTTGGGCTAAGTCAACATGCTAAGTATTACTTCTTGACTCTTCCATAAGTCTAAGAGTGTTGTTACATGAAGAGGTAGCACTAGGTTTTTCCTTTAGGGGAAAAAGTCTTTGTGTAAGAAAATTCGTTGACAAACCACTTGGAGCAAAAACAGGCCAAGGAAGAAGAGGAGAAAAAGGAGGAAGAGAAGTGGGGGAGGCCAAAAAAGGGAAGTGGGTGGAGTGAAAAGATGGGGGAAGGAGGGGAAAGAGGAAAAAGATACTGCAGGGTTCTAAGGCACAAAGCATTGTGGGTAAACTGGTGTATACAGCAGAGTAGCACTGCAGGATGTAGAAGACAGAGTGGGAAGCTAAAAAGTCCCGACCCAAGGACCACAGAGGCCAAAATCTTTGCATTTGTTGTTGTGCAGAATGTGGAGATCCCCTGAAGTCAGGTGAGTTCACCACAAGGACAACTGTTTCTCACTTGAAATCAGCTTTAATTCAGAAATCAAGGTCGATCTTAGTTGTACAGGTTGGTTTCCCCTGAGGTGGCCTACTCAAACTAGGTAATTAAAGAAAGCTTAACAAATGTGGGTGGCCAGAGAGAGTAGGGTGACCAACATGTAGGGGTGAAGGATCCTACAACCGGCCACAGTAAGAGCTGGTGCGCACTGGGGAGCCAATGCTACAACTGGGGGCTGGAGCTGGAGCCACAAGTTGGCAGTCACTGGAAGGTGGCTGTTAGGAGTGTCAGGGAGACAGATGCTCTGTCCCTCTGTCTCCTTCCTCTCAGCCTCTGCTGCTCCCTCCCGTTGACCAAACCCAACCAGAAGACAAAAGACTAGAGACAAAGGACGCGTCAACAACTCAAGACCAACTACAGTTAGGAAAGGATGAGACACTGGTCCAGAGGAACGATTGAAAACAAACAAACGAACAACAAACAAACAAATAAACAACAAACAAACAACAGCAACAAAATCCAAGATGTCATAGAAACCGGGCACAAGTGGCCTGACAACAGCTCTCTTGAGCTGTAAGAGTTGGATTGGCATTTCTATTCCACAGAATGATGCCCAACCTAATCTTTCTGGTGGAGCTGCAGAACCTTCATTGGGATAGCTATTGTAGTATTAGAATCTCAGTCTCCCAGCTGTTGGGAGTGCCTGGGTCTCAGAGGTTTCCTGGAGTGTGGCTGATGTTTCTCTGCACCTTATGTCTCTGCCATGCTGGGCTCTGGTCTTCGTTTGAGTTTACCACCTAGAACCGCCCCTTGAATGCTGGTCTATCCTCATGGTCTCTGTATCTTATCAGAACTGGAAAGTCGAATGTTCCCGACGAGTCCTAAGATGTGACCTCCTGAGACCCCGTAAGCATCCTGCAGCTCCCAGCCCAGAAGCACTCCATCACGCACATAGGCCCCTGCAGTTTTCTCCTGTTCCGTGGCCTCCATTTGTGTCCAAATAAATATGCCCATCTCCACAAGAAATAGGAAAATCACCTACCTGACCAAAACCATCAGAGGCACATTAGTAGGCAAATGGGTCTTCTGTTTATTTACACTTTATTATGTATGTGTGGTATATGTACATGTGTGTACTCGTGTGTGCAGGTGTGCAGAGGCCAGAGGAGGGCACTAGATGCTCTGTTCTATCACTCTCTGCCATTTTCCCCTGAGAGGATCTCTTGCTGAGTCTAAAGCATGGTGTTTGGGCTGGGCTGGCTGACTAGTAAGCTGTCAGAATTCACCTGGCTATGGTTATAGGGACGAGATTCCGTGTACATCACTAAAAAAAAAAAAAAAAAAATCAATATGAGTGCTAGCGATTCAGACTCAAGGTCTCATGCTTCTTCAACAAGCAGGCTACTCCCTGTGTCATCAGCCCAGCCCACCGGTGGGCATTTGAAAGCAGGTGTCCTTGATTTCTACTTGCTGTTTAAGTGAACCGGAATGTTCTGGTTGCGTAGCTGGTTTGCTCAGTGGCCAGCATTGGAGGAGATGGTTTCCTGTGCATGATAAAAGTGTGGTTTTATATTTGTCAACCCAAACTTGATCTTGGGCTTAATGATTAAAGTAGCACATTTCCCTCTGGGGGAAAAAAAAATCCCATCCTAATCTTTTTAGGATCTTATTTAACTAGAGTGCTCCAGTTAAATCACCTTGGCATTATTCAGCAGAACCTCCGGCAGTTTTGCTTGAAGCAGTCTGCTCCAGCATCAGTTTGCACAAGCAGAAAAACCCACATTTCAAAGGCAGGGCAAACGTGGCTAAGTAACAGGTACCTGCTTCTAACGGCAATGCCAGCAAGGCCCTGGCCCGCCCACAGCTGCACTTTTTAATATGGAAGAGCCTAGCTCTGCAATGTACAAAAATGGAGGAGCTAAAGTCTACTCTGCAGACTCGCTGCAGAGTTAAAGGGTTGTGGATATTTGACACACCGGAAGTGGTTATCCCGTTGTTGGCCTGCACGACATTCATTTGTATGTTATTCTATGGCCATGTGGCATGCTTTACCTGTTCTGTTCCATGGATACCTTCAGACAGGAGGGTAATATTTAGAAAAGCTAGGCTACCATTAACCCCAGCTTTGGAACATGGCTGTTATTACAGCAATGCGCCCACTGGAGAGGCTGTTCTAAGAACTGCGCTAGCCAGAGACAGAGGTGACGGAGGAATCAGCCTCTCTCTTCAGGAGCTTACCTTCTCCCGGGGGAGGTGGGTGAGTGTCTGACATGCTTGTGCCGAAGTGCAGTGTGAAGTGTGGGGGAGGAGAGACTGGAGGAGAGCACCCCCAGGAAGTAGAGCAGCCCCAAGAGTGGGATCGAGCCAGTTCCTGAAAGTCGAAAGGGAGAAGGAGAATAGCAGCAGAGCATGTAGGTAGGGATGGAGAAAATCTGGGAGGGTAAGGCAGGAGGATGACTATGAGTTCAATGACAGCCTGGGCTACAGTGAAAGACCTTGCCTCAAAACCAAACCAGACCAGACCAGACCAGACCAGACCAGACCAAACCAAACCAACAAGGACAAATAAGAAGAGGAGTCTTGCAGAAATAGATAGCACCTCATCAACTGTGGTGTTTCTTAGCTCCTCATCGAAGACCATTTGATAGGAAATGGTGACACTTAGACTTCGGTCCAGCAGGATTGGGTGGGTGCCCTTACCTGTCTGGGCCTTTGCTTTGTCTCCTGTGACAGGGGACAATTGCTGTATGGTTTCATGTTCCGTTTTATTCCTACTTTGGAGTGCCCTAACTCAGCCTCCCTCCTCTTCTAGAAGCTTCCTGAGAGCCATCATGCCATGCCATGCCATGCCATCTTCTAGGTCCTCAAAGCCATGCCGCCACTAGACGCGCCCAACCATGTGCTAAAAACCTGAAGTCATTCCTGGCTTTGTCGTAGACTTATTTCAGGGCTCTCAACTTTAAACTTCTTGTTGTCCAAGCAAGAAAGTCTATCTAAAACTGCATTAAAAAATAAATAAATAAATAAATAAATAAATAAACAGGCCCCCAAATCTGTGCTAACCACTTGTCCTATCTGCTTTGTGATGTTCCATGCTGAGTATAAATATTATATCGAGAGGTCAAATCCGTTCTCAGTCAGAGTCAAAAGCTGCTTTGGTTAAATTTGGAAGCAATTTGGAAGAAAGAAGAAAAAAAAAAAACTTTGCCACGTTCAAAAAAGAGTAATTACTCAAATGGGGAATATAAGGTGAACAGCGAGCCTGTGAGATAACTGTAGGCTTCCAGGAGGACTTACTGGCCCATGGGACTACCCATGCGCTATGGGGTCTCCCACCCCTGCTCTCTCCCTCCTGGAAGGAAAGAGTCTCGTAGAGCAGACTGAGTACTAGGCCGCATAAACGTCATCTCACATTTAGAGCAGCTGGGTGTGTTTTAGAGTGCAATGTCACTTGTCACAGAGATGCTGGAAGTGGTGCCATGCGCCTAAAATTCCAGAACTCAGGAGGACAATGCGAGAGGACAGGGAGTCCTGGCCAGCCTGGGCTATGAAACAAGACCCTGGTTCACAGAGCCAGCAAACAAACCGAACAGTAGTCAGTCTTTTTGTCTTTAGTCTTATAGAAATTACATTTATTTATTTATATATATATATTAAGTATGTGTGTGAGAGAGAGACGTGGGATGGGGGAACAGAGAGGAACAGAGAGGAAATGAAAGCCCGAGGTTGGGAAAGTGCATCGTGCCAGAGGTCATCAGGGAACAGCACAGGGCAGAGCCAATGCTTTGATTGGCTGTTAGAAACTTCACCTTCCTGTCCTGCACAATGTCTTTCTGGTGGCTAGTTTCTACTCTGAAAACACGTCCGGGCATGTGCTCGTGAGTGTGTGTGTGTGTGTGTGTATGTGTGTGTGTGTGTGTGTGTGTGTGTGTGTGTGTGAGAGAGAGAGAGAGAGAGAGAGAGAGAGAGAGAGAGAGAGACAGGCAGAGACAGTCTCAGAGAGAGAGAGAAAGAGGAGGAGAGAGAGGTAAGGAGAGGGAGAGAGGGAGGAGGGAGAGAGAAGGAGAGAGGGAGGGAGAGGGAGAGAGAGGGAGGGAGAGAGACAGAGAGAGTCACACAGAGAGAAAGAGGGAGGGGGAGGAAGAGAGAGGGAGAGGGAGAAGGAGAGAGACAGACAGACAGAGACAGTCACACACAGAGAGAAAGAGGGAAGAGGAGAGAGAGGGGGAGAGAGAGAGAGAGAGAGAGAGAGAGAGAGAGAGAGAGAGAGGATCTGTCTCCTATTTAACTAACCCTGGGTTTCTCTCTGCAGCTCACCTGAGGTTGGAGCCTCAGCTTGGTCCCTGGCCTCTTTCCCCTGATCTAAAGAGGGACAGAGCTTGCGACCTGTGAGCTGTCCAAGAAGCATTTGGGCCATTCAGGAAGCTTGGAATGGGATTTTTTTTTTTTAAAATGGTCTGTGCAGAGAGAATAGATGTGTTTAGAAGTTAGCTGTTGACCTTCCAGTGTAAGAGCCTAACAGTTAATCTCTCCCCTCCCGGATGCCTGGCCTATAAATTCTCCTTCGCTGATGTCAAATTTCTTTTCTTCTGCCTGCACTAACCCCATCCAGGCTGTGTCGGGCTCAGTGTCCCTTGAAAATGCCAGAGCCTGCCTGGGGGAGAATAGAGGGGATTAAAAGACCCCAGAGGAAAGTCAGCAGCATGTCTACGCATGATCAATGAGTGTCCCTAAAAATAAACAAACAACAATTGCATTTATAATAGCTAGCAAAAAGAACAGATTTAACCAAGCAGGTAAAAGACCTGCGGTAGGCTAAAATCCACGGGAAGAAATTGACGAAGGCATAGACAAATGCAAATGTATCCAGGTTTATGAATGGAAAGAATTAATGTTATTAAAAGGTCCTTAATGTTGATTGTCACCTTGCCAGGGTCTTGAGTCACTTAGGAGTCAAACCTCTGGGGGGGGTGTCTCTGGGGGAGTTGGAAAGGAGCCCCGCCCTGGGTGTGGACAGCCCTGCCATGCCAGACTCGGGTGCCAGTCTGAATCTACACCAGAAGGTGACCTGAGCTCCAGCCGTCATCTCTCTGCTTCTATGGCTGCCAAGTGACCGACCGCCTCTGGCTCCTGCAATGGACTGGATCCCCGAAACACTAAATCAAAACAAACGCTTCCCGCCTTATGTTCCTCGCGTCAGGTCTTTTCCCACAGAAATGAGAGGAGCGGCGGATACGTTGCCCACAGCAAGCCACAGATCCTGATGGCATCTTCTTACAGAGCAAGAAAAGCAAAAAGACGGACCCTGAACAGACAAAGCAATGTGGAGCAGAAAAGAACGGAACCGCAGTGGACATGCCGCAAGATCTCAAAGCCGCGGGGGGTGGGGGTGGGGTGGGGAGGTGGGGGGTGTCACATGAGCGTCCTACTGGCATAAACGCTGGCGGACGCTAATCTAGGAAAGCCCGACGTGATGACATGTGTGCGGAGTCAGGTGTACAACAAGGAACAAGAATCTGGTCAATAGGCGAGGTTGGGACAGGAGGATGTCCCATTTTTATTTTATTTTTATTTTATTTTTCACATCCAAAATAGAGTTGGGTCCATGGCTCCCCATGTGCAAAAAAAAAAAAGTTCATCTCAAATTGGATTAAATACCCAAACGCAAAATTGGAAGGTATAAAGCTATGAGAGGAAAGCAGAGGGGGAAATGCCACAATGCTAGTCTAGGCAATGACTTACAGTTAAGGCCGCCAATAGCACAGGCCCTGGCTGAGGACCTTGGACAGCAGGCATGCACATGGTGCACAAGCAGACAAAGCATGCACGCACACAAAATAGATAGGTAGATATTTAATAAATTAATATTTAAAAAACGTAAAGAAAGTCGCTGACAGGGACCCTTCGCTCATCCTCGGACTGTGAAGGTCTCAGCAGCCCCCATCCCAGTACTGGGTGACATTCTCCTGGCATTTCGTATTCAACTCTGAAATCTAAGAGGGAGGGGGGAAGGGGGGGCAGCGGGGAGAGTGCCCAGGGATAGCTGTCATTTCTGGGGTTTGTGGTCTCTGTACCCATGACGTAGAGTTGGTTTTTTGTTTGTTTGTTTTGTTTTGTTTTGTTTTTTTATAATCACTATAATTCCTGATAGCTCTTCTCTCTTTTTTTTTTTTTTTCTCGAGCAGTGAAGCGTATAAAACCATCTCTGCCCATGGAGAAAATGTAGACAATGCATCCTTGGGGCCGTCCACATGTAGGTGGACCCCTCCTTGGGTTACCGCCCGTGCAGGGCGATCAGTAAGAGCCAAGCCCTGGTATAAGGCTACACCATCATTAAAGGGCATTCAAGCCAAGAGAAGTGAGTTCTGAAAAGAATAGGAAAATGCTTCTTTTATTTATTATTTATATTTCATCCATGAGCGCACTGTATTGACAGCATTTCATGTGCCCTCTTTCTCTGCCCTCCAACTACCCCCTCCCCTCCTGTGCCTTCTTGGACTTACGGGCTCTTCTTTGATAGTGTTGTTACACACACACACACACACACACACACACACACACACACCCCTACTGTGTTCATCTAGTATGGCTTATGTGTAGGTATGTTTAGGGATGACTACTTGGGGCTGGAAATGGTTGCCTATCCAAGACACAATGGCCTCCAGGAACAAGGCCCCATTCCTTTGAAGAGCTCAGGGCTGTCAAAGGCTGCTGAACCCACAGCCTGGTGGGTGGGCATGGACTGTCTGCAGAGCTTAGAAGGGCATGCTCATACCGAGAAGGGCTCTCCCCCCTGTGTTTTGATAACACTCTGTCCAACCAGGCATCTCCACAGCGTGCCCGGCTGCAACATCAGTCTCATAGAATCATATAATAAAACTGGAGATACCTATGTTCATTTCCTCCACTTAGACTGCCTTCTGGCTGTGCTCTAATCCAAAAACAAAGCAGCAGCCTGCTCTTTCCTGGTCTGCTGGTCCGTGTGTGAAGCCAAAGAGTCATTTTTGTGGGGTGTTCACGATGGTCTGTGTCCCCCCCCCCCCGCCCCAGCCCTTTTTACAAAGCCATTCTTTTACTGTTCACCTGTCTTTCTCAGGGTTGGGCAACTGACCTCCAGACTTAAGGGCTGGGTCGAACGTGTATCTAAACTAAACCTCTTGTTATATCCAGCTCTTCATTCCAATCTCTCAAGCTCAGTTTAGAGTGCAGTTTTGTCCCGAAAACAGTAGGGATAACTCGCTCACAGATCAGATCGGCTTGCCATTTCTAGTTTTCGTCAGGGTCAGATCTCTGAAGTGTTCCTACCCTAGTCTTTGACGGGAACGGCTCTCTCTTTGACATCGCTGCCTGATTGCTCTAAGCCACAGAATGAGGGGCCCGAGAAACAGAAAAACCCTTCAATAATGGGGGACAGAGTATGTGCATGCTGCAGTCCAGCAGTCTTCTGAACTCTACTCATCGTTTTGATTAGCCTCCCAGAAGGGCTAATCAGACCATACCGGTAATCATGCTTAATACGAGGCCACACTGCTAACTACTTCACTGGAGCCTGGCTAGCTTCTATGTAGTGATCATTTGAGTCCGTGTGTGTGTGTGTGTGTGTGTGTGTGTGTGTGTGTTCATTGTCCAGTAACACATACGAGCTATAGCATCATCAGGACAACTCCTTAAATATTTTGCCGAGAACCCCCTATGGCCCTGCCCCCTCCACACGCCCCTAACCTGCTCCTGAATTCTGTGATGCAGAAGTCAGAATTCAGAGCTCCTAAGGGTTGTTGAAATTCAGGCCTCACAATACAGGAGGATATACACGTTTGGAAAAATGCCTGGATCTCCTCACAGCTCTGGGCGTCCCAGCAGCGAGCTCCCGCCCACAGCCACAGCAGCATGTGTGTGTGTGTGTGTGTGTGTGTGTGTGTGTGTGTATGTAGGTAATTACATAATCTCAGCACAATATAATAGATTTCGCTATTACAGGCATTGTACCTTAGATATGCACTTCCTCCAGGCCTTTTCTGGCTTACTTTTATTACCTTGGTTTCTTTTAGTCAATTATATGTTGGCCTTTTTCATTTCCTTTGAAAAGTCAATAAAAACATAATTACAGAAAAAAAAAGAAAGAAAGAAAGAAAAAAAGTTCTCTTGGAAAAGGCTATCAACCATTTCATCCTCTGGGCTGCTTAAGAACTGTTTATCTGTGGACTGGGAATTTCTTATTTGCATTGGCCCTGCCTTTGTGTATCTAGTCACTGTGACACAAACATCCCGTTCCTGAGCTGGTGAGCCTCAGAGCCTTCTGAAGTGAAGGCCATGTGGCAGATGCTGAACAGGTGGCCTACACGGCTGGAAATGAACCCTTTGTCGCATGTCCCTTTCACTCCTCTCCCTGTCTCTCTCTCCCCCCTCTTCCCCACCCTCCCTCTTTGTCTGCCTTTCTCCTCCCCTTTCCTGACGCAGCGCAGGCAGTAATATTGCTCATACACAGATTAAAAAATGGATTTCAGATGAAACTCGATATTCCCAAAGCTTTCTTTGGATTCAAACAACAAGTAAAGGAAGCCCAGGAAGGCAGGCTGTTAACAACTGTGTACCTTACCGGGAGCTGCTGTGTTCACATCACTGGGCAGGCCTGCGGGCTGCAGGAGTAAATCAGGGTGGGGAATCTGTGTGATAGCAAAGGGTTTCAGGGGACTGAAAATCTAGTTAACTAACAATCCAGTTATGAAAATGGTTGGATACAGTAAAGTATGTTTTTTATCTACAAAGATGATGTAAATTTCTGTGGGAAATTTGTAAAATATATAAAAGGTAAGAGAGAAAATTTAAATCATCCCTCTGCTACCACCAAAAGATAATCACCATTAATGTATGATGTATATATGTATGTATATATGTATGTGTGTGTATATATATATATATATATATATATATATATTAGCATGGATTTGTTTACATTTGTTTTTCAAAATTATCACTAAACCAAACACATTGAAATGTGTTCTTTCACCTTGGGTCAGGCCGGGGATGTGGTTCATCTGTAGAGCCCTAAGATTTAATTGCCAGTACTGATAAAAGAAAATCACTGGAGCTATTTAACATTATTTAAATGTATCTTATGGGTATAAAGAATTCCATCATTTGAATACAAATCAATTAATGTAACAGATTCTTACTAGACCCACACTGACTGAAGTTATTAGGTATCACAGTATCACTGCAGGTGCGGACTCGTTTAGCACACACTTTTTTTTTTTTCATCCAGCTACACATTTTCTACTAGGAAAAGTTCCTCGATGCTTGTTTAATAGGCTAAGAAATATACAGACAGCTCCCGGCTTCCTGGTTTCAGTGTTTGACTTCACAGTGGTGTGGAAACAATATGTACACTGTTCAAAGTGCACTTGCTGTGTTCCGAGTTTTGACCTTTTCCAAGGCTGGTGACCATGACACCATTAGCTTTGTCATAGCTTGCTGTTCTGAAGGGCAGCAACAAGTTCACTTCCCTGTGAGTCCCACGCTCGTGAAGACCGATGAGTGAGGTTGCAGGTACTGTGTGGCCCAGCCATGAGGGGCTGGTGGTTGAGTGTACCGGACGGATTCTCGATGCGCAGTATTCTTCGTTGCACCCTGAGTTTATTAGGACTCAGCTCCATGGCTAGTAGGAAACCATCTGTCCATTAAGGATTCTTAAAAGTACCAATGACCATTTTTTAAACTACAGTCCTGTCATTAAAAAAAAAAAAAAAAAGCCATAGGAATTTACAAACTCAGCAGCGATAAATGAAGCCAGTGAAGTGTTTTATCCACAACCCTGGAAATTACTCACTAGTCCAAGCTCCCACCATACAGGCATTCCCTAAATCCCCACCATAGTCACAGTTTAAAATGATAGTTCGGCGCCTGGGCGGTGGTGGCGCACGCCTTTAATCCCAGCACTTGGGAGGCAGAGGCAGGCGGATTTCTGAGTTCGAGGCCAGCCTGGTCTACAGAGTGAGTGCCAGGACAGCCAGGGCTACACAGAGAAACCCTGTCTCGGAAAAAAAAATGATAGTTCGGGTCTGGAGAGATGGCTCAGTGGTTAAGAGCACTCTCCCAAAAGACCTGGGTTCAGTTCTTAGGACCACCGTGGGGGCTCACAACCATTTGTAACTCCAGTTGCAGAGGACCTGACACCCTCTTCTGATCTCCCTAGGCACCAAATGTGGTACACGTCCATCTGTTCAGGTAGAACACATTTTTTTTATTTTAAAAGTACCCTTGTAGGACATGGTGGTGCACACCTTTAACCTCAGCATTCCAAACAAACAAACAAACAAACAAACAAAAAAAGCAAAACAAAAAAAAAACCAAAACAAAAGCAGGCTGACCTCTGTGAGCTTGAGGCCTATATGGTCTATATAGAAAGTTCCAGGTCAGCCAGGGTTATATAATTTAACCCTTTCTCAGAAAACAAAGCTTGTGTTTATACATTGTATTTCTACAGCTTCAGTCTTCTGAGAATGTTCATATTTTTGTTTGTAATTGTAAGGAGGACTTCAGATGCTTCGTTTTCTTCCCATTGATGTGATAAAACATCATGTCCAAAATAAGCAAGTTGGGGAAGAAAAGGGTTGATTTGGCTTACATGTCTAGAACACGGTTCATGGGGGGAAATCAGGCAGGATCCTGGAGGCAGGAGCTGATGCAGAGGCCTTGGAGGGATGCTGCTTACTGGCTTGCTCCCCATCGCTTGCCAGCCTGCTTTCTACCAGCCCAGGGGCAGCCCTGGGCCTTCCCACATGAATAACTTGTCAAAAAGAAAAAAAGAAAAGTCCCACGGGTTTTTCCACAGACCATCTAGTGGGATATTTTTCTCAGTTGAGGTTTCCTTTTTCCAAACGACTCTGTCCTGTATCAAGTTGACAAGAACAAAACAAAACAAAACAAAACAAAAACAAACAAACAAAAACCTGGTGAGCACATACACTATGGCTTGCCAAAATGTGTTTCATACATTGTTTCTGTTTGTATCCCTCTAAGGCTTTTTAAAGTTTTTTTTTTTTTTTCAAAAATGATATGTTTCTCTGTGTGTCACATGAGTACAGTACCCTCAGAGGACGCTAGAGTTACAGGCAGTTGTAAGCAGCCCAATATGGTCGCTAGGAACTGAACTCCAAGCTTCTGCAAGAACAATTTGCACTCTTAACCACTGAGCCAGCTCTCCAGTCCCTGAAGGGTTTGTTTGATTTTGTTGTTGCGTTGTTTTGTTTAAATTTATACAAGCTTTCCTTTCTACACAATCACTATTTATAAAGTCCTTTCTTTGGAACTTTCTCTTTTTCTATTAATGTCTTCGCTGCTCCCTGTCTGGTTAGCTTTACCATTTATCTTGTCCAGCTCTCATTTCTTATTCTCTCTTAAACATTGCAGCAGCTTGTTTCCTGCTACTGTAACAAAATGTCCTAGACACGGTCATTTTTTAAACAAAAGGTTCATTTAATCACACAATTCTGAAGGTGAGTTACATGACCCTGGTGAGATCCCCCCCACGCCCCACCCCCTACCCCCTCAGTCATATCATGGCAGGCAGTGTCACAAGGACAAAAGCTCTCTGGAACAAGATGTCCCTGAACAAGTAGCCAGAGCCTCAGATGAGTTGATAATGTGCCAGTAGACTCCGTCTCTAAACTGTCCCCCACCTCCAGAGTTGCCATGCTGAGTCACGGACCCTTAGAGGAAGGGTCCAATTCAAACCGCACCCAGTCTTGGCAGCTCGGTCTACCGTAACATAAAGAGTTCTACAGCGCAGTCTTCTCTTCATTTCCAACAGCTCACCCCGTCTCCCACCACCATTCTTAACTTTCCTCTAGCTGCTCTGAAAGAGCATCTGTTCTGGTTTTAACCTGAACCGTTGCCTGGCAACTCGCGTCGAAGCCTTGGTGTTGGGTACGGCAGAGGTCAGAGGTGAGGCCTTTGGAACTTACTGGATTCCGAGGACTCTGACTGCATCCGTGGATGAACCCACTAATGGAGTCCTCATTTTTATGCCATTGGGTGCTGTAATCTTTAGCAGATGTGACCTAGCGGGAGAGAGGGAGACAGGTCACTAGTAGCCTGAGAGGTACATTTTTTTCCTCTGGCCCTTTCTTCTCTCCCTGCTCCTTGGATCCCATGAGGGGAGTGGCTTTGCTCTTCACCATGTGCTTCCCACCATGCCGTGCTGCCTCGTCACAGGCCCAGAAGCAACAGGGCCAAGCGGTCCTGGACTAACACCTCTGAAACCGTGAGCCCAGTGGACCCTCCCTCTGAGGTTGGTTTTGCTGAGGGAAGGTGACTAACCCAGCATCCAAGTCGATTCTATCATGTGCCCACTTGAGGTTCCGCTAATACCAGACTGTTAAAACCAGTCCAGTTGTTGCTGTTGTTGGCTTTTATTTTTATTGTGGGAGCCAAAAGGACATGTTTTTAATATCTGGCCTTAATGGTCCATCCCCCCCCCTTTAATTCTCAGGCTTTAATTTTCTTTTATTTGGTGCTTCATGCTGTTTTCCAAACAAATTTGAGATGATTTTATTAAAATACCTGCTTTATAATCTTGCTGAAATCTTATTATGTATGTCAGTTGACTTGAAAAATTGGCCTTCTTAAAACTTCAAGGGCCTTCCATATGAAACCAACCGGTTGAACACTTAAACACGGTCTATGGTGATCCTCAAATAATAACGATGGTAAGTCAAAATCCATCACAGTTTAGCGCTGAGAAAGGAGATCATGGGACAAAAATCACAGCACATTTCTGGAGGACAGAGCAGAAGGACAGTGCAGCCTGCCCTGTGTCAGAAATAGACTCCAAATACATGCACGGAGGATGGCTAAGAGCCGAGGCTTAAAACAGGGGTACCTGTTGCCCTGCTAATTAAGATTGAAGTCTACCATTGGCCAGATAGCCTTCTATACTTAGTGCAAAATAGCAGACTCCATTTGCCTGTGAGGCTTTCTTTTCTCAATCCCGGGGATCCCAGAGCCCACACACTAGACCTGCAGAATGCCACCAAAGCCTTTGTTAAGCGATTCGGCTTCCCTTCTCCTGATAAGGACCCACTCAGCTAACACCTGGGATTTCAGGGATGCTTCCCCATGCCAACGAAGGGTCTTAGCTTTCAACCAATGACTGTTTCCTACCCTGGATATCCCTACCTCCAGCCTCAAAATTATATAACCCTCTATTCACCTCAAGTAAAGTTGATCCATCTCCCCAAAGCTGGTCCCAGTATGTCATTACTACCGTTCTTATGGTAGTGGCCCATGTGAAACCCTGTTTGTAAACTCTGCTCCCTTTGTCCTCATGGGCTGGTGGCCAATGACCCTGAGGAGAAGGGAGAGCTACAGAGCTGAAATTCGCCATGTGAAGCAGATACCTTCTGGGCTCTTTCCAGCCCTCCAAAGGGAGAAAAGTCCAAGGCCAGACATTCTGGCCCAGGAGTCAGTGTAGAACCCTTTCCGTTACAGTAACACCTTTTGAGAAGGAAAGTACTGTGGCTCTCTGAGCTTTTGTTCTACCCTGTGTGGGAGATCTCTCTGTCTAGACTCTGAGTTGCTGATGAAGCGCTTCATTATCTCCAACTCCTACTCTTTCCTGTCACGAGGAGAAACTCTGAGGCAGTTTTCCTGAAGTTTGTCACTGTCTAGATAGTGTCTGGAGAACGCCATAGGGATACAGTCTACCATTTCCGTCACAGAAAGAACACGAGTCATTGAATTTCAGTGCCAATTTTGCCATTTTTTTTGTTGTTGTTGTGTTATTGTTGTTGTTGTTAGAATAGGGAGAGGGGGCTGTCAGACACCTGGGCTTGTCTCTTCTTACCTTGCATCTGAGACTTCCATTTATTAAAAAAATTTTTTTGCATATATTCAAACCATGTGAGAATTTTCAGACAAGGGGCAAGGTGAACTTGGGGAGTGACCGGAAGGCATGGGATAAGGATATCTGAGAGAGGGTTTGCAGGATGGATGAGATTCAAATGGGCAGATGAGGAAAACCATGGCTGAGTCCAGGAGAAGCCTGGAGATGCAAACCCAGGAGGGAGAGCGAGGAAAGCGCGTTGGCGAGGAGCAGGGTGGGGTATCCACGGCTCACTCGTCTGGAAGAGGAGTTCTCGCGTTCTGTTCACTAAGTCACAATGAGCAGACCGGAAGATGTGTTCCAGACGGGCCAGGGAAACTCCCCAGAGGAGAAATCTATCCTTCTAGTTCTGGGGAGAAGCAGCTCAGAGCCCTTTGGACACATCTACCAGCTGCTCCCCGCACACAATGGTGTCTGTCCATAGTCAACTTTCTAAAGAGTCCCATGTGGCCAGTGGCACAAACACAGACGACAAAGCAGGGGCCCAGGTGGATGAGGATGGAAGCGACCTAGAGAACATCCTGGAGCATGCTGGATGGAGCCCGGAGGGGGGTGGGGACAGATGGCAGACACATTCTCTCCCTGAGGAGAAAGTAGGAAGACGCAAAGCAGCTGTGGCGAGGCTGGTAGCCCAGGGTCGTAAGTCTTCGGAGGCTCTACAGCAGCTCTGACGCCAGGACCAGTTTCTCAGGGCAGGCGAGCGCTGCAGGGCATCAGTCTTCAGCCGAGCCGTAGTACGCTCAATCTTTGGCGCAGGCGCAGTGCAATAGGAACGGGAGACCCCGTGCCACTGTTTCAGTTTGTGCTGTTCAGCAAACAATGAAGTGAAGGGCAGTCACCTTCAAGACGACGACTGTGTTCTTTTCCTATCCCAAAGACCTGATTGTAACATGTCAACGTTAAAGAAACATTTTGTTCTTTAAAAATAAGGAAACATTGTTAATTTTCTTATCATATACATAATATATGCCTATCAGGAAAAACCTAGTTAATTAATTACTACCATTATTCTCAAATCTTAGTCTATTATATTCTCATTCTTGATATATGTATGTGCAGAAGACTGTATATTTATTCAATATCTACACTTGAATACATCTATACATGTATATAGCAACTCATATTCGTGCGTAAATGTTTTAAAAGGTTTTTTTTACTGATGTTTTATGTGTGTTGAGTATTTGTCTCCATGTATGTGTCTGCACATGTGTGTACAATGGGCACACAGACCAGAAGAGGCGGTAGGATCCTCCCACAACTGGAGTTACAAATGTGTCGTGCTGCTGTGTGGGTGCTTGGACTCTAATCCCGATCCTCCTCCAGAGCGGCCAGTGCTCCTAACCACCGACCTCTCTCTCCAACCCTCATGCGAACATTTTTATGAACAGCATTCTTTACATGGTAATTTCAAAAGATGTCAAGGTTTTGCTCATTAGTAAAAAGAAAAGAAGAGAGGGAGGAGAAGGAGAAGAAAAGGAGAGGGAGAGAAAAGAAGGTAATAAATACAATTTTTGCAAACCTAGTTTCCGCAGCGATATTACCAGTTATGTGATAAATACCCCTGCAGCTGTGAGTGAGAGGGGTGAGCAGAGGCTATCCCTTACCAGTTTTGTGATAAATACCCCTGTAGCTGTGGGTGAGAGGGATGAGCAGAGGCTATCCCTTCATAGGTCATATGGCTTTCTGTTTCTCCACTGGTGATTAGTAGAACCAATAGAAAGCAATGGAAATTAATCCCGTGTGTCTACACTGACCATGAAGACCCCCATCCTCTTTGGACAAAGAGAAGAGCAAAGTGAGCTGGACCTTGGCCTGGCTTTGCAATATTTAAAGTACAGATGTGTCACAGAGGAGGGCGTGCCCGCATCTACCCCCATATTTACCCACCTGGCCTAGACCGCTGATCAACTAGTCTTTCCCTGAGCATACCGGTTTGCTCGACAAATGGCTCAGCGCCCTGGGCGCTGATCCTATGCCGATGCCGGAGGCGCTGCCACAAAGCAGGAATCGGCTGTGCTCTGTAGGTTTTTTGAGGAGGCAAAGGCTAAATAAGCTGTAGAAACAGTGGGAGAAGAAAGAAGGGGACAGGATGTGGGGACAGGAGCCAGGGGTCCAGCTCACCGTGCTGACAGCAGAGATCCCAGATCACCCTGATAGAGTCCCCAACGACTGGAATACGGGTAATCTGAGAAGCGGGAATCCTCTAGGGCTCTCAGAACTCGGAGAAGCAGTTATGATCCAAATGAAGAGCCCCTTGGGTAGATGAGTGTCAGGGAAGGGGAGGACGAAGAGCCTTGGGGTCATGCTCCCTACTGGTACAGACGTACTTCCTCCGGTCAGCGTGGGAGGAGGGGCTGGAGTTCCGGGTGGCCATGCGCAACGCCATCGCCATCCTCCGTAAGGATTATGGGTAATGAATGAGGAAAGGAACCAGGAAGACCCTACTGACTGAAACCACCAGTTGGGACTGTGAGGCAGACAATGCAGAGGCTGCCGTGAGGGAGAACAGCCAGTCCTGGAGTCACCTGACCCCCTCCTCCTGCTGGTGCCTGGACTCCTGGGGACCCTCTGTTGGGATGCACATCACTACTAGCTAATCCATCGCAAGGACATTAACCAGTGAGTTAGCTTTGCCCCAGCCCTTAAGGCCACTACTTGGGCAGGAAGATTTTTATATCGCGCCTCCCCCCCTCCCCAATTGTAAATCTTGACTCACTTCCAGTTTTCTGATCACCGTTGCCATTGATTCGAAGAGAGGACGTGAGTCAGGTACAAACACGGTGGACAGAAAATGAGCATTTTTGGTGACTCTGTTCTGGATTGGCCACAGATTGATAGCATAGTCTAAATCACCCATATTATTTGATTGATAGAGGCTCCTGTTCCTAAGGCCATACTGATTTGACCCAAAACCTGGTCCATGTTGCCACTTAAGATCATCAATTCAACTCTGCTCCCAGTAAGAGTGGAGGCCCCGGGAGTGGTCCAAAGAGGAAAGCTCTGTCAGTGGACATCACAGAGCCAAGCTATCATTGTGCCCAGTGGCATCCCCCAGCGGTGGGATGTCTTTCTGCATCCCTGAAGGTACTCTGGCATACCCACTTTGTGCACCTCAAGCTATTTAAGCAATAACAGACGCATGCCCCACCCCCTCCTATAGTCTCTCGTCTGCCCTTGGGAGGGGTCACACACTGAGTTCAAGACAACCAGCTCCTTCACACTAGCCTTGACCATACCCTATTCATATATGCTGTCCGTCAGTAAGCACTCAGTAAGTACTTCTCAAGTAATAAGTGACTAGAACATCTTATGGGCTAAACCATGTTCCCTCTAGAATTTATAATTTGAAGTGTAACCTCCAGTGCCCCCTGAATGAATATCATTGTATTGGAGATCAGATGCTTAAGAGGTCGAGTCCCGCTTTAAGTTCTTTTCTCACTTACTACGGCACAACAGCGGATCAAAAGCAGGTCAAGGGAGCATTTATTTTGACTCACGGTTTGAGGACACAGTGTGTCACTGCAGAGAGTGAAGGGATGGCAGCAGGGGTCTGAGCCAGCACGTTATCCCCAGAGTCAGGTGGTGGCACCACAAGCATCAGGACCGCATCTAGAGGACTGAGCTATAATGGGTGGGCGCAGACAGAGCACAGCTGGGATGGTAATCTGTGATAGGTGGGTGACTCTGGGGATGGGTTTCCACGCCCTTTCCTCGGAGCTTCTGTCCTGAAAGCCATGAGCACTCATTTTCTCCTTTCTCCTCAGTCAGGAGCCCGCCCCATGGAATGGTGTCACCCACTTTTAGGGTGGGTCTTCCACCTCAACGAAAGCAGTCTTGAGAGTCCCTCGCGGACATGCCCAAAGGTCTGACTCCTAGGTGATTCTAGATCTTGTCAAGTTGATACAGTTAGCATCACAGGCTCTAATCTAAGATGACAAGTGTCCTTAGAAGGAGAGAGACAAGGACGGATACTGACACAGAGTAGCGGGTAAAGACCGTAGAGGACATTGTGTGACCAGACAAGAGCAGCCTTGCTGACATACCTGAGCTTCTAGACTCCAAAACTGCAAGAGAATAAAGTTCTAGTTGTTAAACCGCCCACTTTGTGGAGTCGTACAGCCTTAGCAAACAAGTGTGATCTAGTTATGAATGTACAGACGTAGCGATCTTGCTTTAGACCCTCTAGAAGTTAAGAGTCCCAACCAGGAAATAAGTGATTTGCCCAGAAAGGGGCTCTGTGGGAAGGATTTCTGTAGCTGTCACTTCTTCTTGACATTATATAGAGAGCAAAGGACAGAGCGGGAAGCCCACAGCCTGTGTTCCCTTCAGGGCTACACGCCTGACCCAAAGGGGAACAGCAGGGTCTGGTTCCCAGTCTCCTCTCTGGGTACCACATGGGAAGGGGGCGGAGCCCGAGATGAGCGTCGTCCGGTCTGATTGGTCTGATTGGGAGTGAATGCTGAGTGCTGGAGGGAGTTTTTAAGCATGCCATTTTTAGGTGAATGCCTTCCCTGTGGCGATCTTTAAAGAAGCAGCTCTCTGAGAGGATCCTAGCTTGTTTACATTGCTTTATTGGGGGGTGGATGTGGGCGCATACACTTTATTCGGGATGAACCAGGGATTACATATCTCTTGCGGGAAGGGCGTGAGAATACCCCGGAAAGGAAGGTCATTGGCTAAAGACTAAGGCTACTAGATACCTCATTAGCATGGGGAAGAACTCTTAAGTGCATTGCTACCTGACTAACTGCCCTTCCATGATCCTCTTGGCTTCATGGTTGGGTGTTGTGGTTACGTGGTCCAGACCAGGTACAGAGACAGGTAGGAAGCGGTTCTACTCCTGCCATTCTCAAATTGGAGATTCCCAGGGTTTGGGCTCAATGAGCCTTATCAGTTCTTAGGCCGGTGAAGTCTGACAGTGGGCAGGCAAAAGAGGGGGACCCTTTAAGACAGTCTGCTGTACCTGGCAGGAATTCCCAGGCAGGAACATATAAGCACACAGCAACATCAGACCCAGTCATGGACTTGATTCATGTATATGTTAAACTGTCTACATACATGCAATCTGTGTGATTGCATCCTCTGCACAGACGTGTTGGGTACGTGAGGCAGGGACAGTAAGTCCTGGTAGTTAAATGAGACAGGGAAGCTCAAAGCAGTCAAGTGACTTGCAAACGCCACACACCATATTAAATAATAATAATAATAAGCTATTTCCTGATGCCCTCCCTGACCTTGGTGCTGAGACTAGTCATGAAATTTGTCGAAGTGATTGTCAGTTGGTCCTGACGGCAGGGCTGTGTGAGGGGGCTGATCCTTTCTCTGGGCCTGAGCCCTGTCCAGCTGCTTATCCCGTGTCAGGAGATGTGCTACCGAAGGTGAACCCCAGGGAAATACTTAGCTGCTGATAGGACATGGGCTTGTGTCTCAGTCAAACACAAAGAATTCCTCTTTCCTTCGTTGTGTGGAGCTTGAAAGCAAAGCTTTGCAGCCCGTTCTCCACTCTAAGGCACTGCCCTTGGTTCTTTAGATCCCAAGTCTATAACCCAAGTGCATTGTCATTTCTAACGTAATGCCAAAGAACGGAGTGAGAAGGCTTTGGAGTCCAAGGATCCTCACTTGAACCCCCAGAGCTAGTGCAGGTGCCTTCCCCGCTGCGCCGCCCCCTCCAGTGCATTCACAGCCCACAGCTCTGACCAGCTGGCCCGTTCCCCATTAGACCTTGGTTTTCATGGATGGGGACTAGTCCCTTTAAGCCAGCAATTCTCAACCTGTGAGCCAAAACTCCTTTGGCGGTGACTGACCATTTCAAAACCAGGGATTGCCTAAGACCATCGGAAAACACAGATGTTCACATTACAATCCATAACAGAATTACAGTTATGAAATAGCAACGAAAATAATTTTATGGTTGGGAGTCAGCACAACAGGAGGATTTACAGTAAAGAATTGTGGCTCTGGGAAGGTTGGGAACCACTTTAAGCCTTCAGGACAAACCCAGCGTTCAGGTTATATGCTTAGAGGAGAGACCAGAATGCTTCTTGATCAGATCTTAACTCCTGATGTCCCAAAGCCATGCCCTAGCTGTACATTTTCAGAAGGTTGTAATAAAGAAGGAGGGATGATTCTCTACTGAAGCGGTCCCCGAGAAACCTGGGCCAGAAGGTAGCACTGTGAGGCACAGGATGGTCACCCCACGGATTAGATCGCTTTCTTGGAAGAAAAGGGGGTGGAGACAGGAGAGAAACTTTGGCTGCCCTTGAGCAGTAAGAAACGTGGTGGGAGGGGTGAAATGGAATTCCAGTGCCAGCTATTGATCCCGAGGAAGGCTAAAAGGGGTGGGTCAAGCCCACAGTGGCTCGTCCTGGCAGCTGCACGGAGATGTGGCCTTCGAAAGTCAGAGCTTGAGATTTGAATCTGATTCATCATATATACGTGTGTGTGTGTGTGTGTGTGTGTGTATATATATAGTTCATCATATAATATATATGATGAATCAGATACACACACACACACACACACACACACACATATGACCAAGGGAACCAACTCTGAATCTGCACAATGCAAATCATAAGAAACGTGTAAGATTTGATGGCCTTTATCCAAACCCGGAGGCGAGCAGCATTTAGCAAGGACGCTCACGAGCCTGTGACTGCCGCCATTTCCCAGGCCTCAGAGAGGCTGTTCCAGCCCATCCCCCACGCCACCGTTATGTAGAACAAGCCATAAAGCATAATGCTAAGGCACTTTGCACACATAAAATGCTACATGGCTGATACTTACTACTGCGTCCCATCATTTAGTGTCTGACAATAAATGCATTCCATTTATAATCATTTTATGGGACTTTGATGGCCGCTGACTCTTACCAAATATGGAACAGAAACTAGGGTAGATGTGGTAGACAAAGATTGTTCTGTAGTCAAAACTCCTTTATTATAAGAATACTTTTTTCTCCTTCATATTGGAAAAAAAATTGTTTGCTTGTCTGGAAGGTTCTTCTGAAGGTTGATACTAAATCAACCTTCTTTTAATATTAAATACTCTCCAAACCCTCCCTTGCTTTAAGGCTTGGTCATTGCACAAGCCTGTGATGTTACTGGGAGATGATTTGACCTTTTGGAGGTGGACCCAGTGGAAGGAAGTTACTGGGTGTCTTAGGGTTACCGCTGCTGTTGCGAGCCACCATGACCACAGCAGCTCCGACATTTTGTTGGAGCTGGCTTTCAGTTTCAGAGGTGTGGTCCTTTATTATCATGGTGGGGGCCTGGGGGTGAGGGGAAGTATGACATCATGCAGACAGTGCTGGAGAAGGAGCTGGGAGTTTTACATCTGTAACTGCAGGCAGCAGGAAGAGAGAGACACTGGGCTTGAGCATATGAGACCTCTAAAGCCCGCCCCACAGCAACACACTTCCTCCCATAAGGCCACACCCACTCCAACAAAGCCACGCCTCCTAGTCCCTGTCAAGTAGTACCATTTCCTAATGACCAAGCATTCAAATATATGAACCTATGGGGGTCATTATGATTCAAACCACCACACTAGAGTTCAGCTTTGAAGGGGATATTGGAACCCTTGATCCTTCTCTCTCTCTCTCTCTCTTTCTCTCTCTCTCTCTCTCTCCTTCCTGTACCACTGGATTCTTGCCATTATATACTATCTCCCCACAAGTTACAAGCATCAAGCATCAGACCTAACTGACCATCTTGGACTAAAACTTCTGGTGAAATGAGAAGAAATAAACTTGTTTATCGTGAGGTTTTCTGAAACGGTGTCAGGAAGCTGTCGTGATAGCTGTTCTTCACTAGACTTGGTCGCACAGTTGGAAGCTAATATGTGCTCGCTGAGTAAATGAATGGGCTGAGGCTACAAAGTTCCAAGTAGTGTGAGAGAGTCATCCGAATTGTCTCTAGTCCTGACGTGCTGCTTTGTGCTTTTAGGGGACAGGTCCAAACTATTCCATTACTCTGCATTTTTCTAAAGGTCAAGATGGCCAGGCTTGAATCTTTTTTCTTTATGTACAAAAAAAAAAAAAAAAAAAAAAAAACACCAAAAAAACAAACAAACAAAAAAACAAAAACAAAAAAAAAAAAAAGCCAACAGCTTTTATTTTACATCCACAATTCAATTAGCCATTTTCTCTGGGAATGTCAGCAATATTCCATAGGCCAGATTAGAATCCTGCCCAAGCAAAAACAAACAAATAAAACATAGCCTTTCAGACTCCTCAGAGCACCCAACCCCCCAGCTCAGCTCTAAGACAGTAGCCCCGCCCCCACTCCCACCCCCAGCGAATGACTCCTTTCGACACATACCCCATGATTCTACTAGGAAGCCTTGTTCTGGGACCTGCCCATGGAACAGATTCACGTCAAACAAACAAACAGGATGGCAAAGACACTGCTGAAGCCTTGGCCGTCTCATACCGCAACCTGTCGAAGCTACGCACGCTGTCCTTCCTACTGATCACAGCCTAGAATGCTGCGTACCCTGGACGGCTGGGGCGCCATTTGCTGAGATGAGGCAAGATACATTCCGCAACCACTCTGGGAGCCTCCCCCACACAGGGAACCATTCACCTTCTGCTGACCCACAAGCACAATCAGAAGCTCAATAAGGAAACTGGAGGTGGTCTAGGAGTCAAGAGAGAGGGAAAGAACAGGATTACTCTATGAAGGCTTATTATTCAGATTAGTTACGGCCTCTAAGTTACACCCTATTGGCTGATGCCGAGGAAAGGATGTTCTGCAGTTAGGGTTGTTGGGCTTGCTTTTTTTGTTTGTTTTGTTGGTGTCTTGAAGTCCTTGCAATGGTTGCCTGTTTCCAAAACCCAAGTTTCAATTGTTAGACAAGACCCGGAGATTATTGAACCGACAGCTATGCTGTTACGAGCTAGAATCGCTAACACGGAGAGGGAGAGTGGGGAGGCAGTGTGCTTTTATTGGGGATATAGTTAAAGGCTAGGCGGGGAGCTTCATTTTGAGTTTAAAATAAGAGGACAGGATGGATCATATGAAATATGAATATTGAGCCCTGGCCAGCAGGCTCATAAAATATAAGTATTCATCTTGCTCATCTTGCCTTCTGCCTGCGCCGTGTGGCTTCTCAGAATCGAACCAGCTCTCCTTGTTGTTATCCAATCGATTAGGCCAGTGGGCAGTGGTGGGCACTTAAAGATGGTGCTCTGTGCTTCCTGGCAGGTCCAGCTCAGTTTGAGCTCTTTCTCCCTCAGCATCTGCTGCAATACATTTCTGTCCACAGAGACATGGATTTGTAGGATAAGGGCACTGGGATCGTGTCTATTCGACCTAAATTTGACACACCGGTGATATCTTAATGAGATTTGTTCATTATACATCTTCATTTCTAGAACCAGTGAAAACCATTTCCATTAACATTCACTGGTTCTACTCATACTAGGAACTATGTGGTGAGGGTTTTTTAAAAGATTTATTATTTTGTGGTATGTGTGTGTATACATGTATATGCACATGTGCATACATGCATATGTATATGGGCACACATGTGCATGTGTGAGCACATGTGTATGTGTGTTTGTGTATATGCATATATGCATACATGCATGTATATGTGGGCACATGTTTGCATTTATGTGCAGTATACCCATGTATATGTGTGTGCACATGTGTGTGTAAGAGTGTGTGTACCTGGGTGCAGGTGATAGAAAATGAATATCAGTTTCCCGAGAGTTGGAATTGTAGAGTTGTGTGTGGCCCACCATCCTGGGAAGCAAATTCTCATTCTCTGAGAGAGTGGCAAATTCTTTTAACCACTAAGCCATTTCACCAGTCCTTATTTTTTGAAGGTGCATTCAAAGTTTGTGGCTTTTGGGTGTGTTTGGTTCACTGGTAACAATGTAGAGGAAAGGATTCTTCTTAAAAAGAGACATGATGGTGTTGGGGATGAAGGAGAGGGTGAAAGAGTCATTAGGTCCCCTCTTTCTTATCTCCTTTATCCAGAGCTATACCTTGGTGCTAACACTTTCCCACACCCCACAGGATACAAATGCCTTCAATTGGCTAAAGTCCACAGGTGAACTGGGAGTGTTAGGATGCAAACACCCCACCAGCTGCGTCCAAGGCAGAGGTGATGTGGGAGCTGGAGAGTCCATCCAAACCAGACCTGGTCCATATCACTCTCCATGCGACAGTCTTCCCCAGCTGCATGTACTGAAGTCCCAGTCATCTTCCTCTCCCGCCAATGAGAACCCAGCTGATGGTATTCAAGAAGTCTGCCTTGGTAAGATCTGGCCCCATGTGCCTCCCTGGGCATCTAGGCAAGTCTTGGTGGTGATGTTTCTATTCGATTGAGATATCCCTCCAGCCCAATTGATTATTTTCTCCCCAACTCCATTCCACCCTCTACTTATTTCCCCCAGTGCATTTGTAGAGGAATTTTAATCCAGCAACATGGCTGCTCTGGAAAGGGGTCACATCCAAAGACCTCTAGGTCCATATAATCCATCCAGAATGCAGATATGCCCTGGGTTATAGTATGATCTGGCTGGAATACACACAAACCCTTAGTACATACCTTTAATCTCGAACAACGAAGGTAAAGTTAGTTTGTAGAAGGAAGCGGACATATCTGAAAGTGATGTCTAATTGGGGGGCAGACAAGATAACGAATCAGAGAAAGATTTGACGGAATGAGTCAGAGATAGGATACACCCAACTCACACGAGAATAGCACAGGGAATAGAGGGTACTTAAGAGCAGAGGCAGAGCCGGGCGGCGGTGGCGCACGCCTTTAATCCCAGCACTTGGGAGGCAGAGGCAGGTGGATTTCTGAGTTCGAGGCCAGCCTGGTCTACAGAGTGAGTTCCAGGACAGCCAGGGCTACACAGAGAAACCCTGTCTTGAGAAAAGAAAAAACAAACAAAAAAGAGCAGAGGGAGAGAGAGCGAGAGAGAGAGAGAGAGAGAGAGAGAGAGAGAGAGAGAGAGAGAGAGACAGAGACAGAGACAGAGACAGAGAGAGAGAGAGGTGGTGTGTGTGTGTGTGTGAGTGTCAGTGTGTCAGTTTTACCAGGTGGCAGGGAGAACAGGCTAGACACAATGAGCCAGAGAATGAGAAGGAACCAGAAGATTAGGACATATTGCCAAAGTTAATATGAGGCCACACAAAGCAATTCAGTCAGAATCCAAGAGAAGCTGAATCAGCTTGGAGGACGAGATTGTACAGAGGCTAGAAGCTTTCAGGCCTAGGCCTAGTGACAGAAGAGAGAGAGAAATGCTCTGCGCTCAGCCCAGGCTATCACCTCTCTCTAGCTACCACAGCTCTCACTTTATCTCTCCATCTGAGGACTTGGGCCTCTCCTCAGAACTCTGAATGACTAACATGGGTGTGGGCACCATCCTGACCACACTCTTGCTGGTCCCCCGCCCATCCCCCAGTTCCCTAGAAAGGATAGTGAACCTGAGATAATCAAGACTTACCTTTCACTTTAATGGCAGTTTCATTTTATCACGTGCCTCTCTAATAATGAAGGGAATATGTGAGAGCCATTCCTAATCCAGAGGAGACACAAGACTACATGTCTGTTGGCCATCCTTAGAGATACAAGTGTCACATATGCAAGGTCCTCGAAGAGATAATAAATGCAAATATGGGATATATCGCGGTGCCGTGTCTAATCTACATAATTTCCTCTATTTTTTGTCAGTACATAATAGCTGAAGCTTATGAATAAAGAATATCCTGGAGGTTTTGAGAGGACATCCCAGTATCTCAGATGTGACCTCTAGGTTAGGGGGCTCAAGGACCATGCTCAGAAAAGCAGAGAGGGGACAAGACACACAACAGCAGCTGGCGGCAGCGCTGTGCTCTCCAAGCCTTCCACAAGCTCCCAGGTGCCCAGGCTACCCACACTTCTGATGAACTGGCTTCAGATCTGAAGCTTCGGGTGCTCTGCCACTGCCTCGGGCAATATGATGACTCACGGAATTCAGAAAAGCAAGCTGCCACTGTGGTAGTTTTATTACTGACCCATCAGACCCAAATCAATGAAGAGATCTCCACAGGGTGACACTGATAGCAGAAGACTAGGGTGTCTTTGAGAGTGACAAAGTCTCTTTTGGCTCTGAGGTGGCTCAGCTTGGGGGACCCAGGCCCTTGGAGGCTCGACAGCTTCCAAAGCCGCCTTGAGCCAGTGGCTTTTTGGGTTCGGGCCCTTCAGATTCAAAGAATGAAGTTCGCAGACCACAGAGGGTTGAGTTTTAGAAATAAGTGTTTTATTAAAGGGAGCTTAAGAGGAAGAAGAAGAGGCAGAGCCCTTGTATAGCCGAAGGGGCTCCTGGGAGCGGGGTGGGTAGGGTAGGGTAGGCTGGACTATTTTTTAAAGGACTTGTGGCAGAAACTGTAGTGTGGGGAGGGGATGAGTTGGCCAATCCAGTTATCCCATCTAGGCATACAGCACCTTTTCCTTTTGGTCACTCAGTCACCACATCAGTTAGGCAGTGGTACTCATTTCGGGGGTCCCTGCCCTACACAATCTAGAAGAGCCTCAAACGCAAAGGTTTAATATCTTCAGGGCTCATAGATTTGAAACGCTTGGTCACCAGGCGGTAGCTCTAGTTGAGAGGATTAGGAGGCGTGGCTTTGTTGGAGGAAGTGCGTCACAGGAGATGGGGCTTCGAGGTTTCAAAAGCCCAAGGCAGGCGCAGTGTCTCTTACTCTTCCGGGTGCCTGCAGATCCGGAGCTAGAACCTTCAATCACCTCTCTGCCACTAGGTCTGCTTGCATGCTGCTGTGCTTCCCGCCATGGTGACAGTGGATTAAGTCTCTGAAAAGATAAGCTAGCCCCAATTAAAATGCTTCCTTTTATAAGAGTTGCTGTGTTCATTGTGTCTCTTCATAGCAATAGAACACGGACCAAGACAGTGTGTCTTGGTATCTAGAGTTTTTAAAGGGGCTCGCTACTTTAAACATCATACTAAAGGTATGATTGGTTAAATCACTGGCTACACAACTCCTTTCAATGAGCAACTGTCCTACCTCCCGGAATCCTCTCATCTTACCATTGGTCTCCCTGGCATGACCAGCTTCCCTCCTGGCCTAGAGTTTACTCTTCTCATTGGCACAAATTTAAGTGTGGTTCTACAGACCCCCTATAGCTGCAGAGACACTCCTATCCTGCAGGCAATTATAAAAGCCGTCAAGGAACACAGGCAAAGATCAGATAAATTCTTTATTCTAGACCGTCTGCCTTTGTCCCTCAATTTAAAAGCTGGCCAGCTTGGGGAAGCAATCCCCCACCCCCCCAGCCCGGTCTCAACCATCTGTTCCGGTCCCTAATTACTTACAAGTGAGCTTCCTTTTATAAAGCCGGAATCAAGACTCAGAACAGAGGCAAAGTCACATTTTGTTTTTGCAAATTTGCTCTACCGTGAGGTTTCTTCTTGTTCAAACTCCCCAAGGCATTTAGAGTATAATAACAGCCCCGCTCTCCTGGAACTTCCTGTGAACCTGCACATGGAGCCCAGGGTGCTGTAGGCAGCTGGCCAGGGCCAGCCTCAGCCCAGCTGCTTCTTAGTCGATCGAGGGACCTTGCAAGGCTGTCCAGAGTGGGTGGCCCTGGGTGAATAATTTTCCGAGACCTCATCTCCGGAAGGATCTGCAGCACCTCAAGTCTGCAGTGCCTGCTCCATTCTAGGGTCTCTCTTGGTCCTCTGGTGGTCATCAGGGCAGGTCAATGGCACCATCTTGATTCTGGTCTCACCTGGGGCCCCCAGACAAAGTGTAGGTGCAGGAGTTAATGTTTAACATACCTCACTATACCCTTCGATAATTTCATACGCATGTACAATGTATTTGTTCACATCCACCCCTCCATTTCCACACCCCCACAGCCCATCCCTCTCTCAAGCCTGTATCATCTTGCTTGTTTTCATTATCCACGGAGTCTCCTCACTGCCTCCTGTGTTTTCATGGAGGTGGGGAAACCCACTGCAGGATGGGCAACCAAACAGTGCCCACGCCTTGGAAGAAAAGTGACTCTCCTTACCCCAGTGGCTATCAACCTCCAATAGCTCCTTGCCCAGGGGAAGAGCCTCATGCTGTGTTTTAATTGGCTTAATCTTTTGCAGGAAACTGCAGCTGTTATGAGTTCATAAATATAATGGCATGTCACATCTGGAGGGCAGCATTTCATTGCTCTCCTTACCGGCTTCCGTCCTCTCCCACTCGGTGTCTCCTGAGCCTGGCTTACTCTCCTCACAGTCGTGCCACTGTTGTACCAGGGGTCCATCTTGGCTGGCAGGTCGGTAATGTAGCACACAGGGTTTGGCCCTGGGTAAGACCACACATCTCTTTTCCCTCCCATTAGCCTGACATAGCACCCTCTGGAACTACGAAAGCTAGCCAGCAGTATGGGCGTTTCCCAGTCAGGTTAGAACTGATTTCTCAATGTCAGATGCAAGTCTTCAAGAGCTTTGGGCAGTGTTCTAGTTACTGTCTCGTTGCTGTGAAGAGACACCATGGCCACGGCAACTCTTAAAAATGAAAACACTTAGTTTGGGGGCTGGCTTGCAGTGTCAGAGGTTTAGTCCACTGTCAGCATGGCGGCGAGCATGAGGCACGGTGCTGGAGAAAGAGTTGAGTGTTCTGCCTCCTGATGCACAGGGAGAGAGGGATACACTGGATTTGGCATGGGCTTTTGAAACCTCAAAGTCCACCCCACAGTGACACACTTCTAACAAGGCCACACCTCCTAATCCCGTCAAATAGTGCCAATCCTTGTGCATTCAGCTATATGAGCCTGTGGGGCCATTCTTATTCAAACCACCACAGTGCTGATAAAGTGTTAGAGAGAAATGGGGTCTCAGGCATCCCTGGATCCCTATTCTTCCCTGGCAGAACCTAAGTCATGACATTTCAGCCACCCAAGTCCCTCACATCTGCCAAGGTCTATGGGCATGGCTGGATGTTGGGCAAATTACTTTCTGTAAGCTTCATCGTCTGTAAAATCAGAACTGTAATAGCACGGATAGCCTTTAAATCACTTGAGGTCACATTTTACCAATGATGAAATTGAAGTTTCAGAGAATTAAAATAAGTTATGACGATCCCACGTGTATCTGGTAAATGTCTTGGTCAGTGTTCGGATAAGGTATAGAAGAGTCCTTCCCATTCTATTACCGGCTCCCCTATCTTCCATTTGCTTAAAAATGATGGTTAATGCACCTAAATGTATAGTCACACGACCCCGTATCACTGTAGTCATTCTTTCTGAACAGCCAAATATAGACAAGTATGGAATTCTGGTTGGGAGAGAGCCTTCTAGAAGCAGGAGCTAACAGCAGGAGCCTAAAAATGCCGAGACTCGCTATGGAGCATGTAAACAGCAAGAGAAGGACACTACAATTACTTCTCAGCCCAGCGCCCGCCTGGCGATGCCATCTGCCTTTCTTCGGGGAACTCTGGCGTGTCATTCTCTGCAGGCTCCACCCAGCCCTGCCGCATCCCCTCTGCTCTTCGGAATCTCCCGGAGAGATGTTTAAACATCCTCTTCTTCGGGCTCAGTTTGGGAAGAGATATATTTCCACAGGAGTCCCCAGGCAAGCTGGGGTTTAAGAGGACTCATTTAGCAGCGTGCTGATGACAGAATTGAAAGGGGGAAATAGATCATTCCAGAAGCTGCCTGAAGGCAGCTTCAGCAGGAGAAAATGCACATTAAGGAGAGAAGGAAGAACAGCTGGAATTTAGAGGAATCCACAAAAGTGAGATAAATCATGTGAGACTAGACACACGGGGCTTGGAGCCTGGGGCGGAGCTCGGAGGATGCAGGCACACGCTCCAAGCCTCAGGCTTAGTGCTTTGGAAGGAGAAGGGGGTGGGAGTGGGGCGGAAGCTTAAACCCACTGCAACCAGAAGCAAGCCTCGCCAAGCACCTCACAAATGGAACTGTTCCAGCTGTGCTGATGTCAAGGATGCTACCAGTTGGTTCCAAAATGTAGGTCCCACGGACACACAGAACTACTTTAGTTATAATTCTGACATAGGTAGGAATGGCTAGAACAGACCTCACTGTGGCTTCTGGAGTTTCATGGAGCAAATCCATTCTCACGAGATGAAATGGTCCTTTACTGAAAACAGAGCATTGTAACAAACACAGAAATCTGCCTCTTCAAGCCTCCAAGTGATTGATCTCAGATGGGCTGAGATTTACCCCGTGGTGGGATTCGTCTAGTTTGGTATTTTTAGTTTCTATTCAAAGGTGGCCGAGAAGACCTGTTCAAAGAGGTAGGGGGTGAGGCTGGCGAGAGCAGCGGTGAATAGGACATGACCAGGTACTGAGAGAACTCCCAAATGGGACAGAGTGCAGCCAAGAGCTACCGCGGGCAGGGCAGTTTCGTAAGGCTAAGGTCGTGGAATTTCCCTTCCCGGAGCGCGGAGTATCCGAGTATCTCAGCAGACCAAAGCTCTTGCTTCCGGGGGGGATCAGTCAAGGCCACGGGCGGGGCCCAAAGGAGATAAAAATGGGAGACAGTCGCCAAATCCTGCTACTGGATGGCTAAATCTGGGAATGCAAGCAACACTTCCACCACGTAGCTATGATGTAAGGGGCAAGGCCTTTGAGATCTTTGACCTTTCTCTTTCATCCCTTAATGCAAACTCAACTTTTCTCATGCTGTGCCCATTTTTTTTTTTTTTCATGTCGGGGTGACTCCTTACCCCAGCCATAAAATTATTTTCGCTGCTCCTCCACAACTGTAATTTTGCTACTCTTATGAATTATAATGTAAATACTTTGGGGGAGGTAAAAGGTTGTTGGCGGGGGGTGGGGGGTGGGGGGGAAGACCCACAGGTTGAGAACCCCTGCCTCAATGGGACTCACTCCCTACCCAGGACAGCGGACACCCATGTACAAGGCTTCTGTTCACTGACGCTGACGATGCCAGTTTGTGTGTGCCGATGGGTTGGTGAAACAAAAACTGCATTTTTATCCTCGGACGGACCTCTGTGGTGGTTGTTGATATAACAGCCAGCTAGACAAGATGATGTTTACACAATAATGACACCGAAGGAGAAACCCCTCTCTCTCCCTCTTCGAACACCAGAACTGAGCGCACCGCGTTTCCGCCAGGAATCTTCATTTCTGTTCTTACACAGGGTGCCACATCCTAATGACCAAGTCGCTTCCCTTCTCGTCCTTTTTCTCATCTGAAGAGAAGGACATTGGAAGACCTTTCAACTCGGCTACCTGTGCCTGTCAGTGAGTGTGTGCTGGAAAAAAAGTGTGTCTGAGAAAAATTGTCCCTTCATGGGCCCTTGCCTGGCCAGTCTCCTATGTAAAGGAGGTCTCCGGGTAGGGTTGCTGGGACTTGGGAGAGAAGTCATTTCAGAGCCCAGAGCTCTGGTCTGCTTGCGTGAGGATGCGACCAGAGGCAAAGAGGTGGGAAAGCGTCAGTTTGAGCAGACAGACCTTTTCACCCACTCATCCCAGACGGAGGGAGCCGAGAATCCTGCTCTAGGCGAGGAGGCTCTGCCCCACGCGGGCACAGTGGACTGGGCACCAGCCTTTATACGTTCACAAGCTCAACATAAGAGGGTTTAAAAATGGCGCGGGGGTGTAATTCGATGGTAGAGAACTGTCTAGCATGCAAGAAGCCTTGGGTTTTTATCCCTAGTAGAGCATGTGTGTGACCGTGATGGCCCAGGGTTATGGAGGAAGAAGGGTTGAGGGAGCTTCAACCTGGGATACCTTGAACCTGAGGACAGCAGGGGTTGGTTATTTCTTCCTTCCAAACTGGTGCCCGTACCATCCCCCTCCCCCCCACCCCCCCACACCGCGCCGCGCCGCCCCTCCCCCCACCTCCCACCCCCTCCCTCCAGCCATCAACCGTAGCAGGCATTTGATACCCTGACAATTATCAAGCTTCACTCCTTGTGAAAATCTTATAAGATCCCCCCCCACACACACATGCACACTCTACAAAACTTTAGTATGTAGATAAAGTATCTTCTAGCACCCTGCCTTGACCAGTAGTACACAGCCACACAAATCTTGCCCCAGAGACCCTTGCCATCTCCCCAGGGGAATATACGCCCCCCCCCCATAAGCTGAACCTGTTCTCTGAAGCTGTTCCCAGGTGTGTTCTGTGTCTGCGCATTCGTTATTGACCGAGATCCTTCACTGCACCCGCCTGGGTCCCATTAAGCTTCCTTCCCTCCCTCCAGCCCCGCTTGGCTCGTGATGGGCCCGGCTACCCCAAGGAAGCCTGGAACACGGTTCAGCAGGCACGGTGTGACCCTAGCATTTGGAAGGTAAATATGGGAGATTTAGAAATTCAGGGTGATCCTCTGAATTTCTAGCCCCAGTGAGCTGGAGGCAAGTGGGGGAGTCTGTGAGACCATGCCTCAAAAAGTTTTATAAAAATGAAAGTTTCCAAAAACGAATCTTTCAAAGCCCACGTTTCTCTCCAGACCCGGAAACAGTTTATTGGCTGTTCCAGTAGCTCTAGGTGACAACAGGTCCCGTGGGCGTGGCCCAGGAGCCGTCATTTGCCCATCCCTGTTGGGGTTTTGCAAGGGAATGTGACAAAAGCTTTGACAGCTGCTGTTTGCCTTGTAGGTGGGGAGAGGTGAAATCGTTTATGCTCTTTTCCTCTTATCCACACATAGCAATTACCTTCAGCGGAACATACGAAAGGTCAAATACCTCCACTTTCACATAACTGAACCAAGTTCTGTACCAAGAGCCAGGGTGTAAGGTCTGCGTTTGGAGTACTGCCTTACAGGCTCATCTACTGGAGGCTTGGCCACTGGCCTGGGGTGCTGCCGTTTGGTGGTAGGGGCTTGCGAAGGCGAGGCCCAGGGAAAGGAGGTTTCCCCGCCGTGCAAGGCATCCTGCTGAGAGAAATCGCGGGGCCCTGGCTCCTCGCTCTTTCCTTTTTCTCCCACGAGCCCACGAATTGGGCAGCTCGCAGGCCCGTGCACCCCCTACCATGATGTTCGACCTCAGCACAGGCTCAAAAAGCACACAGCCAGTGTGATCACGGACTAGAACCGTAAAAATTTTGTGACTGAAAGAAATCCTTCCTTTTAGTAATTGTTTGTCTTAGATATCTTTGTCCCGGGGACTAAAAGCTGACTGCGACACAGGTAGTCTGTCAAGCTGGCTGGGGTGGGGGGTGGGGGGGTGGGGGGGTGGGGGGGCAGGAACCCATCTTTCTTCTTCCCTGTGTTTAGAGCCCTGGCTTTCATCTGCTAATGCCTGGGAAACAACTTGGTCTTATGCCTGTGTCTACTGAAAAAGACACAGGGCAAGGTCAGTACCTGGTGCCTGTCTTTTATACCCAAGAAAGGGCCCACATGCAAAGCATCTGAGTAGATCCAAGTGGAACTCCTGAGAGACATATTCTACAGTTAGGTTGACAACTGTTTAAAACTGTCGAAAGTGTGTGTGTGTGTGTGTGTGTCTGCCTGTCTGTTCTCTATGTAGTTATGTGTATGTGTTTGTGTGTATGTTTGTTCTATGTGGTGGGTATATGTTTATGTGTGTTTGTTCTGGGTAGGGGTATATGTGTATGCTTGTTCTGTGTGTGGGTATATGTTTATGTGTGTTTGTTCTGGGTAGGGGTATATGTGTATGCTTGTTCTGTGTGTGGGTATGTTTATGTGTGTGCAGTGCTCACTTGTTCAATGTGTGGGCATGTGTGTGTACCTGTTCTGTGTGTGTGTGTGTGTGTGTGTGTGTGTGTGCTTGTTCTCTCTGTGTGGAGTTGTTTGTATGTGTGTGAGCTTGTTCTGTGCGTTTGTATGTATGTGTGTATGTGTATACTTGCTTTGTGTGTGTGTGTGTGAGTGTGTGTGTGTGAGTGTGTGTGTGTGTGAGTGTGTGTGTGTGTGAGTGTGTGTGTGTGTGTGTGTGTGTGTGTGAAGTGCATGCATGTAGATGGTACAAGGCTGATGTTGGGTGATTCTCTTCTTGTTCTGCACTGTATGTTTTAAAACAAGCCTTCTCATCTGATTCCAGAGTTTACCGGAATCAGCTGGTCTAGTTCCTTAGCTTGCCCCAGGAATCCTCCATCTCTACCTGATGGCTGGTATTTTCAGTGGGCTGCCCACACTCACCCAACATTTACACGGGTGCCGGAGACAGGAGCTGGGGGGGGGGTCTTGAACTCATGTCGGGGTACGTCACTCACTGAGCTCTGACCCCTGGATTTTCTTCAGCACGTGTGCTTTGCCCACACCCCCAACCCCACCCCTACCTCCCCCCACCCACCCCCGTGGTGGCTCCTCTTATTTCCTCTGCTGACTTATTCTGGCTTTGGTAAAGTCTTCCAGCATCTGGTCTTTCTCTGAGGACCTTCCAGCTTGGCATGCAGAGCCAATGAGCTGTGAAGACTTCCAGGGCCTAAAATAGAAACTCTGTAAGGACATCGTCCCCCCAGGGTCTCCTCAATGCCGGGATCCTTAGATGCGACAGGAGTCCTGGCAGCTGGAAGGCCTGGCTTCCCAGACCAGATGCCTCTCAGGGTGCCCTCTGCCCCAAGCACAGTAGATGTGGTTTCTAATCTTCACCTCGTAGCTCTAGCAACATTTCTAATCCCTGCTAATTTTAGCATTATTGCTAAACTCTGGATTCTTTATCCCGACCTGATGTGGAGGGGCGGGAACGGGGGAAGGGGTGGTGTGAGTCAATTGCTTTTTAAGATTAAATGAGCTAAGCCTACCAATTTCAGGATTTCTGTGGGGGAAGAGGACTATGTGGATATTATTGACATCAAACTGAGCTATTAAGAGAAGAGAAGGGTCAAAGCTTTTTAGCAAATAAACCGAAGCCTTTCTCTGTTCTGCTAATCTACCTGGAGATGTGATGACTCATGCTGGGTTGCCTAGTAACCATAACAAGGAAAAGTGCACTCGTGTGTGTGTGTGTGTGTGTGTGTGTGTGTGTGTGTGTTGGGGTGGGGGAGTAGTGATAGGGAAATCCTTTCTATACCTCTGTCCCGTGCCTCCTCCTGGACTCTGTAAACATGACCACTGTGTGCTGGATCCATTTGCTCCAGGTGAGGACTTTTGGTGGACAGGGTGACTGTAAATTGGCTTAACGACATGGGAAGGGTGCTCGTAGGCTCTGCACGGGCTTTTATTTGTCTTTTTGCTTCCTCTTAGCTCTCCCATGGGGGCTGTGGCACGTCCTTATCAAATGGGAGCTGCTAAGCCATAGGGTGGTTTTGGTCCTGGGAAAGTCTGGTTGGATCTCCCAAGCTGCGGGTCTCAGAAAGTGTTGTGACGCCCAGATGTCATATCTGGTCAGACCCAGGGAAGAGGCCCGTCTCCAGTTGCCTTTCTGAAGTTGAAAGAGAAGCTCCAGAAATCTCTGATTGGCTCAGAAATGCCAGCCAGAAAGAAGCAGCCAGGGTTTGTGGGGATGTGGACTCTTTCTTTGAAGTGGAATTTTGAGAAGGGCTCAGTGTTCAGATAAAGTCACATTACAGCAAATCTCCCCCACCCCACCCCACCCCCCCCACACAAAGTGCCTCCAAGGAGCCCTGCTCCATGCTGGGACAACTTCTAGATTCAGCAAATCCTCTGGGTTTAATGAGCCTGTGCAGTGACCGTTTCCTGGGGCTCAAGCGCTGTAACTGTTGCCAATACCATGAAAGTGCCGGAAAATATGATTTATCAGAAGATGTATCCAGGAATAAGTGGTGTTGATCCGAGGCAGCACGGGACAGTTAAAAGTGTGTCTGAGTACAAGCAGTGTGACCTTGGCAAGTCCTGTTAGCTGGAGACCTCACTTTTAGGTTTTTTTTTTTTTTTTAAGATTTATTTATTATTATTTGTAAGTACGCTGTAGCTGTCTTCAGACACACCAGAAGAGGGTGTCAGATATCACTACAGATGGTTGTGAGCCACCATGTGGTTGCTGGGATTTGAACTCAGGACCTTTGGAAGAGCAGTCAGTGCTCTTAACCACTGAGCCATCTCTCCAGACCTCACTTTTAGTTTTGAAGGATGAGGCTAGAGTGAACTTCGGAGTCATGGTGAGGTTAAGGGAGAATGGGCTGGGTCGTTCCAACAAAGGCCATTGGAGAGGAGACTTCCGTCCTACCCAACACAAGTACCTTAAAATGGCCAAACCTAATCATTGTCGTCATTAGATCTACAGTGTCTTCCATTAACACCAGCGAAATAAAATTTGGGAATACCTTTAGCATTATTGACGCATGACTGGTAGTAAAATTGTGAATGTTTGAGGCGTAAACCAAGGTGGTTTGATTCCCATGTGTCTCTAGAGAGAGTCCCATGATGAAGTTGAGTAAAATAACAACACCTCACAGCTCTCCCCTTTATAAATTTTTTTTTTTTTTTTTTTTTTTGTGAGGAGAACACTGGATTTCAAGTGTGCAGTGTGTGATTATTAACCATAGCCACTGTTTGGTCCTTGTTGTTAGGGATTAGACTCAGGATTTCACATGCCAGGCAAGTGCCCGATCCTTGTGCCACATACCCAGGTCAACGAGATCTCCTATTACTAAAAGAGGTGTCTTTTGGCCGCAGTTTTCCTTTTCTTTATTTAAAACAGGTATTTTAAGGAAGAATCCCACACATTTTGCTAAGGTGTGGGATTTCCAGTTCCCTGGCTGGTGGGCTGGTGGAAGGGTAAGTCCTAATGGCAGGGGAAGACGGTGCCATCTTCACCCCGATCCTTCCGTACGTTGGCACCACTAAGGCAGAGCAGAAAGGTCAGTTCAAGGAGAGAGCAGTCAGCCACAGCCGGGTGCCTTCTCAGCTCACTGACTGCTTCCCAGTCTCTGACATCAGGCAGCCACTTGGCCTCCTCGGTCCCCGGTTTTATCTTTCTGTAGCCTGACTTTTGTCAATGAGCCATGACAATGACTCACAGGTTCCGTGTGACATTAAACAAGCCAGCACATGTAAACACTTAGTTCGACGGTGGGTACACAGTACGTGCTCAAAGAAATGTTCCTGATTAGTAATTGCCCTTATCAATTTTTCTTCTTCCTCATTTAACAACGCTTTAAATAAGGGACTTAAAAAAAAAAAACCCACTTCATTCTGAGTTCATGTTGGGATAGGGTAAAAAAAAATTCAAGTTTACATACACATGTGCAGTTGTGTGCAGCTTTAGGATGGAGCCAAGGCCTTGGAAATGAATCACTGGGTGACTTTGCCTAGTGATTGTGTAAACATCATAGAGTGTATTTCATAGAAACAAAATGGCCATAACATCGCTAGGCAATATAATCTTATGGGATCGTTGTTGTAATGTGTCTGTCATTTGCCAAAATATCATTATGGAGTCTGTGATTCTATTATCATTTCCTCCTGTAACCTTGAAAACTGCAGTACTTAGCCGGCTGGTCATAATGGGAAAGCGCATAGTGAATGTTCTAGAACGTACTGGTTTAGATGAGGACCTGTAGAGCGGTGCAGTACCAGACTCAAGAACTGGGATGGACTTTCATGGCTGCCAGACAACCATGGCCAGTTATCTGTGTGGGTGCAGAACAGTTACAGCCACGCCTCCAAGGGAAGTCTTAGTTCAAAGAATAGAGTGGGATATAACGAGAGCCCGAGAGATGTTATATCTATAGGACTCGGAGCTGAGGACGGTCTAGGACTGACAAAACTGTGGGAAGAGAGTGGATATGCATATGCTTGGCTGAGGAAGCGCTGTTGGCTTGGGGGATGGGGGATGGGGGATGGGAAAATGAACATGGAAACAGCTACATGGATTTCAGAAGAGAGGACAGAGCTTGAGCCAACGCATATGGGTCCTCTGCCAATGGGTTATTGCTGAAACCAGAGTGAGCTTGAGTACGTGCATGAGTGTGTGTGTGTGTGTGTGTGTGTGTGTGTGTGTGTGTTTACATCCAGCCTAGGAGGAAGGATGCTCTTTAAGGAGGGAGTGGCTGGGGGGTGAACCTTCCTGGACACTGATATCCATGAGTGTGTTTTGACTAAAGTGAGTTGGTTGTCCAACCTACCAGGGAAGAATGCTTTCTGATTTACGCCAGGAGGCAATCCTTGCCCTGGATGAGTGATTAAAGACTAGGAAGGTTGTTGATGTAAAGGGAGTCCATGTCCCAGGAAGGACGAAAGGCAGGAAGGCTTGTGGGTACTGGCCACTGCAGAGCTCGTCTGAGTTTTGTCCAGGAAATGAGAACGAAGAAAAGATAAGGAAACTTGAAGTTGGGTTGGTAGAGAATGGAAGGTGGGGAGGGTTGACCTGGGAGGAGTCGGGGGAGAGGGCAAATACGATCAGAATACATTATGTGAACTCCTGAAAGGATGCGTAAAACTATTAGCTGAAAAAGAAGAAAGCCCTCCCTTCTGGAAGTTCTGGGTAAAGGCGATTGCTCAGTGAGAGAGCTGATGCGGACCAGTGTGGGGTAGCCTCGGACAACTTTTATTTTGGAAGGGAAGGTTGATTCCCTCCAGTTTTTCCTCTGTGTGCTTGTTTGGGATTTTTGTTGGCTTTGGTTGGTTTTCAGTTGGGTGATTTGAGACGGAGGTCTTACTGTGCAGCCTGGGGTGGCCTTGAACTCCAACCTCAGCCTCAACTTCTCTCTTCTTATCACATACGGGGGGGGGGGCAGTAAATAGCCACAGCAATGCACAGACATTGGAACCAGAGCCCCAGAACGTAGCTGGTGAGGCACCAGCCTAAGTCTGCTTATGTCTCGCCTTGGCTAAGTCGCCACCATGCTGTTTTGTTTCAAAATCTGTGAGACAGAGGAGGGGGGAGGGAAAGAGGAAAGAGACAATGTGCCCCTTTCCCTGCCAGCCGGCCGATTTATTTGGAGGAAAGGTAGAGGGACGGCAAGAACATGATTTGGTCCCATCATGCATTAGTTCTGTGGGGTGTATGCAGCAGGTTGCCTTCTATATCTCAAGCGCATCACAGAAGCTATAGAGGTTCCATGATCTTCCTCAGTTCTCACAGATGACGGGGCATTTAAGGAGAAGCCCCCGTGCTTCACGTCAGGGCAGACGAAGACGAATAGGCATTACATAGCTGTGTGATCTAAAGTAAATGATTTTTGACCTCTCTGATTCTCTGTGAACTGCCCAGGACCTTAGGTTTCATGAGCTGGAATTTGATATGTGTGTGTGTGTGTGTGTGTGTGTGTGTGTGTGTGACACACACACATACATACACACACTGCTCTGTGCCGGAGGAATGTGGGAGGCTTTGGTCGTGATGGCGTCTAGGATGTTTGTGCTTCGTGACACAGATATCGCCTGTGAGGCTGAAGAGCCACCTCTCCTCCAGGCGGTCACAGTTACCTGTGGGAGGCGGGTTTGCTTCCATGATTCCAAAATCATAGAGAGGTGGGGGACCCAGAGAGAGTGTTTTGAGGTTCACAGTAGACTGTTAATGGGAGACAGTCTCTTTAATCCAGTACCACCTTATCATGACTCTTTTCTGCCAGATTCCCAATCTAATCTTTCTGCTTTCATCAACGTTCTTGTAACTAATCAGTTAACGGAAGCTAAACCAAACTGAAAAGATGGACCTAGCAATGGCAATACGAGATGAAGCCATCAATGGTAACATGAACATACCCATTTATAAGAAAGTTCATGAATGTGGATCCCTGGGGACCCCTAGAGCAGCCGTTCTCAACCTGTGAGTTGCTTCAATGACGTTTTCACAGGCGTCACCTAAGACCACCAGAAAACAGGCATTTACATCATAATTCACAATAGTAGCAAAGTTAAAGTTATGAAGTAGCAAAGAAAATAATTTCAGGGTTGGGGGTCACTGCAACACAAGGAACTATATATATTAAAGGGTCACAGCATTGGAAGATTGAGAACCACTGCCCTAGAGTATTCTGGGTAGTGGCTAGGCTAGAGCTATGGCTTCGAGTCTAATGGCAACACTGTCAATCAAGATTACGCGGTACACTGTCATGGCTGTACACTGAGACCCCCCCCCCATCTCAAAAGGACAAGAATCCAAAAGTGACAAAACCCAAAAGTGATACAAAGAATAGGACTGGTTCCTCTGCGATGTCCCAGGCTCATTCTGCCTTGGCTGTCCGGCTCTAGACTAGGAACGATAATGGCTTATACCTTGTTGGGTTATTCTGAGGATGTCACGTTCTAGTCCTTGAAGGGCTCAGAGCAGTTCCTGGCATATAGTAAAAATGGGAATATGAGCCATCGATTGGTTCTTAGTATTGACAGACAATTAGTTCACGGCCTCAAGGGGTCTCCGTGTTGGTATTTTGAGGGTGGGTAGTTCTAGCTGTGATTCAGTCCTTCTTAGAATCACTCAGAGCCCCACATCAATTTTCATAGGCATTTCAGGGACAACACAATGACTAATGTCTCTTTATCCATGGAAACATTTTAATGAAAAACTGTCAGTCTGTCCCAGGTCCCCAAGTGTGACTACAATCTAGATAGCAGTGGTCACCAGCTGCCACTTGGGGCTAATTGTGTGAGTCTTGTGATCTTCAGGGGACCCTGGGCTACCCCTTAGCACAACCCTGGCCCCTCCAGCCAGTACCAGCCAGTTTAGCTGTGGAGTCTTTGTAATACTTCTCTGTGTCCTATCAGGCTCTGGCCTTCTGTCCCCAGGTTGAAAGTTTCTGGGGCAGGAGTCTTCCGTAGTAGCAGCAGCGGGTGCACACGCTTCCTGCTGCCCTCGGAAGATCGAGTATGACTCGGGAGGGGTGGGAAGGTTTTGTTCATAATCTCATTTTTTTTTTCTTTGATCAGAATAAATGTTAACGGTAAGGAAATCCGTTCAGATGATTCTCAACCCCAAACAACCTACATTTCCTATACTAGGAAAGATTCAGCTATCAATCTATGTCTTTACTAATATGTAAATAAATATCTATCAGATGTCCCCAAGGAATGAAGTGACCCTAACAGAGGCGTGTTATGCCAATGCTTTTTTGGCACTTGATAAAGTAGAGGTTTCATGTGACATAAGAGTCAGAAGAAGCCAGGTATGGTGACTCAGATCTGTATTTCTGGCGTCCAGGAGGCTGACGCAAAAGGTCATTCATTGCAAGCTGTCCAGCCTGGGTGACAGAGTGAGACGTGAGGCCTTGTCTGAAAAACAAAACAGGAAAAACAAATGGAGAAAAAAAGAAACCAAAAACATCACATCTCAAATAAAATAACACAAAACAAAATACCTAGAAACAGAGAAATGCAAAAACAAAAGAATCCGGAGAAAGTTGAGCTGCGTCTTTTTTAAGCTTTTGAAGCTAAATATAATCACAACATTCCCCACTTCCTTTCCTCCCTCCCTCCCTCCCTCCCACCCCTCCATATACTCTCCACATGCTTTGGATGCCTCTTATTGGAGTAAGTCGGCAGACCCTCCAGAGCGTCCACACTCTGTGGGGTAACCACAATACATGGTTGGGGAATCGGCTCTAACAGCCATCTAAGAATTAAAATTAGACTCCGATGATAACGGAACGAGCTTTTTCCCAGTAGCTTGGCGCACCTGCCTGTGGGGTTCTCTGATGGACTGCTGGGGTAGGTTTTCAGCTGCCCCAACAAGAAGATTCTAATGGTCATAATCCCTGGGAATTCTTCAAGGGAGGCTCTGAGTGAGGGCTTCCTTAGCTCCTATTCCTAGGTGAGCTGTTCAGATCAAAAGATCCTTATCAAGAGATAAAGCCAGGGACATAAAGCCATATAAGGACCGGCTAACACAGAGATACCTGCAGCTAGGAGGTCAAATTCTTTTACCTTGGTTCCTGTGGGGGCCTATCGGAAATTGCTTCCTTGGGTTGCAGGCGTTGGACGGGAATCTGTGATTGGGCAGGGAATCTGGAAGTGGAGAATCATAGGGAAGAAAGGAGTGGGGGTGGGGTTCATATCTCTCCATCTGGCCCCTTCTAACCTTGAGAAGAAACCTCGTTGAGCTCATTGTCTCTCCCGGTACGCTCCGCCTTTTCTCCGCCCTCCCCTCCCACCTCCCCTGTATCTGCAGTGTCACCTCTAACCCTAGTGCTGAGTGGATGCCCCGGCCTCACCAGGCCGCCGTTGTGTCACCTTTAGCAAGCCTGGAAGTCTGACTTGTCACCCAGGCTGTGGTGGTGGGTGAAATACCATCTGATTCAGACATTCCTTCGTGACTTCCTCCCCCATCTGACTACTGCCTCCAAACGCGGCACAGTGGGGGTGGATCCAGCTTCCCTCCTGTTCCCTGGGAATGCTGGGATAGAGGCATGGATTTACCTGCAGCACGCGCAGGGAAGATGCCTTGCTCCTTTTTGGGAAGGAAAGGTGAATCTGGTTGTGAAGCAGGGGATGTCCTTGAATGTCTCCAAACTGTGAGGCCCTTGCCCAGGAAGTAAGCACTCCCAGGTTGGTCCGGTATGTTTATTGAGTGTGTTTTGTGTAAATTTTCTTCTATCATTGTTCTATAGACTAGATCAGCCTTAAAAGAGGGTTTGGTAGGGCTTTGCAGGGGCTGTCCTGCTGTGAGCTCATTATTAAATATCTTGTGTATTGAAACCTTTTGCTGAGATTCTTCCCAATTGCTTTTTAAAGAGACCTAAAATATGAATAATAATCCAGGAAGGACAATAAAGGTCTTAACTAAGGTGTTATATCACTTCACGCAACGAAAATGTTAAGAATAAGTGTCTGCAGGAAAGGACCTCCTCACTGAGGGGTAAGAGGAAGGGAATGGATGATCTGAAACTCAGGTAGGAAAGAGGATGCTGACCCAGGCCTGGGAGCAGGTGGCCCCACCCCAGCAGAGAGAGAGACTGGCAGTTTCCGGTGCTTGTTGCCCTAGGGTGCAGCACTTGAGTACTCTGGGGCCAGGGCTAATCTCAACCTCTCATTTTTCACACCAGGAAACAACCTTGGAGAGGTTTTTAAGCAACCTGCTCTCGACTTCAGGTCCTAGACAAAAGATCTGAAGCAAGAAGTCTCCGGAATCCGGGAGACTGGCCAGTGACGTCATGGACAGAAGATGGGAGGGAGGCACGGGAGGCCCTGTGGTCCTCTCACAATGCTCATTTGTTTCTGGGTGTCATTCTGCCCTTGCGGAGAATCAGTATTTGGTAACAGGGTAGATATTAGTAGTAAGAAATCATGTTAAGAATCTCTACCCTTCTGCAAGCATAACAGTATCAGTAATAGTGTCAGGGATTGATGCTTGCCCATGGGATGGAACTCAAGTTGGGCCAGTTACTGGTTGACCGTTCCCTCTGTCCCTGCTCCATCTTTGTCCCTGCATTTCTTGTAGGCAGGACAGATTTTTGAGTTGGTGTCCTTATCCCTGGGAGTCTTGCTTAGCTACAGGAGGTGGCGGCTTCAGGCTCTATCTCTCTCACTGCTAGGAACCTCAGCTAGAGTCACCCCCACAGACTCCCTGGAGCCTCTCCACCTGGCATGTCCTAGAGATGCTCTCCCCCCTCCATTCCAACTGCTACCAATTTCCGTTCACTCTCTAGGCCTTCTCTCTCCATACCTGATCCAACCCACTCCCCCATGGCCCTCCCCAGCTTCCCCCCGCCCCGTTCCCTCCCTCCCTCCACCTCTGATGACCATTTCACTTCCCCTTCTGAGTGAGAGTCATGCATCTTCCCTTGGGAATCTCCTTGTTATTTAGCTCTTTTGGGTCTGTGGCGTGTTGCCTGGATGCCCTGGACTTCATGGCTAAAATCAGCTTGTCAGTGAGTACATATCATGCATGTCCTTTTGGGTCTGGGTTATCTCACTCAGGATGATATTTTCTAGTTCCATCCTTTTGCCTGCAGAAGGATGTTTTCGTGATGATTTCATCATGATTTCATGATGTCCTTGCTTTTAACAGCAGAGTAGTACTTCATTATGTAAATGAACCCATTATTTTAAAACTCAATTCTTTGTTGAGGGACATCTGGGTTGTTTCTGGTTTCTGGTTATTATGAACAAAACTGCTATAAACAAAGTTTAGGGTGTGTCCTTGTGGTATGGTAAAGCATCTTTTGGGTATATGCCCAAGAGTGGTATAGCTGGGTCTAGGGGTTGAACTAGTCCCAGTTTTCTGAGAAACTTCCAAATGGATTCCCAGAGTGGTTGTATTAAGTTTGCACTCTGTTATGCTTGCAGAGAGGAGCTTAGCATAACTGTCCTCTGAGAGGCTCCACCCAGCAACTGGCTAAAACAGATGCAGAGACCCATGGCCAAACATTAGATGGAGCTCTGGGAGTCTTGTGGAAGAGTTGGGGGAAGGACTAAGGGACCTGTAGGGGACAGGAACTCCACAAGAAGACCAACAGAATCAACGAACGTAGACCCTTGGGGGTCCCAGGGACTGACCCACCAACCAAAGAGCAAGCAGGGCTGGACCTACCCCCCCCACCCCCGAATATATGTAGCAGATGTACAGCTTGGTCTTCAAGCGGGTTCCCCAACAACTGTATTGGTGTCTTACCCTAATTTTGTTGCCTGAATGTGGATCTTGTTCCCCTAATTGGGCTGCCTTGTTTGGCCTCAGTGGGAGAGGATGTGCCTAGTCCTGCCGTGACTGGATGTGACAGGGTGGGTTGGTACCCAGGGGAGGTTTATCTGTTCTCAGAGAAGGGGAAGGGAGAGGCTGTGTGAGGGGGACTGGGAGGAGAGAGGGGGCTGCAGTCAGGATGTAAAGTGAATAAATTAATTATTAAAGGGGAAAAAAAAGAGAATCTGTTCCCTTCTTTTCCACTGGGGGCAAGATGGGGGGAGACTCAATCTGTGGCCAAAAGTAGAATTCAGACCGTAATTGAACATACAATTCCGGAGCATGTTCAAGACTGGAAAGCTGAAAGAAGCAATCGTAGTGTACACAGGGTGGGTGTGGAGCCACCTTCTTTAAGGGCCCTCAGGTCAGGCTGCCCTTGAAGGAAGCAGAGCACAGAGAGAGTCTCGGGTTGGAACCCTCTAAAACACAGCTTGGCTTCCTGTGACCGTTTTAATTACACACGGCAGCAGCTTTGCAGTCCGTCTCACTTCTCATGCAGACCCGTGGCTTAGACTGCTCTCTTTCTGTCACCTGCCAGGGCAGCCCTCAGACGATGAGCCGTTTTTTCATAGTGACCCAAGGATGACATTCACGTAGAAGTGAGTTCATATACAGAGCCAGCTTTAAGCAAGCATAGTAATGAGGGTATCTGCCTCTGATACCCTCTTTTTCTTTCTTTACACCTTTGATGCCCTGCAATTAATGAATTTATACTTGGATGAATGAATCTGCTAGAATGAGGAGGACAGGGTCTATTTTTAATACCAACTGAGATGAATAAGTAAGATCCACATGGCTCACTACATTAAGAAAGACAAAAGAGCTGCACGTGAACTCTGTCATTGATTATTAATGCCTGCCACGGAAATGTATTCCCCATCTTCTCCACTTGTCATGAGTTATTAGAGGCAGAAATTGTGCCTTATTTAGTTTTGGATCTTTAATCATCAATTGAACCTCAAATACTTTTTTTTTTTTTTTAAGTCTCACCATGTAGACCAGGCTGGCCTCAAGCTCACAGAGATCCTTCTGACAGCCTCCTGAGTGCTGGGAACAAAGGTGTGTGCACACCACACCCGGAACAAAACCCTTGTACGGTTGAACTATGTAGATAGCAACCGTGGAAACACTCATCCTGACCTGGTAATCGACATGAAAAGTTCAACTATCGCACGTTGAGTGACACTGTAACAGGGACATAGCGTGTAGTTTCCTGACTGTGACACATGGCGGATGCCGGCCCCGTGAGGAGTCCCAGGACGATGTGTGGAGCTCAAACAGTAAAACGGAGAACAGAGAGGACAGGGAAGGCCACAGATGAAGATGAGGGCACACACCAGAGGCCTGACCACACTGGGGAAAGGAAGCCCAAGCTTCCCAAACTCTGGGCACCGTGAGCGGCTAAAGCACTTTGTAGAACAAACCTGTAAGCACGGTTTGCTGCCTTATACTACCGACCAGTCAGAGGGGGGTGGATAAGTGTTCGGGAATTTTGCAAGTAAGTTGACTTACTGTTGGCACGGTGAGTTGGAATATAACGTATACTACAGAATACATTCAGAACAAAATATTAAACAGTAACCAGAACGGCACTGAGTATGTACCCCAAAGTCTAGTACATGCAATAAGAATGAATCTATCGTCGATATCACATCCCGTCCATCCCAAAGAGGGTGGGACTGGTGGTCTGGCTATTCCTTAGCCTGTCACTTCGGTATTCTGCGGGTGCCTGACTGTTTCTGCAGGTGCTCTCATTTGGTTCCCAATCTCCTCACAGCCCTCGCTGGGCATCAGATAAGCATCCCGCATCTCACATCCCGTAAGGGGTTTCGAGCTCAAGAGTGAGAGTCGGGGTGGGCGTGGTTTTTCCCGCAGACCGGGCCCTAGGCTACTGCTGCTGTGATCTGCAGACCGGGCACTAGGCTACTGCTGACTGAGCTCTGGACTACTCGCTGCCTGACCCTACCTGCCCTTGAGGGTTTGGAGGTGAGATAGCATGGAGTTAACAACACAGCCTCCAGGCGCGGGTGAGAACCGCAGCAGCAAACTCCTCTGAACGCTGCGGCAAGCTCCTTTAATGCCCTCCACCCGCGCCCCATTGGTCCTAAGAAAGCATCTCTTCTAGACAGCAGTTCCCCACGGCTGGCGCTGTCTGCGTCAGCAATCATTCATTGGTCTCTCAGGCAGTCTTCAATTAGGTCCGCCTGCAGGAGCTGCCTTTGCGGCTGCGAGGCCCCTGGCCTTAGCATAGAGGCAGCTGCAGCGTTTCCTCCTGCATAGTTTGCTTCCTGGTGGAGAGCGTGTAAGCACGTTTGACACACTCCCTCGAACAGTGTCTCTGGTGGACAAAGTTATCGAATTGAGCATTTCCAGGCGCCTTCGGCATTTTATCTCAAAAACAAAGTTAAGAGGGCAGCACAGTTCTCGCTTCACTAGAATGAGAACCTGCTTCTGGGTCCTCGGCGCTCAGGTAGATGCTGTGAGGTAGCAGGGTCAGGGGGCCGCAGGGCTGGGAGGGGAGATGAGAAGATCTCTCGAGGTTAGTAGCCAGTCAGCTCAGCTGAAGCAGTGAACCCAGGGTTCAGTGATAGACCCTGTCTCAACCAACCAACCAACCAACCAACCAACCAACCAATCAATCAATCAATAAAATGGAGAGCAATAGAGGAAGCCATCTGGTATTGAGCATTGACTTCTGCACACACACACACACACACACACACACACCAGAAAGAGAGAGGGAGAGAGAGAGGGAGAGGGAGGAGAAGGAGAGGGATGGAGGGAGAGAGAGAGACAGAAGAAGAAGAAGAGGAGGAGGAGGAGGAGGAGGAGGAGGAGGAGGAGGAGGAGGAAGAGGAAGAAAGGAATGAAGGAAGAAAGGAAGAAGGAAGGAAGGAAGAAGGAATGTGGTCTTGCCTGTCCCTGACATGGCTTGCTTTCTACTGCTGTAATAAAAACCATGCCCAAGGACAACTTGGGGAGGAAAGGGTTAATGGCACCTCACACTTTACACCCTATCCCTGAGAAAAACCAGGGCAAGAGCCTGCAGTCAGGAACTGAAGCAGAGGCCTCGAGGGCAATGCCACTTATTGGCTTTCTGTCTCAGGGCTTGCTTAGCCTGTGCTCTGAAAGAGCCCAGGACCACCTGCCCAGGGGTGGGAAAGCGAACTGGGTCTTCCCATACCAAACCCGAGCCAGGAAAATGCACTGCACACTTGCCTGCAGGCAATCTGAAGGGGGCATTTTCTCCGTTGAGGTTCCTCTTCCCAAATAACTCTCACTTTCGTCAAGGGGACAAGCTAACCAGGACATCATCCATTGTGCTCTGTCTAGGCCTGATCTCAATATCTACTTTCTTGTTGTTATTCCTAATAAAGCACCTGTCCTAGTCAGGGTTTCTATTGCTACACAAACATCATGACCAAGAAGCAAGTTGGGGAGGAAAGGGTTTATTCAGCTTACACTTCCACACTGCTGTTCATCCCCAAAGGAAATCAGGACTGGAACTCAAGCAGGTCAGGAAGCAGGAGCTGATGCAGAGGCCATGGAGGGATGTTCCTTACTGGCTTGCTTCCCCTGGCTTGCTCAGCTTGCTCTCTTATAGAACCCAGGACTACCAGCCCACGGAAGGCACCACTCACACGGGCCCTCCCACCTTTGATCACTAATTGAGAAAATACCCCACAGCTGGATCTCATGGAGGCACTTCTCCAAATGAAGCTCCTGTCTCTGTGATAATGCCAGCCTGTGTCAAGTTGACACACAAAACCAGCCAGTACAGCACCTATCTCGTGCTAGATGCTTAGGCCCCATATGTCTTTGGGAAGAGAATTAGAGAGGTCTCCCAAACGGGAATCCTAGAACGGTGGGGCCTGCTGGCTACCATTGGATTAGATTTACTTCCACTAGGGGGCGCTCGTCTCCTTAAACGTCAAAAACTCCAGTTTAACTAGAAATACATACTGCAGTGGTAACAATAGGAATACGGATTTCCCTTTAGAAATAGCTGCTACTGAAGTCAGCTTTGGGGGAGGAGACAGATCATTAAGGCCATAGCCTCTGCGAAGAAGACATTTGGCTATAGCAGTAGATGTCCTCACTGCTGTGGACATACCCGCCAACAGTGTCTCCTGTGGGTTGTGCGACCACGAAGGCCTGGGTATTGTTTGCTAAATTTTGTTTTGAATTGAGTTTGGAGTCAAGAGATCCAACTCAACCAGGTCTCGGGGTAGTTACTGCCAGGGACTCTCTCCCTCAGGATTGATCCCAGAAAGGTGGCAGTCATTGGTCCCAACCCTTCGTTATGCAAGCGAGGCAGGGGCCATGGAGCAGATTGTCTAGCTCACGAGGCTAAGGAGGAATATTGTCAACCCTGCATATGTAGCTTCCTTTTCAAATGTCACACACACACACACACACACACACACACGCCCTTGCTCACATCAGAGGACAGCGTCACCTACTGGCGTGCTTGACTGCCCGCAGGCTAGTTAACCACAGACCTTCCAGAGAAGATCCTGTCTCCACCCCCATGCTACCACTGGAGCACTGATATTCCAGATGCAGGCTACTGAATCTGCTTCTGGTTTGTTTGATTATGTGGGTGTTGAAGATTTGAACTCTGGTCTCTACGATCGCAGAGCAAATGCTATCCAGTGACTCCCTGCTCTAGTTCCTACCATATTTTTTTATTCGATATATTCTTTATTTACATTTCAAATGATTTCTCCTTTCCTGGCTCCCCCCTCCCCGAAAGTCCCATAATCCCTCTTCCCTCCCCCTGTCCCCCCATCCACCCCTTCCCACTTCCCTGTTCTGGCATTCCCCTACACTGCTGCACTGAGCCTTTCCAGAACCAGGGACCACTCCTTCCTTCTTCTTGGACATCATTTGATATGTGGATTGTGTCTTGGGTATTCCAAGATTCTAGGCTAATATCCACTTATCAGTGAGTGCATACCATGAGTGTTCTTTTGAGACTGGGTCACCTCACTTAGTATGATGTTCTTCAGCTCCATCCATTTGTCTAAGAATTTCATTAATTCATTGCTTCTAATGGCTGACTAGTACTCCATTGTGTATATATACCACATTTTCTGTATCCATTCCTCCATTGAGGGACATCTGGGTTCTTTCCAGCTTCTGGCTATTATAAGTAGGGCTGCTATGAACATAGTGGAGCATGTATCCTTATTACATGCTGGGGAATCCTCTGGGTATATGCCCAGGAATGGTATAGCAGGGTCCTCCAGAAGTGTTGTGCCCAGTTTTTTGGAGAATGGCCAGACTGATTTCCAGAGTGGTTGTACCAACTTGCAATCCAATGAGCAGTGGAGGAGTGTTCCTCTTTCTCCACATCCTCACCAACACCTGCTGTCTCCTGAGTTTTTAATCTTAGCCATTCTGACTGGTGTGAGGTGAAATCTCAGGGTTGTTTGGATTTGCATCCTACCATAATTTAAAAAAAAAAATCAACAACATCCTCAGGTATTGCATTTGAAGCAAATGATGTTCACTGGACCCTTGAAACATGCACCATGGTGACCAGGAGACAATGGAAGAGTCAGGAAGGGGTACTGTCTCACCTGCCAGAGACTGCCCGACATCAACATCCTAGATCCACTTCAGGCCAAGTTATTTCTCCAGGTCTTTAGTCCCCTTTCTTGAAGAATTAGCTCATGCCTGGCTTAGAAACAGCATGGAGCCAGCCATCCTACAAGCGTTACCTTATTCTCTGTAACCCTCTGAGGTATTATCACCAACCCCATTTTACAGAAAAGGAACCTGAGAGCCCTGTCAGGAACCCCCGTCAGGGATTTCCCTAAGACTGTAGATCAGATAGAGGACTCATTTGGAGCGGGCCTGGATCTCTCTGGTTTTGAAACACGGAACAGGGTCTTCATTAATCAATCCGCACCGAGAGTCTCCTGTGGACCCCAGAGGCCTTGCTGGCTCTGAAGGTTGATTTTTCATTCCATTCCGTGGAGAAGGTCGGAGGAGAAAATGGTGAAGCAAAAATGACATATTTGAGAGGTAGCATGCTGTGAGAGGGGACGTGAATGCGTGTCCCTTCTAACCCACACACTGCGAGGCATTTGAAGCAGGTTGTTTCCAAATCTTTCTAAGCTTGTTTCCTGAAGTGAACACCCCCACCCACCCACCCCCTGAAAGGTTGAGATGAGCTCAGTGGAGAACTCAGTGCTGCACCCTGGGGCAACCAACCCCAAAACTGCCAGTCTTTTTCTCTGCTGGGGTGGGGCCACCTGCTCCCCGCGGTGTCAGTGTCCCCTTTCCCCCTTTCCCACGTGAGTTTCTGGTCATTCGTTCCCTTCCTCTTGCCTGAGGCGCTCTCCTGTTACTACCCAGAGGGCGAATGGGGGCAGTGAGGAGAGAGGTTCCAGTGGGGCTTTCTGAAACGCTGTCTATGGCGTGCTCAGTGTCCATGTCTTCCGGGGAGGGGGGGGGGTGCTCAGTGTGGGAAGGCAACTCAGCGCCAGGCAGTATAATCAGTAGAGACAATGGAGCGTGCCACCCACATCACAGCGAGTCGCTGAACACACCGCTGTTGCCACAACCTTTCAATCAAAGCAAAACAATGTCTTTCTAGACAGAAGAGAGGGCCCTCTCTGAATCAGAGAGCAAAAGGGTTTGTGCGGTCCTAGCGGAAGGAAGCGCTTCAGGTTCCAGTGCTGGGTCCCTTCCCAGCAGAAGGGCACACCGGTAGTGATGAACTACTGTGTGCCTAAAGAGAAGGTCCCATCTTGGCGTTTGGGGAGCGGGGGCGGAGCACTAAAAAGACTCATTTGAATCGGGAGAGAATGAAAATCATTCTTGTTCAGCGGCTTTGCAATTCTCGCTCTTCCCTTTTTGTTGGAGAGGCTGAACTGAAGGGCCCGGTCTAACCTACTCCATCCCCAACCACAACAGGAGGATAGCTGGTTAACAAGGGGCACCTCTCGGTTGCTTACACACACACACACACACACACACACACACACACACACACACGGACAGACAGGCACATGCATGCATGCGCGCGCGCACACCCACATGCATGTACATGCACACGCACTCTCCTTCACTACCTAAAATCCCAATCACCATCTAAAATCAACAAGAAACATTTCAAGACCTCAAAGGACACCTGAACAAAACTCAGGAAGGAATGAGTAATCATAAAGGAACGAACACAGAGGGCGAAACATGAAACATTCAACACACAAGAACACCAAGAGAAATCCAAATTATAAAGAAACAAGATACCGTGGCTGCTCTTTCAGTTACTGGAGGTTTTAAGAATGATCCCAGAGGAGGACCTTGCTTCTGTGTATTGAGTTCTGGAGAATGTATATGAAATGTATATGTATGAGAAATCTAAATACTTAAAACCCTAACAATAAACGCTCCTGTCTTGAGGGGTGCGGTTAGTTAATGTTGAGCGTACCTAACCCTCTGGAAACAAAGCCCTACTATCTGGCAAAGAAACTGTACCTCCTGGAAGCCAGTCCTGTTGTGCGAAAACCCTGCAAATTCACCACCTGATTCTTCTTTGTAAGAGCTTGTCTGTGTGTATGGGAGCCCTTAAAATCCACCTTCCCCCAGGTGCCAGACTTCACTCTGGACCTTTAAGTCTCCTGAGATATGCACGCATAGTGACTAGTACCCAGAATGACTCTCAGACACAGATGTGTCTGTAGAAGGGTCTGACACAGACAGCGATGGGGCTGCCTGAGAGAGCAAGGCTCAGCCCTGTGGGTGGTGGCACACACCTTTGATCCAGCACTTGGGAAGGCAGAGGCAAGCAGTCGGAGGCCAGCCTGATTTACAGACCAAGTTCCAGGATAGCTGGGGCCATATAGAGAAACCCTGTCTAGAAAAAAATGGGAGAGGGAGACAGGGAGGGGGAGGAGAGGGCGATGGGGAGGAGAGGGGGAGGGGAGAAGTGGGGAAGGGGAGAGGGGGAAGGAGAGAGGGGGAAAGGGGAGAGGGAGGGGGAGGGAGGGAGAAAGAGCATGTGCCAATGATTACCAATATATATGACACCTGCTTGTGCCCTATAAGAAGACTTTGGCGCTTCCCCACTGGGTTAAGTGTTATGCGTACAGCTGTGGCCTCCTGGGTTGTACACACAGAATGGTCTACTTGAGGGGTGGGGAGGAAAAACCTATCAGGGTTTTTGCTTTGTTTCTGCTCTCCTTGATTTTAAATTGCCACTGTTACTGTAACTTTGTCTACTGGGGAAGCATAGTCAAAAACACAACCCTAGGAAGTGTTGTCAGACACTTGCAGAACTTGAGCACGGCGGTGCACATCTGTAATCCCAGCACTCCGAAACTGAGGTAGGGAGGCTATGATTTTTAAGGCCAGATTAGGTTACAGAGTATGTCCTAGGCTAGCCTGGGGTATACAACGAGACTGTGTCTCAAAACAAAACATCAAAGAGTTTGTAGACGACTGCTCTCCGGAGTCATGGTATGGGGAATAGTTGCCAATCAAACTGTAAGGTCTAGGCTTGGACACAGTGGCATTGAGCTAGGACAAAGGGTTTGCTTTGACTGTGGGCAGGAGCAGTTCCTGGAGCGGGGCAGTGCCTAGCCTGCTGCCGTAGACATACTAACAGCAGAGTCAAGGTCCTTCAGCTGAAGCTTCAGCACCACTAGGATGTGAAGAAAGAGATGAACCGACTTTAGAGGTGAGTTCCTTTAAAAGAGTTCATGGAAACTGTGAGTTTTACAGATTGTCTGAAATGTTGTTTTTCTTTGGAGTTGCTTTCTTCCGCTTTCTCTCGAATCAAACATCTTATTTTTAAGGCCAGGCGATTGTCAGAAGTGACGCAGAGGGCTCTCCAGGAGGGCACCCTGCCAGACACCTGCAGCGTTTCACAGCGGGACCTGACAGTGCTTCCAAGGACCAGCACCAGCTACAAGCATCCCCATCTGGCCCCGTTACACCTCTCCCCTCCCTGCCCTTCCTCCTGGAACCCCCTGTTTTCTAGTTCTACGGTTTATCTCTGCGAGGGTGTTATATATATATAATGAATTGCATGGTACAGAACCATGTGAACCAACCCTTTTCTTATAAAGCACGACTCTCCAAGGATTGTCGCTAAGATCAATACTTGCCAACAGTTTCATTTTTGTTATTAAATAATATTCCTTGGTAGAGATGTACCACAAATTTATTTATTTTTGGACCACTGGAGAATAGTTGAGCTGTTTTCAGTTGGGGACTAGTTATGAAGATCCGTACCTCGGTGTTCAGGGGTTTTTGTTTGTCTAGGATAAATGCCTGGGGGGGCACCTGCGGGACTATAATATAACTGTACGCTTAGCTCTTAAAGAGATACTCTTCTCACAAACAGTTGTGGTCATTCACATGTTCACCAGCCGTGTGAGTGTGTCTCATCAACACCTGGTATTGTCATCACTTTGCACTGGGGGAGGGGTTTATGTATACGTACACACTTGTACGTGTGCGGGGGAGGGGCTTATGTATACGTACACACTTGTACATGTTCGTGGAAGCCAGAGGTTGCTGTTAGATAACTTCCTTGACCAGACCCCAATTTATTCTTTGAAACAGGCTTTCTCACTGGACCTGAAGTCCGTCCACTTGGGCTTACACAGTCTGGCAGGAGGTTTCCCGGGATCCTCCTGTCTCTGCTCCTCCAGAACTGAAGTCACAGATGCGTGCAGCTGTGCTCGGCTTTTACGTGGGTGCCGTGGATCTGAACTTAGATCCTCGTGCTTGCATTGCAAACGTTTTACCAACGGGGCCATCTTCCCTGCTCCATAATCTCTCTTCACTTTAATCTGTCTGCCACGTGATCTCTCGTTTGTATTTACCACATAGCTAGCCGTGCTGAAAATCCCATGTTGCTTTGACAGCTGAGTCTCTTCAGAGAAATATGTCTTCAACGTCTTTTGTCCATTTTAAAATCAGATTGCCGGATTTTCTTCAAAGGCTAAGTTTTAAAGGTTCTTTATGTATGTCATATATACTGGTTTGGGGACAGATAGGTGATTTGTAAAAACTTTCCATCAATATGTAGCTCACCTGTCCATTGTCAGCACATGGTCTTTTATAGAATGTTTTTAAGTTATGATAAAGTCCCATCTATCAGTTTTTCATTTTCTGGAGCTCTGCTCGCATCATTTCTATGAAAGGTTTGCCTTCGAAACCCTGGAAAGTTTGCTCGGTGCTTTAAAAACATAAACATAAACCAAAAGCAACAATAACAGCCTGGGCCTTAATATTATAGCCCAGTGTCTCAGGCTGGCTTCACACTCATAATACGTCTGCTGCCACGCCCCACACCGGAGCCCTAGGGTTTCAGGTGTGTACCACAATGTCTGGCTCCTTAAATTCTCATATAAAAGTTCCATAGTGTTGCATTTTGAACCAAGCCTGAGTCATTGCGAAGTTTTTGCTTGTTTGCTATCTGGATGGCTGATTGAGGGGGGGGGGAGGTTGCTGGTACTGTACAATTGTTCCAGCAGAAATTTCTGAAAAGGCCATTGAATTAATACTATATGTTTGGGAACACTGGATTAGTTAGCTGAAAACCCACCAAGTCACTGTGGTGCTGGAGGCTGGCAGTCCAGCTTACCACATGGCAGGCAGGGAGAATAGAGCAGGGGCACGCTAGTGCAGTAGTAGCCGTCTCCTCCCTCTCTCTCTCTCTCTCTCTCTCTCTCTCTCTCTCTCTCTCCCTCCCTCCCTCTCTCCCTCCCTCCCTCCCTTCCTCTCCCTCTCTCTCTCCCTCTCTCTCTCTCTCCCCCCTCCCTTTATCTGGGCCCCCAGCCCAACATTTAGTGTGGGTTCTCTTGACATCAGTTAATTCTCCCTGGGAAAGTTAGCAACGGTCAGAACCAGGGTGTGTCTCACCAATCTCCTGGACGATCCTAAACCCGACGGAGTATACTCTGATGACTAAATAACGGGAGCTTTTGTGTGTGATCTATTTCCAAATTCACTCCCTGGCCCTGTCGACCTCTGTGTCAGTCTTCCCGCCAGCACCTCGGAGTCTTAGTTACGTAGTTGATAATGAGCTGACAATCACTCAGGTTCATTCATTTCGCCTGGTTCTTCTTTTTCAAAGCTGTGCTCTGGTTTATTCCCTTCCCATATGCAATTTAGACTAATTGTGCCTATTCGTAAGGAGACTCTGCTGGAATGTTGATGGAAATTGCTTTTAATATATAGATATTTAATATATATTAATTATTTAATGTATATTTATTCAATATATATTTTAACATATCATATAATTTATAAATTATATAATATACTAATATATATTAAATAGAGAACTATTATATGTGTATATATTATATAACATATTAATATATATTAGATTTATAGAGATTATATACATATATATAGAGAGAGAGAAAGAGAAAGAGAGAGAGGCAGAGAGACAGACAGAGAGAGACAGAGAGAGGTAGGGAGAGAGAGATGATATAGATACAAATAGATATAGAAAGTATATATCCAATTACTTAGATCTTTGTGGGATTTTTTTTAGAACAAATAAAATATATCAATGTGCCTATATTATTAGGTTTACACCTTACTTTTCTTAATATAGTATCGTAATGTCATGTTCTAAGGAGTATCTAGAAATAGACTCAGCACTTCAGGAAATCTCTTACCTCAGAGAGGCCACAAATTTAACTGGAAACATATAATTTAGAAGGAGGTTAAGCAGGCAAAAAAGATTGGATTAAAAAAAATAACTTCAAAGTTCCTAAAGTTCTTCTGAGAAATAAAAATATTCCAGACCCATTAGATAAGAAGATACCATTAAAAGGTATTTTCCGTCCCAGAGACAGAAGGCACTCCAATAAGCCATGGCTTCTCTAACCACCACAGTCAGATCATAGAGGGAGGAGCAAAAGGAATCAGAAGAGAAAAGGAAAGCGTAAAAAAATAAAAGAGGAAAAGGAAAACATCCCAGAGCACGAAAATGCGTATCTTTAGATTTAAATTTGTTATCATGAAACCTCAGGAATGTACCGGTAATAATTGCAAAAATAAAATCCAAGAGAAGAGAAATAAGGAAGCCCCAGGCTGGCCTACAAGTGTCTTTCGATGACATTTCTAGCCATCCTAGAAAGGAAAGGAGAGATTCCTTCGAAAATCTCCAAAGGAGAATCCTGGGCTGAGCTATCAACCAATAACACCTACAATTTAACTTCCCACACACGCTGTTTCTAAGGAAGCTGCCATGGGCGTGTGGCACTGAACAAGAGAGCGGACCAAGGAGAAAGATAAGGGGAGGGGGAGACGAGGCCCGAAGCTGGGCTCGGCAGCTTCACCGTGGACCCAGAGCCATCGACCCCAAACAGAGCAGCACAGACCGCTCCGCTGCGGGAGAAAACGCGGCAGGATTCATGTTTCTGAGCACGGAGGGAAGATTTGGGAAAATTAAAGGCTCTTGATCTCGTGATTGGGAGTCTGTATTCCTGTCTCGAATCATCAGTCCAGGAGAAACACAAAGGCCTAAGGGGGAGGGAACGGTGACACAGAAATGAACAATAGTTATGTAGTTAGCAAGATGTGAATATTCATATCGGATGATTAAAATACTACTTGGTATTCCTGCCTGATTAGGAAAGACAGAGGAGGTGTATAGAAAGCTGGGAATGGCGACGATTGCACGGATAATAGGAAACAGAATTTAGCTTCCTTCTCCTATCGTCAAAATCCCAGCTTTGACTTCTGATTAAATAAAGTAGGACGAGAGACTGCTGCATGCAGTGTAAGTGCATGATGTGTAAGTGATGGAGACTCTGCAAAACTAGAGCGCGACTGAACCCTTTAGAGAGCCAAGGTTATGAGGAAGCCTAGATGAACTACATCCAGAAAGCAATAGCCCTTCCTAGACGTGAAGGCATGACTGTCTGCTACACTCCTGAGAGTCTGAAGTGGAAGGTACCCACCAGAGACCGGAGCTTTTACAATAACCGGTCACGAGTAGGCTGCCACAGCAGAATAGAGTCCTGAGGCTCCCCTGTGGCATACACCCCCAAAATAAACGTGGAGAGATTCCCCCACCCCCACCCCGGGGTACAGAAACTTTCTTACTGAGCCAGATGGCAGCTGCTGAGGATTGTACATGGGGGGCGGGGGGGGGGGGGAGAGTGCAAAAGTCAGGTTTAAAACGGAAACTACACAAAAGTCGAAGCGTCAAAGCCAATGGCACCAGGCTCACGTCGATCAGAGCAAAGTGGGCGTGGCTAGAGTGACTTCAGAGCAGAGACTATCACCCAGGAAGAAAGAGCCTTTTCAGGCTCGAGGATAAATTCATTGTGGCGGGGTATCATTCCTGAATGCTCATGCACTTCCTGATCCCACAGCTTCAGACACACCCACAAAACAAACAAATAAACAAACAAACAAAACTAGAAATTATTTTGTAATACAGATAGAACTGCGATGTAACAAATTTTGTCAGATCTACCTAAAACAATGGTTAGCGAAATTCATAGCTTAAAGTGCACAGATTAGAAAATTATAAACTTCATGTTCTGTACTCTTGCTTTAAGAGACTAGAACAAGAGCAAATGAAGCCCAAGGTAATAGGAGACAAGTTAATAAAAATTAGCAGCAACTGCTGAGATTTAAAAACGGACGAATCCTACAGAAAAAGCAATGATTTCGTCTTTTAAAAGTTAATGTAAACCAGGCAGTGGTGGCGCACGCCTTTAATCCCAGCACTTGGGAGGCAGAGGCAGGTGGATTTCTGAGTTCAAGGCCAGCCTGGTCTACAGAGTTCCAGGACAGCCAGGGCTATACAGAGAAACCCTGTCTCAAAAAACCAAATCCAAAAAACAAAACAAAAACAAACAAAAACAACAAAAAGTTAATGTAAGTGATAAATTCTTAATTAAAGAAACTAAAGGAAAGAAGAAAGGAAGTCCGACAAAAAGTTAATGTAAGTGATAAATTCTTAATTAAAGAAACTAAAGGAAAGAAGAAAGGAAGTCCTCATATCAGGCAGGAAGACAAGGCGCCTCGGCAGTTACCACAGGCATTTAAATGGCAGGGGATGTATACAGAACAATTTTATACAATAAATTGAATAAATGAACATTTTTAAGTATTCGAAAACCATACCTCTCCCAAATAGACAGTAGAAGATAAATACATCTTCAAGGCATCTAATAGCTTTCACAGACATTAGAATTACATACCCCAACCCCCAAGAGAGCTCTTGACTCAAATGGCTTCACTGGTGAATTCAAGCCATGGTTTTGGGAAGGATCAATACCAGTGTCAGAGAAGCTTATTAAGAAATGATAGGAGACAGAACTATTCCTAAGCATAGTTTGGGAGGCAAGTAAAGGCCAGGTACCTCAAGATGGCCAAGATCTTTCATAAAAAAACTAAAAGTTAGCTGGGCAGTGGTGGCGCACGCCTGTAATCCCAGCACTGGGAGAAGAGGCAGGCGGATTTCTGAGTTCAAGGCCAGCCTGTTCTACAGAGTGAGTTCCAGGACAGCCAGGGCTACACAGAGAAACCCTGTCTGGGGGGTGGGGGGGTTGGGGGAAACAACTAAAAGTTAATAGTATATAAACACAGAAATTCCTTCAGACTCCTAACAACTCAGACCCAGCAGACTTTAAACGATTCATTCGCCATGACCTGATAATCGGTTTAACATTAGAAAATTAATCAATGCAACTCAACCACATCAACAGACAAAAACAGGAAAAAAAATCAGATAAAATTCAGTACTCAACACCCACACCAGCACGGGCCAGGAAGCTGGCAAGAGACGGAAGTCTCTCAACCTCTTAAAAGGAATCCACAAAGCTCTACAATTATCATCATACTCCATGGTGAAAGAAATCTTTCCCCTAAGATCAAGAACAGAGTAAAACCTTTCAACCTCATGCGGGAAGTCCTGACCAATGAACCAAGGCAGGAACGAGATAAAAGGTACTGCAAAGGAAGAGCGAATCTGACTTTATTTTAAAAGCCATAAAAATATTCCTAAAATTGAAAATAAGATAAAATAAAAAACATTAAGTCTTTATTAGAAGCAGATATAAATTCAAAATGGGAGAGAATTAGGTTAAACGGGGCAGGATTGAGGAGTGTGGGGTAATGCACTGAGTTTTGCAAGCTTTATAAGATTTGGAGTCTTTTGGGGGCTTTCAAAATCTTTGTTTTACTTTGATAAAAACGCAAATTAAATTGAAGAGAAGAAGACAAAGTTCTCAGCAGGCATTAACTCTATTTCTTGAGCTTCAACTATTTCTTCAAAGACAATTGCCTTATTGCATAAAGCCTTCTCCCTTGGCCAGCACCCTAGAAATTAGTGTTGAGTGAGTTCTGTGCTCTTTGAAAGCAAAGCATCTAACAGCTAAGAGATATTTAAAAATGCAAGTGCGCTTTCGGTTATTAATAGATTTCAATCAGCCCTTGAAATAAAAATAAAGATGTAAATTGTATGCATAATTAATGAGTTTTAGAAATTGTTCCGTGGCGAGGATGAATAGTTTTTGGCTGCGAGCCCCAAGGATAAGGAACTATGCTAATACAGAGATTGTCAGTGAGTCAGGGCTGTGTGTATGCCGTGTAAACACGTGTTGAAGATTTGCATAAATATTTACATATATGAATCTGTTGGTGACCATCAGCTAAATGTCATTGAGGTACCCCACCACACACACACACACACACACACACACACACACACACACACTTAATTTAGGCATGCTATGTTATTTCTTTCCTTTCCTAGAATTCGATAAATGTTTATAATTTGTAACATGAAAGAAAACTTCATCTAAGCTGAAAAAAAATCCACGCGGGGTTTAGATTTACGCCATGCACCTCTAATGTTAGTTTTCTGTTCTATTTCTTTTTCCATCTCTCTTGCTCCCCTTCCCTCCTTCTAGCCTAGCTTCAACTTCACAATCCTCCTGCCTCTGCCTCCTGAATGCTTGGATTCCAGGTCTGTGCCATCACATTCTACAGCTATCCTTTTAGTGGGCAGAGTCTAACCAGGGCCCTGGGGTTCAAACTTAGAATAAGCGGCCTCTGAGAAAGAGACCCACGAGCTAGAAGAATCCACTTCGGAATGGGTCAGAGCGGAAATCATGATTAACCTTTCAAAGTCTCACTTGAGTAGGACTCGAGGTGCTTAGAGCCACGCATCTTTCCCCACAGCCAACAGGAATCTGGCCTCTGCAGAGGGAGTTGGTCTTGTAAAATAGTCTACTCTGTTTGAAGGTATTTTTGCCTACTTCCCTGTAGACCCAGCCTATGAGTTTCAGTTACAGCTTCTTGGATGATCTTTCTGACTCGTCAATGGGAAGCTTTGTTTGAGATCTTCGAAGGTATCGAGCACAAGTCTGTGTTCTTCGTTGTGTTCAAGCATCTGAATTCAGTTCTTTCAACCCAGGCCAGAGGAGAAATTAAGGAAAGGGGGAAAAATAGCATAGCATGCTTAAATTAAGGGGGGAGGGGGCTCAGTGACCTCAGCCCCCTTCCTAACTCCTTCAATTGCCGCCCTACTGCCGATATCACGGGACACTGCTGCATGATTGGACATTGCTCAAGTGCCTGCACAACAAACATGTAAACATTCTCCCCGATTAAGATAACATCACGCGGAGAAGAACAGAGACGCGTGCTCGATAAAGAACACTTTACAAGGCCAGTGCCCTCGGCAGAATGCAGATTCCTGTTGGCTGTGGGGGAAGATTCGTGGCTCTCAGCACTACTCAAGTGAGACCTTGAGACGTTAATCATGATTTCCACTCTGACCCATTCCGAAGTGGATTCTTATGGCTTGCAGGTCTCTTTCTCAGAGATCACTTACTCTAAAGTGGGTTTTCTCTAAACCCCAATGCCCTGTTTAGTTATTTCCTGACACTCCTTTTGATGTACCTTTCCGGCTAGAATTTGAGTGTGAAATGTCTCTCATAGGCTCATGACTACTGGGGACTACTTGGTGGAGGGACCTCATAGCCTCCACAACTCCATCATGCCTTCCTGTTGGGAGGGACTCCAACCCTTAAAACCGTGAGCCAGAATAAACCTTTCCCCTCCTACTTTGTTTCTCTCAGGCATTTGGTCAGAGCAAGACCAAGGTAACACACACACTTACTTTAAGACCAAAGTAACAAGAACACTTAGTTTCCACTTACTTGGCTTGTCTTCCTCACAAAAGCGGGTGTTCTTTGAAGGCAGGAACATTGTTTGTCTTATCACCGCATGTCCTATGTCTGACACCTCATGTCCTATATACCGGGTTTGGGAGCATCTGAGACATGTTTTATAATTTCAGTACCCAGAATTTATTGGTTTTGTTTTGTTCTGCTTTATTTTAAGACTCAGACATAGTCTAATGAAAGCCTTTGCTGAAAGGGTCATGAAGGAGGCAATTATCTGTAAAAATGTGTAGCGTATCTGATAAGACGTGGATGCCAAAGTTACCAGTACTGCTTAGCCACTGCCTTTAGCATCATCCGAGTATTCTCTAGTCAAAAACAAAAACAAACAAACAACAACAACAACAACAAAAAACCCCAACGATTGCTGGAAGTCATGCTGGGCACATGCACGTGCTGTGTGTTTTATTCATGTAGCGATTGCTTTACGTACGCATGTAAGCAGTACGCGTGTGATCATGTAATCACTAGGGATATATCCATGCTATTACTTCTTCCTTCTATTTCCTGGGGATTGATACAGACCGGAGAGATCACTGAGCACAGCGGTTCTCAGTTTTCCTAATCCTGCGACCCTTTAGTTCAGTTTTTCTTGTTGTGACCCTTATCCATAAAATTATTTCATTGCTACTTCATAACCGTAATTTTGCTACTGTTATGAATCCTAATGTAAATGATATGCAGAATATCTGATATGTGACCCCTGTGAAAAGGGTCATTCCACATGCCCCAGGGGGATCACAACCCACAGGCTGAGAACTGATGCATTAGAAGAACCCAGTGGACTCCCCAGAACAGTTTAGAAAGCTATTCGTACGTGCTCTCTCCCATGGGTCAGGGTGTGAATACACTGACTTTCAGCATGTTTCAAGCTTAAGCAAACTGATTCTATCTGAGCTGTCTTTCCATTAGCCAATGAAAAGTGATTACACTTTGACTTGGGGACGTTCAGCCAAAATGAAACATTGGTTCCTTTAAACCCACCCTGAAATGAAATGCACCAGGTAGGCACTATTTTAGGAGTTAGGTTCTGAGGCGAGACAGGGCTCTATCTGAAGGGGCTGTCTGTTGGTATCTGTACTGGCTGGTTTTGTGTGTCAATTTGACACAAGCTGGAGTTATCACAGAGAAAGGAGCTTCAGGTGAGGAAGTGCCTCCATGAGATCCAGCTGTGGGGCATTTTCTCAACTAGAGATCAAGGTGGGAGGGCCCCTGGTGGGTGGTGCCATCCCTGGGTTGGTAGTCTTGGGTTTTATAAGAAAGCAAGCTGAGCAAGCCAGGGGAAGCAAGTCAGGAAGCAGCATCCCTCCATGGCCTCTGCATCAGCTCCTGCTTCCTGACCTGCTTGAGTTCCAGTCCTGACTTCCTTTGGTGATCAACAGCAATGTGGAAAGTGTAAGCTGAATAAACCCTTTCCTCCCCAACTTGCTTCTTGTTCATGATGTTTGTGCAGGAATAGAAACCCTGGCTAATGTGAAATCTGTCCAACTTGTACAGTAATGACCAGTCAATACTAATACATTTCAACTCCAACTAGCAAGCAACAGCTGAAAAAGCTTACTGGTCCTAGAGAGAGACCATTCCCTGTTGATGAGTGTATGGTTTCCTTCTCATAGTTTGAAAAACTTAACAATGGCCCTGTATTATTCTGTTTTTAATCACTACTGTGAAATACACAAAACCATACACATACTGAAGACAGAGTTTCTTGAGCTCAGTTTTAGATGCTGAGAGTTGAAGATATATGTAGCCATGCCAGTTAGCAGAAGGCATAATAGCACATATGATAGGAAGAAATCAGGAAGAAATCGTATTGCAAGACAGTAAGCTAGACAGCAACCCAGGGGCAAGCTCACGGTTTCCTTTCGAGGTGTGTGTGTGTGTGTGTGTGTGTGTGTGTGTGTGTCTGTGTGTCTGTGTGTCTGTGTGTGTCTGTGTGTCTGTGTGAAAGTATGCATAAACATGTGTGTCCATGAGTGTATATGGCCAGAAGCTACCTACCTTGTTTAGGGGTGTTTTGTTTTGTTGTAGATAATCTCCCTGGCCGGGTCACCGAATAGGCACCTGGGCTCACTGGCTAGCTAGCAGTCTCTAGGGATTTGCTTGACTTTGCCTCCCTGGCTATAGAATTAGTGACACCAGCTATTTTTTTTTTCATCTCTGGGAATTGAACTCAGATCCTTACACCCACCCCTCAGCAGCTTACTGACCACGTATCTCAATCTCATGTTCCCAGGAACTTTTTTTTTCCCTCCATGGTAACAATTTGAATCCTTCCTGGCAGCAACAGCGCTATCAAAATCTAGCAACCCCCCCCCCAGCCCAGCACCTGCCCACACACCTCTGTTCTACCACATCCCCAGACTGAAGACCAAGTCTCCAACACATCAACCTTTGGGAAGCGACAGCTATGCATGGTAGGTGCAATGAATTAAAATGTATATTCATCATTTTGATGGATGTGTGGGTTTATCTATGGCCTAGATTCCTCAAGTTGAAATTTTTGCATCAAAAAGTGAGAATGTTTATAGAACTACAGGAGGTATTTTTGACCTGCCGGTAAAGATGCCGTACCAACGTGCACAGCTGCTAGCCATCCAGGATCAGTCTCTTCTTCCTACCCTCTCTCACAATTTAGATTTGTTTCATATTTGCTTATCCAGTGGGGTAAGCGTGGTACTTCAGCGCGGCCTTATTCGTTTCTCTTACTATCAGTAGAAGGGACCGCTTAATTCATGTTTGGTGTCGCCTGTATTTTAGGGAACTGTGAGTGAAGGAACTTTTATTCATTTTCTTTGGGTTGAATAGTTTTCCGTTGGCATTTGCAAGAGTCTCCCTTATGTAGGAAGTTAGCCTTCTGATTCTGAGATGAATTGCAAATACTTCCCCCCCACACACACACACACATAATCATTTGTCTTTTTACTTTGCTTAAAATAATTTTACGAGGCAGAGAACCTTTCCCCCTTTTTTATGTTGTCAAGTTCATTACTGTCAGGTTTCACTTCAGTGTTATGATGATGCCTCCATTCGGAGGGAACAATTAGTTTCTTCTGGTAATTTTGACTTTGATCGCTATTTGAATTATTTTGGTGAAGAGTGTGAGATATGTAGTCAAGTCCCTCGATGCCTCCCAGCATGTCAGCACCATTTATTAAGTAAACCCTCCCTTCCACAACGATCCAAGGTTTCACCACAGCGAAGTAAAGCTTCCCACTCGATGTATAATGTTTTGCTATTGTTATTCAACGATTTTTAGATCATCCTACAGAAATGTTTGACATGTTTCCTATGGGCACTACCTTCATAACTCTTGACTTATTCCTGTACATTTTCCCTTTTTGTTGTTATTTTGCTAACACAATTGAGTGTGTTTCTCTCATTAGTATCTCTTGGCAGTCTGATGTGTTAGCTTTTCCATTTGTTTTGCTTATTTATAGAAATGTTATACTTGCTTTCTGGAGCTTCAGTATGCAGGGTGGCTGCATCCTGAGTAGAGCCCAGAGCTTCTCAACCTTCCGAATCAAATGCTGCCACCCTTTAATACAGTTCATTTTGTGGTCACCCCCAACCATAAAATTATTTTGTTGCTACTTCATAGCTATAATTTTGCTACTGTTATGAATTGTACCATAAGGGCTCAGAACCATTGGAATCATTGGGACCCATATGGTAGGAGAGAGAGAGAGACACCTGACCTTTAAGTAGTCTTCAGTCCCCCATGAGCACGGCCTGGCATGTGCCTATTATTTACACACAGACAAGAGCAAATAAATAAATGTAATTTAAGAATAATCTCTCGCTTCCTGTCCCAGCCGCCATGGGAGAGCAGCAACCATGGCCCTGCACTACCCCATGGCCGTGGGCCTCAATAAGGACCTCAAGGTGATGGAAGCTGGCCAGACACAGCCGGCACTGCGGGTGACCCAGGAGGTGTGCAGCTTTGCGCCCTACGAGCGCCCCCCCCCCCCACTCCATGGCGTTGCTCAAAGTGTCCAAGGACAAACTCGCACTCAAGTTCATCAAGAAGAGGGTGGGCCAAGAGAAAGCGGGAGGGGCTGAGCTACGCGCTGGCAGCCATGAGGAGGGAGGCAGCGGCCAAGAAGGATTGATAACCCTCCTCCAATAAAAGATCATTCCCACAAAAACTGCCCATAACAGAGGTCTGAGTCGGTAAGGGATAAGTGTGTCTGATGGACAGTGATTAGGGGGCACAGAGAGAGCCTCACGGCAAGACTGAAAGTGCACCAGAGGAGAAGAATGGGGGCTAAGGCCGCGTTTGAAGAGGGGACAGTCAATGCTCCAGAACAAAGGCAGGAATGAGTCAAGAATTCCACCGTTAGGTTGAAAACTGCAAACAACACACACGCGTTGGAGTGTAGTCACACCTGCATGTACAGGCTACAGTGGAAGGACACTGGGTGCTCTTGAAGGAGGGACAACTAAAACAGCCAGCTTCTCAGCTGCAATTGCAGGAGCCGGTGAAGGAGAGGGACCGACATCTTCAGTGTACCCCAGCCTAGAACTCGTGACATTGGGGACACTACCTTACAGTAATGGGATAGAAATGAACATATTTCTGGAAACAAAGCAGAAGGAAAGTGTTTTTTTTGCCACCAGCAGTGCGTCTCTAAAGGAAAGGCCACAAAGGAATTCAGGAATTAAGTAGAAGGTGTAGACACAGGAGGGAAGAGAATGCAGACTCACATAATTCTGGGAAGAGTTGTGGCCAATCGGGGCAAGAGAAGATAAGGATCATCATTGGGGAGCAGAGAAATAAAGATCAAGGCCATGGTGAGATTTTATTTCCCATCCATTCTGTTATAGAAAAATGACATGATTTGGGGAAACTCCAAGTCTTAGTAGACATGTGTCGCCACGGGCTTCCTATCCTGTCTTGAGGAGACTGTACTCTGGCAAACAGTGCGCCATACATATCTCCTAAGTTCAATGCTAACGTGTATGTTCCTGTGTTTAGGGAAGCTCTTAAAGCCATACAGGGGAGACAATGTAAACAATGTTCAAATCATATGATCTATCGAAACGTGGAAATCCCCTCCAGCGTGATTAGTAACAGGGTAAGTGGATAAACTATGGTATATAGACAGTCACACAGAGAGTCAAGACAGTCAAGATACATGGGGTACAGCTACCTGGGAAGTTTTGTATCAAATATTATATGCAGACCCCAAATTAAAGGCAAAGTCTTCCACAAGACTCCCCTCATTTCAGATGCCAGCCGCTCGTTTCGGGGGTCCTCAGGCCACCTGCCTTTGTAATCACTGCTGTACATTTGATGACTTCCAGGATTCCTTCGGGTTGGTACTTCACTGTCAGAGAGTCACTCCGCTTGTCATGGCCAGTACTCTATAAAGCCCATAGACAGGGAGAGAGATGTATGTGAGCAGGTTTACACCCTTTCTCCATGACACCAGGTTACTGGTCTTCCAAAAGGTGGATGAATCCTTAACAATTGGAAAGGTCCACTGCATTTGGAGCTCAGAGTTTGGGGGAGTGGAGATATTCATATCTTCACTAGATACGGGTGATAAAAGCACTGGACACATCTTTAAACTCAATGTCTCTCCTCCTGTCCCCTTCATGAAGGCAGGCTCAGTTCCAACCCTTTAAGCCTACAGCGGAGTCTGGCGGTGAGACCCCCTTCCTAAGGCAGTCTGACACCCCCCCAAGTCATTTCAACAGTGTGATAAGCACACTTCTACTGCTCAGGGCATTCCGAGGATTTTTGGAACTCTGTACCAGGGACCCAAGTCAAAGGACACACTAATTCTTTATTTCGTAACAACTTCCTAATAAAAAATCCAGCAGACCCAATCTCCATCCTGAGGTCTATTTCCAGGAAATGTGACTTAAGATAACTGTTGCCAGGAATGGCTTGAGGAAACACGAGTGATTATTTAGCCCCAACTGTTCTGTTCTTTGGAGAGCTGGGGAACCCAAGAGCTCAGTCTTTGCTGAGGTGGCCCTACTATGTCTGCAGGCTCCATTCTGAGAGCACATGACAGTGTCGCTGCTTGGGCGAGCACCAGATTTTAAAAAGGCTCTTGGGCCTGGGTAGTCCTACTGTTTTAGTTTTAGCTATGGACATGCCAATGAGTAACCTGCATGTATTGTTAACCATTTCTTTGTAGTGAGAGCAGCACAGCGTTTGGTTGCACAGAGCCTGGGTGGTAGAGATCATGCCCTTTACCATTGTTGGTATTCTGTCCAAGCTCCACCCCACAGTTACCTGGCAATAGCCAGGTATGCCCCACCCCATATGCCTGGCCCACTCTAAGAGGGGCTGCCTGCCCCTCCTCGCTCTCTTTCCCCTCTCATCCTCTTAGCTCTCTGCACTCTCACCTCTCTGCCCTCCCCCCTCTCTCCACGTGGTCATGGCCGGCCTCCACTCCTCTCTACTCTCTCTCTCTCTCTCTCTCTCTCTCTCTCTCTCTCTCTCTCCCCCCCCCCTCCACGTGGTCATGGCCGGCCTCCACTCCTCTCTCCTCTCTCTCCTCTCTCTCTCTCTCTACTATACCATTGACTCTCATCCTCTTCTCTAAATAAACTCTATTCTATACCATGTTGGTATGTGTGTGGTCCTTCAGGGGAAAGGGGATGCCTGGGCATGGGCCCGCTTAGGTACACCCCTCCCCCACGCCGCCATGCCATACTCACTAATACCCTTTCTTTCTTTCAAATCCCAACAACCATGATCTCAGTATGCTGTCCACAGACACGATAAACACAGACCCATGAACTGCAGCTAGCAAAACCACAGTGCTCTACAACAAACGCTTTCTTCGAGTAGAAGGGCTATGCTTCAAGACAGGAATAAAAGTCAGATGTTGAGATGGGCTATGACCCTTGCTGGCAACCCAGGTTTGGGAGGCTGAGGTAGGAGGAGTTGAGAGTTCAAGGGCAGGCTGAGCTATGAAGAGAGACCATTTTAAAAACAGCAAGCTAACTAGCCAACCAGCAAACCAACCAAACAACCAACAAATAGACAACAGATGTGATGGTGTGTGCCTACCGCTGACCTCTCAAAAACCTGAGATAAGGCATTAACGTGAGCCCTGGATGGTTAAAGCCAGTCTGGATGACATGCATGGTAAGAATCCATCTCAAAATAAAACATTAAAATATGATTTTATATATATATAGTATAAATACCTAAATTAATAACAAAAGCATCAACATAAAGGGCTATGCATCATAGATAACCAGCCTACTAGGCTCTCTGTGTTACTGGCATGCAATAGGCTTGCTTACACCACAAACATGAGCCAAACTTACTTAGCACCGTGACCTATGACAGCTACTATGATTCTAGGCAATAGGAAATTCTCAGCTCCCTTACCCTTTAATGTGGGAGTTTGCACTCAAAAGCACCAACCCTATTTGGTAGCTAAAGGCATCCCTGGCTTCTTACTCTCTCCTTAAACATCACGCTCTCTCACCCATCTTATCTCCAGAATGCCAACACTGTCATGTAGAGAGTCATTGGTATGGCATGATGTGAAATCTACGGCAATTGGCAGTTCTGAGTTCTGAGGCTTTTGCGGTTTTTCTTTCTATGCTATCAAGCCTTTCTGGGATCATAGCCTCTTTCCTACCAGCCATTTATTGGAGCACTTCCAGAAGTCACCCTCCCCACCAACTTCCCAAATCAGCCTTCAGTCTGTAGATGTCCAGTGTCTCAGACATTGACCTCAGCCATGAAAATTCTTTTTCCCCCCCTCTTCTGTGATTGTCCACAGTCACCTTAACCCGAATCCTGAGAGTACAATGGACTTACTGGAGCAGAAAGTCTAACTGCAGCAGGTAAGGAGAGCCTGGAGTTTTCCCAAAGCAATGCCCTCCCCAACGCGGATTTAAATCAGCGCTTAGAGAGCAGGCACAATCCTGCGCATGCGCATTCTATATAGATCGCGCGTTCAAAGCAGCTAGAGGACAGAAACTCCTGGCATGCTGTTTGCTGTTACAATCAACCAAGTTTACTCCAGCTTGCTAGATAGAACCAGACAGAAGTGATTCAGTCAACTTGATTGCCTTAGATATTTCTCTACAGAGTTCTGACCAAAACAAAAAGGATCCCTGCTGTGGATAGCCATGGGCTTGTATTTTGATGCTAATTCTACTTCTGGGAGGGGCTGCAGATGAGGAGTTAATCCTGTATACCTGTCCCTTGAGAACCTTCTCCCCACCTTAACCTTTTAAAAAAAGGCTAGAGCCACTGATTGGGCAGGAGGAAGGAGGAGGAGCTGAGAGTTTGGGGGAGGAGAAAAGGATCAAGGGGGGGGGTGGGGAGGGGAGAGGGAGGGGGAAAGGGGGAGGAGCTACGGAGGATCGATGGAGAGGCTGGAGAGAAGCTCGTGGCCTGGAGAAACCACAAGTTATATGGGATAATATAGATGGGAATAGAGTAGTGTAGTGGGAGATCCGCCCAACCTAGGTGTATAGCTGAGATTTTTTTTTTTTTACCAGGTAATTGGGTTGGAAAAATACCGCAACAGATCCCAAACTCCGAAGGTGCCACTGATGCACATCAAAGGAGTGGCCACCTCTGTTTTTTTCCCCCACCCTTTAATGTGGGAGTTTGCACTCAAAAGCACCAACCCTATTTGGTAGCTAAAGGCATCCCTGGCTTCTTACTCTCTCCTAAAACATCACGCTCTCTCACCCATCTTATCTCCAGAATATTTCTCAGAAGTCTGCCTTCCTGCCCCTGTGTGTCCACTGCTCCGCTGTCAACCTCCACCCGCGGGGCTGGAATAAAATATTCTCTTGTCTGCTTCCACCGTTTTGTTCCCCCTTCAAGCACTTCCGCTCTGAAGAGGTGAGAGTGTTGCCCTTAAAAATTCATTTCCATCCCTTATTTTCTCAATAAGCTATAAAATAATAATGCTATCTATAGTAAGTCAAGTCCGAAGATGTACGTAGTAATAAAAGAAGCCAGGACCCTCCTTTTCTCTCCTGTGCCCTCTCCTGTTTCCTTCCTTCCAAGAATTGCCCTTCTATCAACTCCGTTGTCGAGACAACATTATGGGCTCAAGAGATAGGTAAATCGCTCAGTGGGTAAATCGCTGTCTCTCCACCCCTATCCCACCCCGCACACACCAAAAGAGACTGAGCAGAGAACATCGTGTTTTATAAACAGAGAAGCCTGAAGAAGGCAGAAACGGAGACGAAAAGGAACAGCCTTGGTTTCAAAGGGACTTTCCTGGTCCAAGTTAATTAAACTGGAGAGGAAACTCGACTATCCATCAGCTAAAAGTGGCTTGTCTGGGTCCAGCTGTTATCTCTTACTCTGTTGATCCCTCAGAAAGTCAAATAAACAACTGGCTTGGCTGGCTTGGTGGCCTGCCAGTTCAGCTCCAGTGACTCCATTTTGATCTGGCCATCCCGCCCAGCGCGGGAGCCCACTCCCAACCAATGTACTAACCGCTCGTGACAATAATGAAGCCCTCTGCCCGAAGAGCTGACATTTTCTTCTTTGCTCTCTCCGCTAGTCTACAGTGAGAGGCCCTTCCCTATCTGGACGCAGACTCAAAGGATGGAACGGGCCCCCTCTCCAGCCCAGTAGGATAAAAGAAGAAAGAATGAAGGGGAACGTAGAGAAACAGGGGTGTCTAACAGAAAGACTGGGTGTTTTCTTACACAAATGGGGTCACACCACGCAAACTACTGTTTCTTCTGTCTCCTTCATCTAACGGTGCACCACCGCAGAAGCCCTTCCTCTTCCTTCTTTACGAAGGTCCTTTGCTCTTTTAAAGCCTCTTGACCTTGCTGGTTTCATCCTCTCTGAACAACTGTCACATTCAGTTCATCTGTTTACAGAGGATACTGTAATAAACGTCCTTGTACACACACACACACACACACACACACACACACGTTTGTAGAAGAGACTCCCAAGTGGAGAGCACTCGTTTTTTATTGCCGCCCCCCCCCCATCCCCAGCTCTCCAGCCTTGTATGGATGCAATTCATGCTTCTTGAAAGGGCAGATAACCTTTTCCTAGTTATCTCTTTTGGGATGTCTACCTCACTTTCTGGGATCATAGTCTCTTTCCTACCAGCCATTTATTGGAGCACTTCCAGAAGTCACCCTCCCCCCCACCCCCCCACCCCCCACCCCCCACCCCCACCCCCCACCCCCCACCCCCCACCCCCCACCCCCCCACTCCCCACCCCCACTCCCCCACCCCCCACCCCCCCACCCTCCCCCCCACCTCTGGTCAGCCAACCACTTTTCCTTCTCTGCCAGTCAGGTCTGTTGTCAGATCCTCCAGGGACCTGCCTTGTCCCTCTCCTTACCTGCGCCCTGCCGCCACACCGGGCTGACTCTTTCCTTTCTTGCAGTCTGAATTAGCTCAGGGACTGAGGAGGGTGTTCACATCTTACCGGTCTCTATCTTCTGAGTGTAGTGTCTAGAATGTGGCAAAGGTAAATATAGGAAGAGCATATATTAAGATTTGATCTTACCCTCACCCATATTCTGTTAAAAGTATTGGATTAAAGTGTGGGATCTATGAAGGTGAGGCTTCCTGGGAGACCCTTGGGTTATTGCCGTAGGTGTGTCCTTAAAGGGGACTCTCAGACGCAGACCCCTCCTCTTCTTCCCTTTGGTTTCATGGCCTCAGACCAAGCAATTTTTTTGTTTGTTTGTTTGTTTTTTGTTTTTTCGAGACAGGGTTTTTCTGCATAGTCCTGGCTGTCCTGGAACTCACTCTGTAGACCAGGCTGGCCTCGAACTCAGAAATCCACCTGCCTCTGCCTCCCAAGTGCTGGGATTACAGGCGTGTGCCACCACGCCCGGCTGCAGACCAAACAATTTTTATCCCTTCATATTTATGTTCCTGTCTTGATGTGACAACTTGCCACAAGCCCAAAACAACGAGGTCAATGGATCCTGAACAACAATTTTCAAAACTGTAAGCCAAAATAAAGGGTTTTTTTTCTCTTTCTAACCTGAGTATCTGTTATTTTGTTATAGTGACAGAAAGCTGACAACCACAATGCCTGTACAATATTGGCTGGAAGATGTAAGATTATTTTCCAACAGTGTTTCACTAGTTACTGTCTATGTTCAGTTATGCTGTCTATCAGGACTGTGACGAAAAGCATCCCTACCCTAAGAAGGATAGGGAGCCTGGGGAGCCTTTTTGACAACACAAACCAAGGAAATCTCCTTTGTAACTAAATTTCCCAGCAAGAATATCTGTTAGGATTCTGTCTAAACTCCACCCCACAATTATCTGGCAATAGCCAGGTATGCTCTGGCCCACTATAAAAGGGGCTACTTACCCCTCCTCTCTCTCTCTCTCTCTCTCTCTCTCTCTCTCTCTCTCTCTCTCTCTCATTGCTCTTGCCTCTTGGTACTCTCACCTCTCTCTGCCACTCTTGGGCTCTCTTCCCCTCCCCCCTCTCTCCACGTGGTCATGGCAGGCCTCCTCTTCTCTTCTCTTCTCTTCTCTTCTCTTCTCTTCTCTTCTCTTCTCTTCTCTTCTCTTCTCTTCTCTTCTCTTCCCTTCCCTTCCCTTCCCTTCCCTTCCCTTCCCTCCTCTCCTCTCCTCTCCTCTCCTCTCCTCTCCTCTCCTCCTCTTCCTCTTCTTTTTTTTCTCTCTCTCTCTGTCTCCACTATGTCATTAACTCCCATCCTCTGTCTTGAATAAACTCTTTTCTACAGCATGTCTGTGTGTGTCTGGTCCCTGGGGGGGGGAGGGGGGAGAAAGGGTGCCTGGGCATGTACCCGCCTAGGCACCCCCTTCCCCCCCACACTGCCATATACTATTCTCTAAACCTCTCTCTCTTATGAACCCAACATTTGGTGCTGAAACCTGAGAACAACAATATCCACCTCACACTAGTGCAAAACCTTTCACTTAGAACCAGATAGCCAAGATCTTACATTCCCACAATGGTTGGGCTGTGAGGGATGAAAGGCAAGAGTGTGTAGATGCTCTATGATCTCAGCAAGACAAAACCAACCAACCAACCAACCAGCCAACCAACCAACCAACCAACCAACCAGCTAACCAACCAACTAAACAAACAAACAAACAAACAAACAAACAAACTCCATATTCACTGGCCAGGCAACTCTACTAAGACAGAGATGAAACCTTGAGGCTTTTCATCCAGGATATTATTTAAGTGAAAACACCTTCATCCTAGAACAATTGTCACGAAACTATCTTTGCCTTTGTCTATAGACTCAGACTCCTGTTATGAAGAATAAAGACTAACCCTTTTGCATTTGACTTAATTTCCTGAGAAATGGTGACCATACTGTGCTCAAACATTCATCTTGGTCATAGAACAAAAGTTAGTTGTTTCCTATATGAAGAAATGTAATCAACACATTGTTCATTTCTGTATCCCCACCCCACCCCCAGTGTCAAGTTACCATAATTACCTTAGCTGAGGTGTTCATTTCTGTATTGTTTTTCTGAGTGTTAGGTTACTATAATTACCTTCGCTGAGGCCCACAGTTTTGAAGATAATCCCAGCAGCAGTGACCACCATTTGCAGCATCCTTTGCTTGCTCTGCTTTGGGCTAGGTGGGTACCATTGCTCATCCTCGTGGTTCTGAAGGGCAGGTGATTTCATTTCCATTTTGTAATTTCAAGTGTGAACCACACACATAAAGCTAACACTTACTTGACTTAGGGTTACACACCTTTAAAAGCACGGCTTTGGAAGCCAAATGTTCAAGAACTGATAGTCTATCCTGCTTTTGTAAGGTTCATCGGAAGTGTTTCTAATTCATAAAGGCAGTTGCAAACTTGGGTTCCCAAAGGCTAACAAATTTCAGCCTAGTTGGCAGTTACGAACACAATTTTATTTATTGTTACCATAATCAAAGAAGAGACACCTACTTAAATGCTAAGGTTTGAGTGTCGCGCATAAATAGAGCTAACAAACACTGTAGCTGTTTGTTTTGTTTTTTTTATACCCTGCCTGTCTTAACCTGCAGGGTTTCCCACCGTTCCCCAAGTGCTATTATTATAAACCAGCAGGGTTTCCCACCGTTCCCCAAGTGCTATTATTATACTTTTTGCTTGTTACTTGTCATTGTAATAATAATCTCATTTCCAGCATCTAACTACCCATGGTTAAAGTTTATCCTAAGGAGAACTTAATATTCAATACAAACAGCAAACTCACGAAGTCACCTCCTGAGGTCACTTGCACTTTTCATTACATTGTACCCTTCTCAAGAAGGGTGCTTGAGTAGAAATCCAAGACATGTCTTTTTCTTGGCCTTTCAATGAACTAAAGGCCATAAGATTCTATCTCTAAATATGATATTTTAACTTCCTTTCAAGATGGCCTCTGGTTAATATTCAATCAAGTAATTAAAATAAGGATTACACACCTAACCTCTATTTACAAATAATATGTGTAATTGTAGCTTTTTTTTAGATCACTCTAATGTCTGCTTCTTAGCCTATTCTGAGAACTTGGGTTGTATCATTTAGTCAATGAAACTTACAACCATAATGAATTTCCAGTCATTTCAGACATTACAAACAATGCATTCACATGCAGAAAAAGATTATTTCAATCACTTTAAACCTACCACAAGTAATAAAACTGTGGATTTTGTTTTCCACATTTTCCCTAACTCCATTTTAAGCTTTCCTGGAACTGAAAGAGCCTTGGGTCATGAACAGGAACTATAAGTGTCTTAGCGATTCACTGCTGTGAACAGACACCATGACCAATGCAAGTTTTATAAAAGACAACATTTAATTGGGGTTAGCTTACAGGCTCAGAGGTTCAGTCCATTATCATCAAGGCAGAAACATGGCAGCATCCAGGCAGGCATGGTACAGGAGGAGCTGAGAGTTCTACATCTTCATCTGAAGGCTACTAGTGGAAGACTGACTTCCAGGCAACTAGGGTGAAGGTCTTAAGCCCACACCCACAGTGACACACCTACTCCAACAAGGCCACACCTCCTAATAGTTCCACTCCCTGGGAAAAGCATATACAAACCATAACAATAAGCAAATGGTTTTAACTGTCAGACAGAGGCAGAGTCACTGCCTCAAACAAGAAAGGACTTTTGACCAGAGGTTCGAGACAAGGAAAAGAACTTGGTACATCCAGAAGGGTTGTCTCTACCCATGGACAGACATGAGCACTCATTCTGGTACCAATAAGAAAGAGTCAAGGTCCTTACTCTCAAAGGAAAGTTGGCTTTGGGGAGTTGCCGAGTTACCTGAACATTTAATCTCTCATCTCCATCGAGTGTAACTTACATTTAACAAAACCTCACCATTGTCCATGTGAAGCTTACTTTTATGTAGTTCTTCAAATTTCTTTCAGCCCTGCCTCCAGCCAGGGCACATGTCCTTGAGTCAAATGTTGTGTCGCATGTCCTCATGTGGCCCTTTAGTTTGATATCAGATCAACTACACTAATGACAGTCTGGCCATTTCACAGGCCTGTAATGAGCCAATGCTCAAATAGTTAACACAAAGGCTGGAAGATGGTGGGCCCTGGGTGAGCTATTGTTCTTCTGGGAAGTTTCCCCGTGCATGACTTTCTATCCAGTTGTTGAATTTTAGTTTAAACAACACAAAGCTGTAGTTAAGAAACCACAGTTCCGTTTATCAGTCATCCACTTCTTACCAAAGTAAGTTCCACCAAAGCAGTGGTAAAGGGATATTTGAAACGGCAGAAAGTTGTAAGTCAGTGGGGGGAAAATATGGAAAAGGTGGGGGTTCAAGAAATCAAGACGAAAACAAGATCTCTTTTGAGGGATCCCTGTGAGGGAACCTGATCCCGGGTTCAGATTGACTTCATCAACCTAGATTCGACTTCTGGAGAGTCTAATGACAGGTGGTTCATGGTCAGCATGTTTAAAACAAAAGTACAGTTTGGGAAAAGGTTTCCAGGCAACAATCTTTCCAATTCAGGCGCACAATAAAGCTCAAGATGTGACTACATAGAAACTCTTTTTTTTTTTTTTTTTTTTTTTTTTAGTTTTTTGAGACAGGGTTTCTCTGTATAGCCCTGGCTGTCCTGAACTCACTCTGTAGACCAGGCTGGCCTCGAACTCAGAAATCCGCCCGCCGCTGCCTCCCAAGTGCTGGAATTACAGGCGTGCGCCACCACGCCCGGCTTAGAAACTCTTTTTAACAAAGTCTATGTGACCATGAGGGCGGGTTCCAAAGTAAAGGCCTAGAATCTAGTGTGGTCTCTGACTGATAACACAGAGGTCAGCAGGCCATAAAGTACATGTGACATCTTCCCTAAGGATGGGGAAATGGTCCAGAGAGGGAAGAGTCTGGGATAATCATTGCAGGAAATTTGGATGAGGTTTGCCTCTATAGCAAAACATGGTGAGGTCTGTCTCTACAGCAAAACATGGGTGAAGTCTGCCTCCACACATAGCAAAAAGGTCACCCAGATCGTTAACAAAACCACTCCCAGCCTTCTGGGCGGGAAAACGGGTATTTCATCTCTCCCATTGAGAAGAGGCTCCACATGTTTAACATTGCCTGGTTTCACTCATGATCTGTGGGCACAAGGATCTTTGTGCCCCAAGCAAAGATGAAGAAAGAAAGAGAGGGAGGAGTGGATGAGAAAAGGAAGAAGGAAGGAAGGAAGGAAGCTAAACAAGTGATAGGAAAAGCTGAGAAGGAAATTAATTTTTCTGGAAGAGATTTGACAGTGTTTGGCCAAATCAAACATTGGTAGTAATAGTTGGGGCCATAGAGGGGGAAAACATAGACATAGTCATCTAAGATTCCCTATAAGAAGCAGGAAGAGATGAATCTCCCACTCAGTACAGGTGAATAAATGTCCTTCTTGGGAGAAGATGAACTGCTCATTCTGTCCTGAAGACAGTTTTTACAAGACTGTAGGTGGGCATAGTCTCTCTCTCTCTCTCTCTCTCTCTCTCTCTCTCTCTCTCTCTCTCTCTCTCTCTCTCTCTGTGTGTGTGTGTGTGTGTGTGTGTGTGTGTGTGTATGCTTTTGTGCATGCTTTTGGTGTATAGCAAAAGACCCGATGCTTGGATATTTTGGACAGTCTTCGGAGAGTGCTTAGTGGCAAAAAGGCTCGCTCTGCTAAGTTTGGATCATCATCATGAAGGTACAACAAGCCGGGGGCTTCTGCAACCTGAGAGCTTGGAGCAGGGGATGTAGAAACAGGCCACTTCTTGGCCTTACTGGCCAGCCGGTCTAGACGGAAAGGCAAGGTCCAGGCTCAGTAAAAGACAATGTCAAAAAAACCAAACCAAACAAACAAACAAACAAAAAGGAAGAGAATAACAGGGAAAGACACTCAACATCACCCTGCATCCACCACTGGTCTCCATATGTGCATGCACTGGCATGCCCACTCACCCACGTGTACCATGCATAAACATACATGCAGACACAACATATATATGTATATGTATATATGTATATAAAGCCAAAAATTTAAAAAAGAAAAAAGCATTAGGAGATGTTCTTGTCATCTGTTACTGGCTGTTAGTTTGAATCCGCTATAGGCAGAATGAATACACTCTGTATTCTGTATTTCAGTCCTTTAACGTTTGTTAAGGTTTGTTAGATGACTCGGGATAGGGGATATCTTGGTGTATGCGTTTTGAAGAGACTGGATAACACTGTGTACTCTGTTGTTGGGCAGGAGATTTGCAAGAGCTGATTGGTCGGTGCCGTCACTGAGCCCTACCTCCATGTAGATCTTTCTTGCTGTCCTGTTTTTCAACCACAACAGTGCTTTTGTGTAAGTCAGCCCCACAGTTTTTGTCCTCATGTATTTTGAAGCTCTGATAATTTATCCAGGTTTTATTAGGATTGATTGCCCTTTGTTGTGACAATTGTCTTTGATCTGTAACACCTTTCATATGATATCAATACTGACACTTTTCAGATATTTGCATGATATACTGTTTTTAGCTTTAATCTATATTATAACCAACTGGGCTCACAATAGACATGGTTACTTTTTAAAACTCATTCTGCCAATATTTGTCTTTTAAGTAGTGTTTATAGACCAGTTATAGTTATTGTAACTCTTGACATTTTGGTGCTTGAGATTCTCAATTTTTTTTGCCCATGATTTATCTCATACTTTCTTGTTAATGTTTAAAACTGCTTTTTAAAAACAAATAACAAAGCATCAACAGAAATCTGTTTAAAACGGGCCCCTGTGCTCATGGATCGGCAGAATTAATGTTGTAAAAGCAGCATTTTATTATCAAAACTACCAGTAGATTTAAAACAATCCCATCAAAAGTCCAATGACATTTATCACAGGACTAGGAACAAAAGCTTCTATATTAAAAGGACTCTGAGTCAGTGTATCACAGAGACATCTGCACAGCCATCTGAAGTTATTGGAGCTCTCTGCACAATTTCCATGTTATGAACTCAGCCTAGATTTCTGTCAACAAATGAACAGATAACTCTATATAGATATAAGTAGATATAGACATATATAGATAGATAGACATGAACATATGTACACATATATGTTTACACACACACATACACTGGATGTGATGATCATTGTTAATTGTCAACTTGAGAGACTCTAGAATCACCACGGATGTAGGGGATTATCCTGATCACATTAACTGACAAAGGGAAAGACCCTTAATTGTGGGTGAGACCACTCCCTGGATAGTACTTGGGCTGTCTAAGGTGGAGAAAATGAGCTGACCACTGGCATACATTCACTCCTACTTTCTACTCTTGACTCTGGTCTCACCCAAGATAGCTGCTTTAAGATTTTGCTCCCTTGACTTCCCTGACACTGTCAGCTATAGCTTAAACTGTGAGTTAAAATAAGCCTGTCCTTTCCGAAGTTGCTTTGGTCCGGAATTTTATCACAGCAATCTAAGATAGTTGAGTTTTATTCAAGCATAAAGAAAAATAAAACTATGTCTTTTGCAGAAATATGGATACGATATTACATTAGTTGCCTTCCTTGCTGTTGAGACAAAATGCATGACAAAATGATTTAGGTGAGAAGGGTTCCTCTTGGCTTACAGTTTAAAGGTGAAAGCCATCATGGTGGGGACATGGTAACAGAGGGAGTATGAGGCAACTTGTTTTATGACATCTACAGTCAGGAAGCACAGGATGCTGATGTCATCTATAGTGGTTTGGATGAGATGTCCCCTATAAGTCTCTGGTATTTAAGTACTTTGTTACGTTGGCGATGAGTATTAACCATCACAAACATTTTTTTAGAGTCATATCATTTCCCCCTCTCACTTATAGATACTATATTTTATACAAATACATAATATATACTCACACATAACAAACCAACAAAAAGAGCAAGCCATCACCAGTTTCCCTGTTGCTTGAAACCTACTTTCAAAGAAAAATTCTATTATTTCTATGGCTACTGTATGACTAACATAGGCTTAAAACCAAAGTTTGTAAATGTTTGTAGAGACGGTGCTACAAAAGTAGAGTAAAAATCTGAGCAGGCGGGTCTGGGCAGAAAGTATTGTTTGAATTCTAGTTGATAACGCTGATTAATTCCTGAACTCTCAGTGGTGTCTTAGTCAGGGTTTCTAGTGCTGTGATGAAACACCATGATCTAAAGCAACTCTGGCTTACACTTCCACATATGAGTCATCATTAGAGGAAGTCAGGATTGGAACACAAACTGGCCAATAACATGAAGACAGGAGCTGATGCAGAGGCCATGGAAGGGTTCTGCCCACTGTCTTATTCCCCATGGCTTGCATTCCTATAAAACCCAGGACTACCAGCCCACCCACAATGACCTGGGCCCTCCCACATCAGTCACTAATTAAGAAAACGCCCTGCATGCTTCCTTACCGACCAATCTGATGGAGGCCTTTTCTCAGTTGAGGCTCCCCCCTCTTTAATGACTCTAGCTTGTGTCAAGTTGACATAAAACCAGCCAGCACCAGTGGTGTTACCAACTTGATCTCTTTGCCTTCTACAATGTGGCTAAGATGTTTCCCACTCTTCTAGATAGCATTCTACAGAGAGTTGTGTTCGCTATTGATGCCCGTGACCAGTTACCTTGAAGAAGGGTTTCCTTCACTCATGCTTCCACAGATTTTCCTCTAAGATAAGGGAGGCACGGCACAGTCACATAATGGTAACTAGAAAACAGAGAAAGAAGAGAGAAGGTGCCACACCAAGCGGGCGCTTTCTCCATCTTCTCTTTCATCTGTCTACTCTCTCCCATGGAATCATGCTCACATGTAGAATCTTTCCCCAGTGAGTTAATCCTCTCTGGAAACACCTCTCACAGACACACCCAGAGACATGCTTCTGTAGTCTCCTAGGTGCTTCTCAATCCCATGAAGCCAAGAGCATAATCTTTACAGATATCAATGAGCTGAGCCTAAGTATTCACATTTTTGTATTGTTTTACCCACATGAGCTCTGGGCTAGGCTTGGAACTCATCTAAGAGGACTGACTTGACAGTACGCTGGATGTGGGACTCAAGGATCCCTGGAAGCCTCTTTTTGTGCTTTCAGGCTTGAGCTGTCAGGTAAGACACTGGAAGGTCCTGCTGGTGGGACTACTTGTAAAAGCAGCCCACAGGGACTGGAGAGAGCAGAGGCCCCTGGGCTATGCGGATAGGGAGAGCAAATCAGACATCAAATCAACCCCAGTTGAGTCTTCAGACTATTCTAGCTCCAGCTGCCACCTGACTGAGATCTGCCTGACAGACCACAAGAAGAAGGAAATGGGACAGTTACCCACCCACCTGTCTCCACAGTATCATAAAATGGTGTCCTTTGTTTGGGGGCCTTAAGGACTGAGGCCGTTCTCACGGCATGGTAGTCTTCAACACAGCTGCTCACAGAAACACAGCTAGACCTGAGAAAACACTCCCTCAGATGCCAGCTTTACCAATGGGGCTGTGGGAGCCACCACAATCCCTTCTGTTTGCCCTGTGAGCTGCCTGGTTCCAAACACAAAGGCAAGCTAACAGCTGACCTAGGAAGAAAAACACTCGAAAACCCAGTACAGTTTGAAGAGGCTGAGGGAAGAAATAGCAAGTGGGAAATTTGAATCTGCATGTAAATATTGAATTAACAACAGGAGGAAGAGGAGGAGGAAGAGGAGGAGAAGGAAAGGAGAAGAAAAAAGGAAGGAGAAGAAGGAGAAGAAAGGAGGAGGAGAAGAAGGAGGAGAAGGGGAAGAAGGAGAATGAGAAGAAGAAGAAGAAGAAGAAGAAGAAGAAGAAGAAGAAGAAGAAGAAGAAGAAGAAGAAGAAGAAGAACCCTGACACACAATAGCATTGGCGTTGTTCCCCAGACTTTACATCAGCCCTTTCCAACATCAAGAGCATCAGCTGTTGGCTTGTTTATTTTTTCCCAGTGCCTCATTCCTCATGGATGTGTGGGATGGCTAGAATTGATTCCTAGTCATTTTTGCTTATTACAGTTTTTCCGACTTCCAGCTCTTTTTAAGTATGTGTGGGCAGCTTGATGTATAAAAGAATTTTATTGTTTGTTTTAAACTTTTGTAAGTAATATGACTCATTGCTTAATTTTTTGGGGGGCACTTTTTGTAGATATTTACACTTTTATTGGAGAAACTTTTAAATTAGTATAGCTTTGAATATGTAGTGACTTCCAGTAGTCTTCAACTGGGCTGAGAGTATGCCTTGGTGATATATTACTGCCTTGTTCTGTTAAGTTGGGTAGAGCTTTTATGTTCCGGTCCAATGCCCATGATTAGTCCAATCTGAAAATAACATCAAATTTCTCCCATAGATAATAAAGTCTATAGATAATAAAATAGTTCTAAAATGCTGACTAAGGAACTAGAGCCTTTATTAAACCCAGTGGGAGCGAGAGTCCCAGGGTCTGAGCTGGAACCCATGATTAGCCCAGCCTGAAAATAGCATCGGATTTCTCCCATAGATGTTACTCTCTAACAGCCAAAATACCATAAAAAGCCACGAAGCCTAGCGTAGTTCATGCAGAAACTATTTATGATTTAAGAAGCTTTATTTACATACTCCAGACCATACGAACAAATTTGAAAATACACACTGCATCTTCTGGAAGAAACGTTTTCAGACCTTTTAGGAATTTGGAGGAGCCTGTCCAAGGTGGTGTCCCAGGTGGGTAGCCAGAGCTTCAATGAATAGGCACAAGGAGAGAGGGAGGCAGTTCGTGTACCCCAAAAGATTAGCCTCGGGTTCTGCAGGAGCAGCATCCTGGCACATGAGCACTAGCAGGGTTGTAATAATAGCTTAGTATAGTTTCTGTAGCTGTAACAAAACGCCGGAGACTCAGTAGTTTAAAAAGGAAAAAAAAATAATCTCCCTCGTGGCTCTGGAGGGTGGAAGCTGTCCGCAGGGAAAGCTTCGGACTGCGAGAAATGCGAAGAGCAGATGGGCATTTGTAAAGGCAAGCACTGGAAAACAACAACAACAACAACAACAACAACAACAAGGCAATTACTGGAGAGTGGCATTGTCTAACGAGCCACTTACCCAAGAAAGACACTAATTCCCTGTCCTCCTTAAAGGCCCCCCTCCCCAGACAAAATTCAGCATGAGTTTTAGAGGGACAAATCATAGCAGGTGGACGCAGCGTGTATTTTCAAATTTGTTCGTATGGTCTGGAGTATGTAAATAACGCTTCTGAAATCATAAACAGTTTCTGCATGAACTACGCTAGGCTTCGTGGCTTTTTGTGGTATTTCGGCTATTAGAGTAACATCTACTGGAGAAGTCCGATGCTATTTTCAGGCTGGGCTAATCATGGGTTCCAGCTTGGACACTGGGTCTCTCGCTCCCACTGGGTTTGATCAAGGCTCTAGTTCCTTAGACAGCATTTGGGAACTTGGACTCTTTAGAAGTTTCTAGCAAAGCTCATCCATGTCCTGGTGCTACTCCCTGACAGGGATAACAACAACACTAATAATAGAGATAATAGTTCCCAGTTCAGATTATATTCCTACACTACTCCTGAATGCTCTGGCTACCCACCTGGGACACCACCTTGGACAGGTTCCTCCAAATTCCTAAAAGGTTTGAAATGAGAAAGGGCTTGATCAGATTCTTTCTTTCTATGGGGGAGAGACTGGAAAGAGGATGCTATTTCTAATTGCTTCAAAGCTGACCAGAAAGCCAACATTACTGTTGGGAAGAAAAAACTTCCTAAACTATAACAACTCATTAGAATTTCCCCGGCTTCTGCAGCCTTTTCATCTCAAGAGGAGGGGACAATTTCAGCATCACTGCCACCAAGTACCACACCGTGGAAGGTGTCATCTGATTAGCGTTCAGCGTGCATTTATTGAATGTACACCTGGTACCAGGCTCTGTGTTGGTCCCCACGTTTAAACACAGTCTTTTAAAGAGTTCATGGTAGGTAGGAAGCAGCACAGGTGGACCAAAGACATTAATTCTGCTACAATCTCGGGAGAGAGAGACTGGTGGTAAGAGTCCACCGGATCATAAAGGATAGGTGGGTGTTGGGTAGAACGGTGGGGACGAGAGAAAGCTTTACGTCATGAGAAAGCTTTACGGCATGTCCATCTGAGCTGTATCTTTGAGAATGAGCAACAATCTTCCGGGCATAGGCTGAGCTATTGATTTTCCTTGATGTTTGGAAGCAGGAAGATTATTTGTAAGTTTTGGGAAGAGGAACTGCTGAGCGCTGCCTGAGACACTGGGCAGGGAGGAAGCAGTAGACCACGCTGTTGCCGCAGGATATGGTAGCCAGGACGCGGAGCCTGGGAGCAAGTGGCTGCGACTTCAGGAATGGGCAGTGGGGAAGGGAGCTTTTGGATTTTAAGTATTAGAATGTCACAAGGTCTGGAACTTAGAAGTTACTCATCCCACAGAGATAGGGTGGTTAGCTGAGGGCGGGGTACAGCACAAATGACGTTAGAGACAGTGGGAAGAGCAAAGAGCCTGCTGCTTCGGTTCTGTGGGGTGATCATGAGAACCCAAACCCAGTGACTAGAGCGAGCATGACACAGCTCGGAGCAGCCAGTCGTTTGTGTGCCAGGAACCTAGAAGAGACGATTCAGAGTGTGGCGCTGTGGCTGCGGTCCGATCCCCTGCTTGGTAGAAATGTGAATTTGTGAGCAGTTGGCCACACCCTCTGAAGGCACCTGCAGGGATAAGCCCTGGCTTCCTGGGTGATTCATGAACACCCCCCACCCCCGCCCCGCCTCAGCTCTAGAGCTCTGTGGCAGAGCCCGGGCTTCTGAGATTCCACAAAACTCACACTGCTGCTGCTGCTCTGTGGTATCAGAGTCTACACTGAAAGTCCATCTAACGAGATCCATTGAAAGTCTTTTCTGAGCTGTGAACATAGCATCTCAGGGTCGTATAGCTATGGACTGAAGTGACATCAACTAAGTCCCCAAAGGAAGTACCTTTCTCCAGGCTGGTGTGTGCTGTAAACTAATTTGTGATCGAAAATTTAAGATTGCTACAGCAAGCTGGGACCTTGACACATGGTATTGTAACTGCCTGGGATATTCTGTCTGTCCCTTCTTTCCCTAGATGACCACAAGACTTTACTCCAGGACACCTTTTCTTTTCCTTCTTTCTTTTCTTCTTCCTTCCTTCCTTCCTTCCTTCCCTCTTTGGTTTCTCTGTTTATTTTATTATTCACAAATTTTTAACAAGACCAGGCCCATATTTGTTGGAACCATGGGCTGCAATTTTGTATGAACTCACCTCTGTCTTTCTATCTGTCTTTCTGTCTGTCTGTCTCTCACTCATTCTGTCTCTGTCTCTCTTTCTGTCTGTCTGTCTGTCTGTCTGTCTCTCTCTTTCTCTCTCTCTCTCTCTCTCTCTCTCTCTCTCTCTCTCTGTGTGTGTGTGTGTGTGTGTGTGTGTGTGTGTGTATGTCCTTGTATGACCTTCACTGGAGCAAGTACCCTGTCTTGCTTTATATAGTTTTATATAATGCTTGACAACAGTAGACCCTTGATAAGTATCTATTGAATACATGAGTGTGATGCCCTCTACGGTAGCTCAGCTTATGTTTTCTCTCTTCTGTTACTCCCTTCCTGTTGGGCATAGAACAACAGACAGCGTGAGCATCCTCTGTTGAGTCAGCATATGAAAGTATATGAGCTATTATGCCAAGTGTGGTGGCTCACACCTCTTATCCCAGAACTCAGCAGGTCAAGCCAGTGGGCTAGCCTGGGTCACAGTTGAAACCTGGATCAAAACACAACACAATACAACACAGAAGCTACACACTAGCATTTTCAGCTAGGTTGCAGGAAGCCGAGGCTGTGTCTACATCGGCCCTCACTTCTCCGCCCGGCATTCTACGCTGAGCCACGTGCCACACCTTTTGCTGTTCTATGGAAAGGCTCAAATGCCACGGAACTGGCATCTCTGGACAGTAGCCAGGGCAGAGCCTCCGTCTGCCAATGACCACCATGTGAACAACTTTAAAGACAGGTCCTCCCTCGGCAGAGCTCTCAGATGACCATGAGGCCTTGGGAGAGGTACTGAGCTGGAGGAGCCCAGGTGTACCATACCTGGAATTTTGACCCATATAAACTATGAAATAATAAATATGTGTCATTTGAAGCCATGCTGTTTGGGGTAATTCATCATATAGAAATAGATAGCTAATACAATATAAATTACTGACAATTATGTCCGTCTAACACCATGACCCACGCTATCCTCTCCCTCTCACTTGGACACAATGTTATCCCAGCTATATAAAAGGGCACATGGATGATCAGAGAGACCAACTAACTCGCTCTGGTCATAGCTGATTAAGCCATGGGTACAGGATTTGAACTCACATCAGTCTACTCCCAAAGTGGATCTCTCTTCCATAAACCATTCTGCCTTAACATTTAAGGCTGATCTCATTTTGCACACTCATTACCAGGGCCAAAATGGGGAAAGGAAATTTCCCAGCTCTTCACCTTGTACGGTATGAATCATACTCTTTTCTAAGCCCTCTTGGTTCAACTCTTTCAATGAATCATTCACAGAGATACAACAAATTGAATTTTGATCTTCTCTTCCCTCCCACCATCACCATCATCCTGATTTCTCCAGCCACTGCTGTTTCTCAGACCCACCACCGTGACTCACCATGTCAATGTTCTTTGGGTAGTGGTGTATGTATAACCGGGTAGGATGGACCGAGGGTGAGTCATGCCCCACAGAGCTGATCTTCTTGTTTGTTTGATTAACTTTCTTTGAAGACCAGCAGAGTCTCAGGCTCTGTGACTCTTCACAGTTCAGTGTGAAGAGAGAAATGAGGTCCAAAAGGGAGGTAGGACCCCAGTAATGAAGCCACTGGAGTCTGTCAGTGGAACTGATAGTTACAGAGTAGATAAGGCTCTAGATCAGCTATGGATAGAAGCATGAAGTTGCCCTGCCGTCTCTTCCCAGAAGCTTAATAACGGGACTCTGCAGGGGTGGAAGGAGATATGCCCATCCAAAACAGCTGCCTCTCAGGGCAATTACATGACATTGCATGTTTATCTTTAACATGTATGCTCCCCAAAACGCAGCATATTACATGGTGAGTCCATGTGTTAAAAAAATAGATTTTTAAGTAGCTCTTTATTAAAAGGAGATACCCACATTCTGTGGATTCATCTAAGCCACATGCTGAACACCCCAGATACCTCCACATTCTCTATGCATGTGTGTAGAAAGAATTAGAATATGCATTCTCAGGCTGGGAGTATATAGCTCAGTGATGGAATACATACTTAGCATATAAAAGGTCTTGAGTTTGAGCCTCAGCAATGAAAGAAAAGAATATATATATATGCACATATTACATATGGAATAGAAATATACCTATACATTATATATGTATATACCTATTGAATAGAAAATATATAAATTATATATAAATATGTTTTATATGTTTTATATAAAATATATGGTATATATAATACATACACACATACATATATATTCTCCATAGCTTAGGCTGAGCTGCTTAAAAAGAATGTGTCAGTTAAAAACAGTCCTTTAGTGATGCTGTGAATAAAAATTGTAAGCAAAGCTAGCAAGCATTGTTTACTTGTTAGATTGCCTGAAACAGAATTGTACCACCTAGCGATTGATAGGATTACAGATTTATGAAGTCTAGAAGTTGTTGCTGGAAGCTCTTTCCTGCATCCGCTCTCTAAGCTCTCTGCCCCTGTGCACAGCTCCACCTTTAATGCCCTCTTGGCAGTTGCTTTATTTTCTCCCCTTGATTGCCTCTGGATATGCTGTAATCCTCTTTTCCGGTCACTGTCCCTTTTCCTACAGGTAAATGAACCACGTCCAGCTGGGGGACAGATGCAGCAGTGAATAAGAACATCCCTGTCGTTTTCTGTCTGTCACTCATGCCTGGGGTTGCAAGGCAGACATTTTTAAATGTCTAAAGGCTTGGGCATATTTAGGAAACAGATGGGAAACAAAGAAAGCACTGAGGGCTTGCGAATTCCAGTTCTTTCTGCTCTGTGTGCTTGGGAGTGGTGGGGCAGAGAAGGGGGGCGGGGCAATATGAGGATTTGGGCAGGGAAACCGCCATTCTTCTCATTCTTGCATATGGGTAGGAGGAAGGATGTGGGTAGGAGGCGTTTATCTTTTGCTTTGTTCTTTGACCATTCCCCAAGTCACCAAGCTCCTTGGAGTTCAAAATTGTTGTGAGGGAGTCCCTAGTGCATAACTCTGTAATTCTATGTCAGTTCATCCAACAAATGCACATTCATTCAGGCTGAGTAAGAATGGAATAGAAGGAACTTCGTGGCTGGGGAGCACGCCTCGTGCCTGTTATCTCTGTATTGAGGAAGCTGAGCCAGGAGAATTACTGCAAATGTGAAGGCCAGCATGGGCTAACCCAGTCTGGGTTACAGTGTGAAAGCCTGCTTCAAAAGACAAAGCAGGAACTGGAGATTTCACGGGCATACAAGTGAGAACACCCCGGAGAGGGGCCTTTAAGTTTTTGCTGGATCTCAGTCGCCAAGGTCAGAAGGTCGAGTGGTTTTGCTGGTCTCACCTGTGAGTGTGATGTTGGGGGGTGGGAGTCAAGGGAAGGACCAGGAAGGGCTGCATCAGTAAGCTTTCAGTCACTGCGACAAAACTGCCTGAGAGAATCAATTTCCATGGAGGAAAGATTTCTCTTGACTCACAATTTTAGCACACAGTGGCTTGACCTGAATCATCTCAGGAGAGGCAGACGTGTGTAGAGGAAACCATCAAACAGAGAAGAAGGGACAGGTCCTAGTATACCCTTAGAGGACATAGCCTCAATGATCTACTTCACCTAACTGAGATTTGTACCCCCTCCCAATAGTTCTATCAGCTGGATACCAAGCCCCCCAATCCCTGAGGCTTTGGGGACATTCTAGACCCAAAACAGTAAATAGACAGTTGTTCCAGATGTGATAATACCTATGTATGGTCAATGTGAAGTGAAGTGGACCCCACAGGCTCCTGTGTTTGGATACTTGATCCCCATCTGGTGATTTCGACTTGAGAGACTGCAGAACCTTTAGAAGAAGATAGGGCTTCCTGGTGGAAGTAAGTCAGTGGAGGTGGGTCCTTAGGGATATGGTATCCTTGACTCATCCTTCTGTGTTCTCTGCTTCCTTTGAACAGCAGTAGCTGTATCCCCATCCCGTGCTGGGGCATGCTTTCCTGCCATGATGGACTCTACCCTCTGACATCACTAGTAGAAATAAATCATCCTCCCCGCCACCCCTCGCCCCGCCCTGTGGTGTTTCTGCCAGGTAGTCTATCATAGCAATGAGAAAACAAAGCATTCTGATTCATAAGGAATTTCAGCGAATACCCACTGCAATCATTCACTGGCCATCCGTGAACATCTCCTGTGTGTGTGTGTGTGTGTGTGTGTGTGTGTGTGTGTGTGTGTGAGAGAGAGAGAGAGAGAGAGAGAGAGAGAGAATACAGGAAACCAAGAGAAGGCCTGTTGATCAAGTTCTCTGCAGGTGAGGTCAAAACCAGAGTCAACTCATCCTGGATGGCCCAACCCCCGCCATAGAGGAATTTGACTCCACTCATCCCCTTTTCTTGAACACAAGGACAGGTTCACAATTGTATGTGACTAGAGTCACCCCCATCCCCCAGAAGCCCAGCTCTCACCCTGCCCAAAGTGTGATAAATCAAGCCTGTGATTGGAGAAGCAGATCTATAATCCAGGAAAAAACTCTGAACCCGCAAAAGCAGTGCGGAGAAATCAGACGCATGTGTTCCAGGATGAAGCCTTCCCCGGTAAAGCCAAACTGCCATTGGCACTGCACTATATTCACTGGATGCAAATGTGAGGTACTCCTTCCTTCATATACATGTGCTTAAATCACATTTTTAAACCACTTGGGCTTTTCGCTTGTTCGTTCGTTTGTTCTGTTTCATTTTACAAGTTACAGAAACGGTAATTTCAAGAAAGGGTTCTTTGAAAGGAGATCCATTAGGCAGAGTTGATCAGGGAAAAAAAATTTTTTAAGAGGTGAGCCTAGACATGGATGTTAAACTGACATGTGCAGAGAGAGGTCTGCATTTACCCATCCGTAGAGGGGACAGAATACACAGCGATGGCAGCGGTTCTATAGGAATGAGGTGTGCTATATGGGTGTGGCGCTCAGGCGCGAAGGAAGTACTAACGAATATCAGCTCCACATCAAGTTTATTGTTTAGCAATGTGGATGAAAATAAAAGAACAGTATCCAGCGTCCATCTTCTCTATCGAGTACAAATTACCTTTAATAGAAACTGTAGTGCTGGGTTTAATGACTTGTTCATATAGGTCGTGTCTTAAATCTGTAACAGAGTGGGTGGCTTCGCAGCAGAAGAGCAAATAAGGGTTTTTTCCAGGTACCGGGAGTGTTATTTGAAGCAGGTATTTGTTAGTTAAATCCAGTGGATGCCATGGTCACCATCGTGTCACCTCCCAAAGGAGTGGCCATGGTCGAGCCTGGTCTTCACAGACCTCAGAGCCTGAGTATTGGGGTTAGGGTTCCATCCGGTCACAGTCCTGAGGGGGGCCAGCCCCAACCCAGGCAGGTCCTGATGGCGTCACTGGGTGGGAACATGGAAAGGACACACTGCTTAGAGTTGTCCCCTGAGCAATATCTGCGGCATCCACAGGCTCCGCCCACCAGGCTCCGCCCACCAGACTCAGCCCACCAGACAACAGGAGAGGAGCGCTCAGCTTCCTGTACCAGTGTGAAAACGCACCCAGACTTCAGGACCTTTCTGAGCCCAAATGGAACATCTCTGCAATGCTCAGCGCTAAGTGCCTCACTTCCAGCCTCCATGGAGAGAGAAATACCTGCTTTCTAGGGAAATACTGTGAAGCCCCTATGACTTAATTCCTCGGAGAGAATATGGACCCGTGTGAGAAATGGCAGGAGGGAGCTCTGAGGCCCACCACTGGTCATCAAAGATGACGTTCCATTATGTGTTGTTATGACACCCCCCTACACACACGCATACACCCCCCAAAAAAAGCTAGCACCTGCGATTTGAGGTGTGACCTTATTTGGAAATAGGATCTTTGTGGAGGTAATCCAGTTACAAGAGTAGATTAGAGCAAATTCCAACCAATCCCGATGTGATTGACATACTTAGAGGAAAGATGTCAGGAAATGACTCGGGGAGACCGCGACTCTGCCTAAGACAAGGACCATCTGAGGCTCTCACAGTGGAGAAGTTAAAGGTCTGGACCACACGCCCTTTTCCAGCACCTTCGGAGGGAGCATGGGTTTGCTAGCCCCGGGATTGCAGGCTTCCGGCTGTGAGACAGTAAATTCAATTGGTCAAGTTGTTGTGCTTTGGATACGTTCTTATGGCTAGTGATGTGTTTTGTAAAATGCGGAATGATGCGGTGGGAAGGACCCCTTAGAGGGCCCATGCGAGTGAGGTATCAACTATAGGACGAGTCTAATATACGATGAAGTGTATTTGGGTACAGGAGAAAGCGGGGAGGGGGGCGTGGTGAGAAGGGAGTAGATGCTGGGGGAGGGGGGACAGAGAAGGACACAGAGAGACAGGGAGAGGGAGAAGGAGAAACCAAGAGGAGAGAGGGGGGGAGAGGAGAGAAAGAGAAGAGACCAGCTGTGAATAAGTGGGAAGAGGTGTGGGGGAGGGGCAGAGAGAGGCAGGAGGAGGAGGTCAGAGAGAGCAGAGCGGAGAGAGGCTAAACAGTCCTTTAAAGGCAAGCCAGGCTGGTGCCTGGCTGTTGCTAGGTAACTGCTGGGCGGAGCCTAGAAGAAACGCTAACCCGCCAACACCTAGCAGATCAATACAAGTACAGCAGAGCACGTTCTCCGTAAGGAGACCAGAGTAGGTAAGATTCAATGCAACAAAGACATCTAAGACACTCAGATGAAGAGGACAATCATGCTTGCTGGAAAGAGGTGGGACCCGGGCTAGATGCTGTTTGACTAGGGATGTCTGTGCACTCCTGGTTCAGCAGGGAGGTCTCTTTTTCTGGCCACACCTCTCAGCCTTCCAACGCTGCGACCCTTCGGTACAATTCCCCATGCTGTGGTGACCAGACCTCCAGCCATAACGTTATCTTCATTACTACTTCACGACTGTCGTTTTGCTTCTGTTATGAACTGTAATGTAAATATTTTGGGAGATAGAAATGTGCTAACGGCATTTTGAAGCACGGGTTGACAGCCACTGTCTCAGAGCTTCTGCCTAGCCTCCCCGCAAAGAGCTTAAACCAACAAAAGAGAGAGAGCACTCCCCGCTTCCCTTCTACCTCTTCAAATCAATATTGGTCACAAATCAAACGGCCAAATCTGTACACGTTTGAAAGCTGGGCTTTGATGGGTTTGTTTTCCTTCCCCGTCTGATCTGACTCAGAATGAGTCACAAGGAACATCATTCATCCCCATCTCACTCAGGGAAGCCAGGCATGGGGAGAGAGTTGGGCTGAGCTTGGGTTCACAGTTGCCTTTGCTGGTGGCCCCATTCCAGTTCTGAGGGGCTGCATCCAGGACCCCTGTTTAGCTCTGTCTGAAATCATCGTGGAGGGTCCAACAGACTCGAGAGTAGAGCATCCACCCATTTCTTTTCAGCACCTCTGTCTCCTAAGATACCTGGGAACACAGAGTACTGAACAGTCAAGTATGCACATGTGTCAAGGACCAAAGGAATCAAGGTCTAGAGCCAAAGTCTAGAGCAGGGCAACAGACTATGTTTGAGGCATGGTCATGCTGAGCTGGGGGTGGGAGTGGGGTGGGGGTCGGGGGCAGGAGGAGATGCTCATCTGCTCCAGTGAAATTAGTTCTACTTTTGACACAGATTGAAATGTTCTCGGTAGTCTCCCAGACTTCTGGCAGTCTCCCCCCCCCCCACCCCATCGACCAGCAACCCCTTGAATATGTACCTGTAAGAATGTAGTCTTGGGAACTCTTATCAAAAGTGTTAAAAGACAGGGGTCAAAGGGTGCTGGAGGCACACACCTTTAATCTCAGCACCTGGGAGACAGAGGCAGGTGAGTTTCTGAGATTGAAGTTAGTTTGGTCTACAGAGTGTGCTCTAGGAAAGCTACGGCTACAGAGAGAAACCCTGTCTCAAGAAAAAGGAGTAGGAGGAGGAGGAGGAGGAGGAGGAGGAGGAGCAGGAGGAGGAGGAGGAGGAAGAGGAGGAGAAGGAGGAGGAGGAGGAGGAGGAGGAGGAGGAGGAAGAAGAAGAAGAAGAAGAAGAAGAAGAAGAAGAAGAAGAAGAAGAAGAAGAAGAAGAAAAGACAGACAATACAGGTGCCAATAACAACGACAATCACAAATGAAATTCAGCCTCGTAGCTTTGTCTTCCCCATTCTGGTCATAAAACCATTCACCAGAGCCAGAAAGGAGGCCCTGTGGATACTGATCATTTTGCTGCAAATCACAGTGATCATCGCCCAGCCTCATTCCTAAGGTTGATGATCTGCTCCCACACGCCAGTCTCGGAACCCCAGCCTCATTCCTAAGGTTGATGATCTGCCTCCCACACGCCAGTCTCGGAACCCCTTCTCCAGCTGGGCCTAAGCATTGTGACGGTCAGGCGTGGGACTGTAGCCGGCGTAGAGCAGTCCACACGGCCTCTTGCTAGAGGGAAACCGCCTCTTTAGTGCGTTCCCAGGACAGATGGCCATTTTCCAATTTACCAGTTTTATGTTCACGATTTACTTTTTTTATGGGCGCTTTACTCCGAAATGAGCAAGAATCGTGTGGTCATATTACTTTTATAGCCAAGAATATTGGAAGACTGCAACAACATTTCCATGGCTTCTGCCCACCTCCTCCCTGCCGAGTTTTTGGCAGTCATGCGCAGTGGAGGTCACAGAATGGGGCGTGTCAGAACTGGGTCGCGGCTGTCTGAGCCTTGGTTTTCAACAAGCCGCTTAGGTACGGACGCAGTCCTCCGGCTTCTTTACGTCTTTCTGAGTTTATGTTCACAATGATCATTACCAACGCTTCTGCGTTCACGGCCAGGCTTCGACAGACTAGAAAGAGTACCAGTGTTGGCTCCACCCACTTCAGCTGACACTACAGGCCTCCCCGTCTACACTGCCTGCCTCGCCTCCGATCAGAAATGTCGGAAGCTCAACCTGAATTCACTCAGAAGGGGAGGTTGGAGACAGCTGGGGACTCCTGCAGGGGGATGGAGGCCATGGGAACTATCTCAGCACATGGAATCTTCAGCCATTCTCCAATCAATCAATCATCAATTGCAATTCATTTTTCATGTCTTTCCAGATTTTTGTTCGTTCGTTCGTTTGTTTCAGTTACCTGCGATCAACCACAATCTGAAAATATTAAAGAGAAACGTTTGGAAAGGATCTGTGTTTTGAATTGCGTACCATGTTGAGTGGTGAGAAGACATCACACCTGCGTGGTTCTACCTGAGACGCTGTCTCTGCTTTAGCACATCCACGATGTTGATGGGTGTGCCGTCCCCTATCCAGTTAGTAGTCACTAGGTATTGGTTCGACTATCACACCAGCGCAGTGCTTAGTTTCAGGAAATCCTTAGTTTCAGTAGTTAGGAAGGGTTCCAAAACGCCAGAATCGTAGTGCAAGCAAAGAAAAACTGTAAGTTCCCTTTTAAGGACCACCTCGCGCCATCTCGAGAAGGAGGTAGAGCTTGCCTCCATAAAATATTTTAAGAGAGACCACAAAAGCATCACTCTGATTACAGCAATGGCTGGGACTGTTCTATTTCCTTGTTATCGTAATTGGACTGTGATTGTGCCTCTTCTATAATTTGAATTTTATCATAGATATGTATAGAAAAAGGAGACAGCTTATGGTTCTGTGCCCCTTGTTTTTTTTTCTCTTGCCATGCATATATGATATTTATAATATATAGTATCACACACATATGATGCACACCTTTGTACTAGCATTGGTCTTTCAGGCATCCACTGGGGTCTTAGAATGTGTATTCTTTGCACAGAAGGGCACCTACTAGCCCCATTTCTCAGTGCTATTGCACGTGTGGATGTGAGCTGCGAATGTTGAACTTGGTCTAACGCTAAGACACAAAGCAAAAGCATCAGCTGGAAACTGTGCTACCCAGAGCCCCACCTCTGCTCGGCAGTTCAGAGTGAAAGCTATGATGTTTGTGTGGCTGTTTGCACACCTCCTGGCGGAGGCGTTTACCATGGCTACCACTTCTGCCTACATGAACCCCTAAGGGTCGAAACTAGCCCACGGAGTTCAGTGTGGGGAGTTGTCACTCCCAGAAGGGTGCACTGGGTAGGTGGATCCTTCCCCACCATAGAAAACATCAGAGCATCTCCACCCAGCGGTTTATCAGGTTTGGCCTTATCTTCTATATTTCAGGGACTTCTAGGTATGGCTCTCGGTTCCACTTTCTCTCTGCCCCATGCTAGATCGGAACCCCATCATATTGGTCCAAAGCACCTGGTTCTATTCCTCTGCAGCACCCCCACACAATAACCAGAGACGTGGCTGCAGTTAACTATCTAATCTGACTCCTTGGTCTTTCTTTATGGCTATCACCTTAAAGGCATATCAGTGTTTGTCACTTTATATCTGAAAGTCCCCATGGTAGACAATAACAAAAATCCAATGTAGAGAGAAAAAGCACATTTTCCTCCACACCATTTTCAAGTCCAAGAGCCCAAATGGCGACCGCTAGCCAGAGTCTGTACACTTAAGAGGCTGGCTCTGAGTTTTCTATACACATAAGTGCACTTGAGATATGTGATAACAGTTGGTGGCCGTGGTGACTAAACTTCTCTTGCCTGCTCAATGAGGTAATTAAAGGTTGCTATTTAGAGCAGATTTATCCAGAGTGTCTCCAGCCATCAGCACCATAATTACTCAAAGAAGCCACTTTCATTTGAACACTGCAATGGCCCCCCCACCTCGGATGACCACTCTTGATTCTCTACGGTTGCCCAGGTTGATCTTAACACGCCTTCCAGCACATTCCACTGAGTCCTGGGGGAAGCTTCCAGACTTCTCTAACCTTTGCCCTCACATCTGTTCCCTCTTCCATAGCCCCAAGTCCTTGACAAGAGGGTCAGCCTGCCTTCATTTGTCCAAACATAAATACTCTATACATGGACAAAATGTGGAGACCTTGAGCTGAGTATCGATTGACAGTTTTCCCTGTCATTTTACAGCAGCAAGTCATTTACCCTCCAGGTTTCTGCAGCATAAGAGGGTGGAGCCAAGGGCCTGCATCTTACACAGCCTAAACCCCACAGGCATGCAAGACCGTGCACCAGCTTAGTTACATGGGACACGGGACTGGATTAAAATCTGAATTCAAAAGAACGGACAGTTAGTAAGGGAGGCCCAGGGGCAGCGACAAAGACGAGAACACAAGAGAGTCAACAGAAATACTCTTGGATCCGGCAGTGCTGCGAAAATCCTTTTTGAAATCCGCCCAGCGGTGGCCTGCTTTGTGGGGTAGGGAGGGGCCAAAGAGACAGCCTTGGTTAGACCACATCCTGGTCATTTGCAAAGGAGAGAGATTTCTTTCTCCTCGCTAGAGGCTAGGGAGTTCACTAGCAAGGTCCTGGCATCTGTTGGGTGCCTTCTCACTGGCTTATAACACAGGAGAGTGCTTCTTAAGGATGAAGCCTGCTGGCTGGGTTTCTCCTTCTCCTCTTCGAAAGTCACTAACGCTATCCCTGGGAGTCCTGGCCCCCATGACCTCATCATATCCTAATTACTTCCTAAAGATCTCATCTCCAAGTACCGCCATCACATGAATTTGGGGAACTCCACGTGCGACACGTGAATTGGGGATGGAGGTGGCACAGAGACTCACACTATACCCAGGACATATTCCAGAAAAGTGTTATGGCATAGGTAACCGAAAGGAGAGTAGCCAGGAAGGGGGAAAAGTCTGGAGAAAGATGTCACATGGCCGGCCATGGATCATAGAACAGAAGGCACAAGGGACACTGCCCTAGACTGGCCCCTTTAAAGCCACCAGGAAGAACACCTGGACCACTGAGTACCCTACGTGGCATGCCAATAAAATAGGACCTGCACCCAAGAGGGGCACTCATTCTAGGTGCGGACGGGCAGACTAGACTGCCTGACTTACACAAAGCTGTCATGAGACATGTAGCGAGCGGTCACCCCTGCCACCCATAAAGTCAGAGATGCACTCCAGTTGGCACTGGGTTGGCTTACGAGCCTCAGTTCACTGCAGTCCCCCAGTGACCAAAAGAGCTCTGGGTTGTGAGATATGCATTGTATGCCAAATAATATCTGACTTCCCAGGAGGCTTACTGTGATACATTTCTGCTCTCCCTTCTCTCTTTTTTGCACCCCGGCACATGTGCGGTGTACAGACAGGTCAGCCCTGGAACTGTTCCGTCAGGCAAGGCATCCTGTTGCCTCCACTTAAGCTCCCAGATCAGGAGTCCTGGAAGAACAACCAGTGTTCTCCGGGGGGAAAAAAACAACACGAAGGTAACTGTGAGGATTTAAATTCTATTACCCAACAGCGGAATACATCACTGCTGTGCCAGAGAGACCTGACCCCTGAGCCTAGCATGGAGAGTCTACTAATTTTAGAATCTTCCTTGTTCTTCTTAAAAAAAAAAAAAACGTGTTCCCTTTCATCCACTGAAATCCCTCTTGGAGTCACAGAATCAGCCAGGCTACATGGGGATCAGAGAAGACAGAGAGAGCGATGTGATATATGAGATCAAGAGCTTTCCCAAATGGGAAAGTGTGTGCCAGAGACAATAGAAATCCTTAAAATGTCAAGCGACAACCCAGTGCAGAAGGAAGCGTCTTAAAACAGAGACATGGGAATGGAAAGACGGCTCGGCAGTTGAGAGCACGGGTTCCTCTTCCAGAGGACCCATAGTTCAGTTCCCACTTACACACGTGATGGCTCACAACTCTGTAACTCTAGTTAGAGGAAATCCGATGCCCTCTTCTGGTCTCTGAAGGTGCCGGGTACGCATGCAAGCAAAACATCCTTATGCATAAAATAAATAGCCTTATTTTATTTGGGGAAATTGAGAATTAAAAAACAAAACAAAAAACAAAACTATAGGCATATAAGTTGGTGGGGGCTCTTTCCTCAAGTTCTAAAACAAAACTGGGTAGAAAAGTAGTTCTTAGCATTTGAAGTATTGGGTCCCTTTGGGGAAAAAAAAAATCCTGTTTTAACATAAATAGACTTGGGGGGAAACAGAGGGCACTGGTAAGCCAGGATGAAGACAGTTAAGCACTTCTTGGCATTGTGAGTGCCATCTTGCTGGTCATGTCATAGCAGAGCGCATCTGAAAAATGACAACAGTTGACCAGGTGAGTCTGCTCTATAACAAAGCCATCCCTTCGATAATCCACTAGTCTAGTAGTTTACTACATTCCTGAGGGCTCACGGCCCAACCACCTACCAAGGATGTCACTTACTACTGACATTTACTTAAATTTGAAAGTACAGTGTCCAACATAGGAAAATGTATGTGTGTGGGTCCATTCAATATTGGTGAGATTTATTGTAGTCTTGCCAGGTTTTTTTTTTTTAAAGTAAGACTGAAGTGAATGTCAGTATAGGATCCAATAGGGCTTGGCCTTAACTTTCTGTATGCAGCTGTCTGCTTCCTAAGGGTGCGGTGGGTTACACGGGATCTCTATTTCCTTCTGTTTGCCTTGCTGTCAGTGTTAGGAGCCCAGTGAAACCTCTTCCATCCTCACTAAAAGTTTAAACTCATTTTAAACTCGTTTGCCACACGGGAGGCTGTGGTAGGGAGGCTCCAGCATTAAGGTTGTAGTTGTGTCTTCTTTAATTCAGCGTTCATTCCGGAATGACTGCATCCTCTGGGACTTTCATCCATCACAGACAATAGCCGTGCTGGTTGAGTATCATGCTGTGCCTTCTGCGGTGGGAACTGACTGCCAAGATGTCATCCAAAGGGGGCGTGCGAGGGGCACGCAGACTCTAGTTCCTTGCTTACCCAGGTCACGTGGCTCCTCCCCGGTGCATTCTCCTGCACAATGCTGCCTTGCTCTGCCTCTTGACACGACCGTGAGGAGGGTGCTAGAAGCTGACTTCATTGCCGTTGGCACACGCCCGGTCCTACCCTGCTGTTTCTCCAGAGGCAGCTGGAAGAACTGATACTCAGAGAAAAGTATTCCGAACATGTTCTTCAGAATAAAACTCCAAAAGCTTAGTGATAATTGGATAACCATACAAGTAAAGCAATTGTAGCCATAGAATGATATTACTGTAAACATTAGCTAGGCTTATTGTAGGCATATACATATAAAATCTCATATTTATATATGACTATAAATACATATGCGAATATATGTCATATTTTATATACATATACACATACACACATACATATACATAATTCCATACATGTATATGTGAATATGCACAAGCAGAGTTAAAAGTCCAAGTTAAAGAACACTTCCGGGTCAAATCAAGAGCTCTCTGACCTGTGAACAATCCAATTTCAGCTGCCATCACAGTTCTGGTACCCTGAAGGGACAAACCAAGGGAAGCAATTTGCAGTTTTATTCTTGACTAGGATGCCACATGGTACGCCGCACCGATGAGTCAGAGACCTGAGTGGGCGGGAGCCGGTGCTCGGGGATTGCTGGAGAAGCCTCCTCTGAGCATGCTCGAGTTAGCAGCCCCAGCAAAGGGGAAGCCGGTGTGAAGATCTGCTGAGGGAATATGCCGTGGGGCAGGAAGGGAGAGGTCCTAAGAGTGGGGGGGGGGGTCAAGAGACAAATACACACGAGGTTTTCTTGTGCCTCGAGTGTCTTAGCACACAGTGTGGCACCTGGATGTGAACCCGACTAGCACTGCTATTGGGAAAACTCTTTTAGAAAACAAAGCCAGGAAAGCAGCCCTATGTTCATGTCAAGGGGCTCCGTGGAATTTTCTAGCTGACGTCTTTATCCGTGTAGCCCTCGGCCAGTCTCCTCTTTTATGGATGAGGGGATAAAAAGGTCAAGTTTAGAAAAATTAGACACCAGGACAGGAATAAGGATCCAAGAGGTCTGACCCTTGGTACAGGGATTTATTTTTTCCTTTACCATACCTTACATTTCCAGATACAATGGCCTTGAAAATCTTAGAAGAGAGAAACTTACAGCTCAAGACCCTTGTGACCAAGCCTCTGGGTCACTGGTTGTCACAAAGTTGAGAAATGGATTCTGTGCAGAGGCCCTTCTTGGCGATGCCCTGTAGAACTCGAGTTGATGTGTGCCATGAATCACGGGTAGCAGACCCCGATGGAGTTCATGAAGAAACAAATGGGCCAAATCACCGGAAACTAATGGTGTGCTGACATCTCTGCTTCCCCAAATGAGGCACTCACCTGAATTATTACAGCAGGAAATGCTCAACTACCACACAACAAAAAGGTGTAATTACTCTTGCCAATGTTCAAATTGCTATTTTTTCATAAAGGGATTAATCACTGGCCATAAAACTGGCTGCGCTTGAGATTTCAAAAAAAAAAAAAAAAAATACTCTTCCCTATGAATTTTCTCTCTCGGCAGTAGGAGTTTCTATATATCATCCTGAGGTCCCTTCCAGATATTGAAAACAACAATTGGAAAGCTCTAGTGTGGAGAGCCCTTGCATCTCAAGCAGGTTCAGGAATCCAGCCCATCAGGATGAAGGCACTGGTGAGGCAGCCGGGGCCTAGGAGCAGCCTTGGCAGGGGAGAGCTGCTTAAATCTTATGTTCTGTCACCTCTCCTGCCTCTACAGCCTCATTTTGGCTCTGCCCTTCTAGATGGGATAGGTCAGGAATGATGAGACAGAGGTGTGTAAGGCTGACAATGACGCCGTGAAGGAAGTCATGTTGTAGACCAGCGGTTCTCAACACTTCCAATGGCGCAACCCTTTAATACAGATCCTCATGTTGCGCTGAGCCCAAACCACAAAGGTCTTTTGTTACTACTTCATAACTGGCATTTTGCTACTGTTATATGAACTGCAATGTAAATCTCTGTGTTTTCAGCAAAAGGGACCACAACCAAGCCCCAGGGACCCTAGGGGTGGACATATTTCCTAGGGTCTTCATCTGAGTGATTAAGGCCATGCGAGAGGCCTAGCAGGACGCGATGGGAAGGCACCTAACATGAGGAGGCTGGTGAGGAGGAAAACTGGGAAACGGAATTCCTGAACCAAACTCCCACTCCATCCCCTCACTGAGAGCTGAGCCATGCCCGCCACAGAAGGATCTGGAGCCAACCTGACTCCCTGATAAGCCCGAGGAGCTGTACACAGAGGACATCTCATGTTGGATGAAGAAAGGGATGAGCTAGGTAGACCGTAACCTGCTTTCTTCCTCCCCAGTCAGCCTTCTCCCATCGCAGGGAAGCAGAGTCCCTTCCATAAAGGCTGAAGTATCTGCTGAGTGTTTGAAAATAATACATTTAAAAGGAATGTATTGGAGCAAGAGAAATATCATAGTTTCCCAATAAAACTTCTGAAGAAAATGGTTTTGAAAAGAAAGACGTTACAACAATGTTCTCACCCAAGCATTTGTGGTCTGCATTCGTGAGTGGGATTCAGTGTGTCTGTCTATAAGAAACTCCTGAACCTACACGAAAAAAATTGTATAGGCTTGTCTATGTTTGTGGAAAGGACACATTTCTGGAACAGGAATTGGAGTCCTGAAAGTTATCCAAGGTTCTCATTCCTATAAAGTAAAAAGGGGCAAGGAGGGAAAACATGGTACACAGAGATGGCGAGGGACTTTGAGTTCCTTAGCTACAGGGTTCTATCTTGACTCAATGTATTTCCAGCTCATATTTATGCAAAGGACAATGGCAGATGTATAGATGAAACATTATTTTGTACACTAATTGGGAAAGAAATATAACCCATATCTTAGCGTTTCCATTGCTGTGAAGAGACACCATGATCACAACTCTTATAAAAGAAGACATTTAATTGGGTCTGCCTTACAGTTCAGAGGTTTAGTCCATTGTCATCATGGTTGGCATAGCCTCCTCTTCCTCCTCCTCCTTCTCATTCTACTATTACTATGACTACTACTACTAGGACTACAACTACGACTGCGACTACTACCACTACTACTACTACTTTATAAAAACTTTAGTAGCCAGGATGAACAAGTTTTTAGCAAGCAGTAGAATGGAAAGTCATCTAAGCCCACGCTGTGGCCATCTAGGACATGTGCTTCCCTGAGAGCTAGCTGGAGTCTTACTGCTTTCTGTGTCACGTCCAAGTGTTGGTGACAACAGCCAGGTCCTTAGCGAGAGCCCCTTCTGGCTTGCTTGCTGTTGGTGAGTACCCTGGCAAAGCTGGCACAGTGGTCCATGTAACATGCAGTATATGGTGGGGTCTTTAAGCTTGCCGAGTCAGCCCTGGGCTCTAGACTCCAGAGAGAATTTTATGGACAAGCGATTGCAACATAAACCACACGCAATGTGGAGCACTCAGAGGCGGTGTGGATGGGGAAGTGGGAGTTGGCTCCGGTTCAAACTACTTAAAATATGCTGGATTCTCATAGGTTCTTCACCTTAAGCCTCCATTTCCTCGGTGGTAAAAGAAAAGGGCATGTTGATACGTTAATTAGAAAAATCCTAGGTGTTCTGACAGATTTTAGAAGAAATATGGGGCTATAACGGAAAAACAAAACCTTGGTGTTCTGGAGAATACACTCTCCTTATCTTATTTTATACCTGGAGGCAGCTCATTTCACCGTGCCTCTGTTTGCCTGGCTGTAAAACAAAAGATGAGAGGCAGACATTTCTAGATAAATGCTCAACCCTTAAAACACTGTGAGTCAATAATGAAACAAAACCAAGTTTCCCGTTGACGAGTGTTTCCCTTCCCTGGGCCTCTCTCACACTAGGGTATTTCCTTTTCTACAAGCCCACATGGTTGTGGCCACATGAACTTCACATGCACAGGCAGACAACCGTCTATTTCCTTCAGAGCACCTACTGTAACTCGGCCCTGTATATTTCTCGGTTTGTTTATTTTATACAGACTGTATCTTCCATGAGACAAGTTCCGTGAGGACAGTGTTTTGTTTAGCGATGCATTTCCAGTGTCCTAAAACAGAGTCTGGAATACAAAAGGCTCTTGACTAAGGCCCATTGAATGAATGTCAACCCTCCACTTTTGATCATTATAGTAGCTATCGGTTATTAAGGGCTGACTGGAATCAGGCATGGCTCAGGTGCAATGCATGCTTTACTTCACAAAGTCATCATAAATCAGTGTCGTCTGTTTTTCAGATGAAAATTCTGAAGGTCAAATAGGCCATGGAGTTTGTTTACTCTAGAAACCTGATTCAAATCACATCTGACTCATTAAGAGTCTACTATACACTTCTTTTGGATCCATTATGACATTGACCATCAACAAGACATATAATAGCTCCTTTAAACATGCTTATTGAATTCTGTGAATTTCCCTTTGAAGGTTCTAACAGGTAGTAGGTAAAGGTCTGTTCTTGTGACCACAGGGTTCCTCTGTCGAATTGAATTGAACTGAATTGAATTGAATCGAATCGAATTGAATTGAAGCTCCTCTGCTCAGGATGGATTCCGAAGTTTTCAGGAATGTCAGAAACCATCCAGGAAAGGCCATGGCAACCAAGTTAGTTTCCTGGAGATGGCTCGCCATTTTGCACAAGTGAGCTCTGGCAAGGCACAGCCCCAGAGACTTCATTGCAGATTGCTTCTTTCTGCTGGTATGCCTTTCCTGCCACTATTATATAGCTTAATGATTCCTGGGCATCAGCTCATCCTATTGGGCAAATTTCCTACAGATCAACATGAAGATGAACTTTCTTGAATTAATGCTGATAAGATGAATTAATGACTTCGTAGCATTCCTGACTTGATTCAAATAGTTTTAGGAAAAAAAATTTTAAGGATATGGTTTTAGCCGTTTTGCTAGAAAGACGAAATAAAGTTGGAATCAAGAATAGAATGTGTCCCTTCTTCATAGAATAGTAAGTATAGGCTACACAATAAGGAATGCAATGAGCTTTCATAAATTACACTAAGAAGAGGCTTGGAACAAATTGTGGTCAAGGAAAAGCATTCATTTTAGGTCAGGTCCAAGGATGAAGCCATGGGTGCACACTATGATAAAGCAAAGTGATGTGGAATTGTTGCTTTGAACTTATGGAATGAAACACTGCTTTGAACTTACTATTGACATCCTTTTGTAATTCCCCTTTTGTGTAACATATTATCTATGAGGTAGTTTTTATAAAAGAACTTTTGTTTAAGAAGGTATAAAAAGGCTGAGAGATAAAAATAAAGTGTGGCTTTTGGGGCTCTGCTCCATTCACCAAATGTATGTAGGTATATATGTCTGTCTGTCTATATGTATATACATACATAAATATGTAGGTATGCGTGTATACATATAAGTTTGCATGTGCACTTGTGAAATTGATGAAACAGGTGATCAAGTCCAACCAGTGTGTGTGTGTGTGTGTGTGTGTGTGTGTGTGTGTGTGTCTGTGAGTGTTTGTGTGTGTGTGTGTGTGTGAGTGTTAGTGTGTGTGTGTGTGTGTGTGTGTGTGTGTGTGTGCCTACTTTTCTTCTTTTTCCTTTCTCTCTGTCTCACAAAGAGTTAATGAACTCTGAGCATCTCACCTGGCTAGCATGGGGGCCCTTGAGCCAGAGAGAAAAGAGCCCAGGTAACTAAGCCTCTTTTCTTAATCCCCTGCTGCTATCAGGGATAAACTGCCAGAATCCAGTGGCTTTTGGCCACAAAAGAGTTAAAGAAAGAATTAAAGTGCCAAAAGTAAGCAGCTTTTGGCCACAGGCTCACCTTGCCCCTCATTGCCTTCCTCAGGGAACTGGGTGCTGGGCTAGGCCCTGGCAGAGGAAGGACTGGGTGAATGGACGATTTCTTTCTAACAGGAGATTCATTCTCATGCCTGTGGAGAGTTAACAGAGATGCTTTCTTCCACTGTATGAGGGTGTAACTTCACATTTTTCTCAAAATGCACATTTTTTAATCAGAATACTCTGTGTGGGTTGCAAGTTTCACAGGACAAAAACAACACTTGTGCTTGAGGGATGGCTCAGAGACCGATCCCTAGAAAAAGCAGAATGAAAAAGGCCCAGAGAGCAACTGACATGAAACCCTCAGGGAACCCCGTCTTTCAAATATCTAGAAAATGACTAGGCAGCCACAGAATAGAGCATACACGGACAAAGGCCATTGGTAGCACATGCTGTGTCAGACTTTAAGCTGAGGGAAGCCTCCTGAGAACATAGGACTGGGGAGTATTTTAGACTCCCTTATCTGCTCCTGTCTGCAGGCAGGGGAAATAAGGCTGGAAGCGGTCATGTCAAGGTTAACTCAAGGTCAACCCACAGAACCCATAAACGGGAAAGAGAGAAGAGGATGTGTAACTGTCCCGCTGCAGCAGTCTTCAAAGCCTCCCCCCCCTCATAGAAACTTGCTGGTGGTCAGGGCTGGGGCGGGGGAAAGCATCATTCTAACAGCATGGTTCTCTTTTTTTTTGCTTGAAGTTGAGTTGGAAATGGGTCAAGAAGAAAATTAACATAGCGAGAGGAAAAAAAATCAAATGTCACAGATTTCGGAATCATTTATTATTGTTTGTACACAAGATTTGATCTAGTAAATTTAGGGAAGAAATACTAGCTGGGGAAACCCATTTATTAGTCCATAATTCTTTAATACATAGATCCTCCAATTCTCAACCGAATTGGAATAGGCACCCTGAAACTGAAGTAGAGAGGCTAGCTCGCTGGTGGATATGTCCCTTGTAAATCTAAGGCCCTGGTTTCCATCCCACACAGGAGATAAGAAACAAATGAAAAATCAAACTTGAGAATGCACCAGAAAGTTCTCCAAATATCCTAGAATACACAGGCATCAGGATAATGATGCCTCAAAGAACAAGCGGACCATTCAAAGAGGGAGTAGCTGGCAAGTGTCAGAGTATACAAGTCAAGGGACAGGGATGCACTGTCTGGAGAGGGGAAAGATGGTGGTTCAGTGGTGCTGACGAATCTCGTCATCAGAGAAACAGGAAGGAGATTAGATATACTTCATTGGTTTTTTTCCACAGAATATTTCTTCAAGCAAAATGGATCTGATTCTATGACTTTTAAAAGACCAGGCAGCTTTATCCAAGTGGTAAAATAAAAGCAAGCACATGGGACTACTGACAGCAAGTTGGAGTTCACTGAAGAAGTACTATTTGCAGGCCTTGTCAAGGGCAGACAACGAAGAGTCCTGACAAACATTTATTCTGACTTCTATAACATGGCCAACTTCAAGGGCCCCTCTCTCACTGGTCTAGTAGTTTGTCCCCATCTTCAGTTTCCTCAAACACTCACTGTCTTCAGTCCCAGAATGCAATGTATTCCAGTCTTGTGCCTGGGAGTCATTCTTGTTATAAAGACATCGGTGGCCTGGCCTTTGTGTCTAGCTGAGCGGTTGCAGGGGTCCCTGGGGGAAGCCCTGATCGAGCCAGCTCTCAAAGCCCTTTAATTCTCTGGGACAGCAAGCCATCTTGCACAGTCTTGGCACACTCTTCTTCACTGGATCATCTCTATCGTGGCCTGGTCAAGCCCAGCATCTCTTCAAAGTTGTCTTTAGTGGCGAGTCTTTCTCACTTTGCAGTGCGCGGGAGCCCGTGACTACATAGGAGGGAACGCCTTCTCCTGATCTTGTCGTCACTTCCCCCTCTCTGTGGCAGGCTTTCCCCTTTTCTATTCTGAGTCAAGGTCTGGCTAGGCATCTCTGGGTAGATGCAAACTCATGGCAATCCCCTTTCTTAGCCCTCTCCTGCAAAAATCTGGATCACAGGCTTGAACCTGACTAAGGCTCAGTATCTCTTGACATCACACACAGGAAAAGGTTTTGTCTTTTTAAAGGACCCAACCTTGTACAGATGTGAGGTTCTGATAATAATTTTACCAGTTCACTCACATTTCTCCACATGCTCTAACTATAGTTAGAAAGACAGTCTTCTTCTTCTTCTTCTTCTTCTTCTTCTTCTTCTTCTTCTTCTTCTTCTTCTTCTCCTCCTCCTCCTCCTCCTCCTCCTCCTCCTCCTCCTCCTCCTCCTCCTCCTCCTCCTCCTCCTCCTACTCTTCCTCCTCCTTCTCATTAGCCATTCACCTTGAAATGAACACATGCAAATCTCATCCCATATTCTGCAGGGACAAAAGACACAATGATGAAGAACCTGATTCACAAAGCCTCTTTCCCCACAAACAACAAGAAGAATGATCTGAATCCTAATATTTTACTCTCGAAAGAGTCCCTTCTTCCCTCGCATTTTACTAGCCCAAATCTCTGAGCCCTGGAAACCGTTTTCCAATGATATCAAGCAACGTGTCCTGAGAATGTCAGTCCTCCTTACAGTTCTCATATTACCAGAGCATTGACCAGCTGTTCTGGACTAACACTGGGCAAATCCGCTTGCTTAGGAACTCCTCTAAAATTGCGTTTGTAGCGTAGCTTACCCTCACTGCCACGGCAACAGGCATTTTATCTTATGGGTTAATAATTTCCTAATGTGACTACGATTCTAGAGGCATCCACGAGGAACATTAACTTCACCTTCCCCGCTGACTTCCTTGGAAGATCTGACGAGCTCCATGCAGGAATGTGTGTGGGCCAAGAAGAACCTCCCAGCACTCACCAGCAAGGCAGACAAGCTTGACACTGGGGCAGGGGCTGCTGAGGACGAATTGTGCTTGTGTAATAAATCTTGGCAGGAAAGACACATAAATCCCTTCTCACAAAATATTTTTTTCTCAGTCAGTCCACTTGCTCTAAGCTGTTCTGGGGGAAAGAAAGAAAGAAAGAAAGAAAGAAAGAAAGAAAGAAAGAAAGAAAGAAAGAAAGAAAGAAAGAGAGAGAGAGAGAGAGAGAAAGAGAGAGAGAAAGAAAGAGAAAGAAAGGAAGAAAGAAAGAAAGAAAGAAGGAAAGAAAGAAAGAAGCCCAGCCATCATTCTTTATTTATAGCCCACCCTAAGTTATATTCATTTGAGGCATGCGGGCATAGGCTATCTTTAAAACTGTCAATCACTTCAATTAATTTAGAAAGTTTTTTTTTTTTTTTTTTGCATTGCCTTTCTTAAGTTTTTTTTATATCTACCATTTTATCTGTATAATTTTTCATGAAATAGTCAGTTTTAACATGTTTGTCTATATATTTCTTGAATTTTATCAGAAATATTTTCCACGGAAATCTTCAATTTTACCTGAAAATGTTTATCATTCCATTTTCAGTCAACTTAGAATTTTTATGCCTACCATTTTATCTGTATAATTTCCATGATAATCTTCAATTTTAACATGTTTTTTTCTATATATTTCTTCAATTTCTTCAGAAATATTTTCCATGTAAATCTTCAACTTTATCAGAAAATGTTTATAAGTCTACTTTCAATCAACTTAGGAATACTTTGATGCCTACCACTATTATAACTATATAAAATTTTCCAGGATAACCTTCAATTTTAACATGTTTTTCTACATTTTTCTACAATTTTATCAGAAATATTTTCCACAAAAATCTTCAATTCTATCATAAAATGTTTCTCTTTCATTTTTCAATTAATTTAGCAATGTTTTTACGTCTACCACTTTATTCTTTAGTTTTCCATGAAAATTGCCAATTTTAACGTGTTTTTCTATATATCTTTTCTATCTTATCAGAAACATTTTCCACATAAATGTTCAATTTTATCATAAAAAAACCCACACAAACAGAACTATCAGCCAGTGTCTTAGAATCACAGATTATCGCAGTTTGGATAATTCTTTAGATGGTTCAAGGTTTTTATAGCTTGGGCACCCCAATCTGTAAAACTATGCTGTAGGGAGGAACTACATCTAGCCCATTTGATCTTCTCCTTATCTGGCCCCTCAAGCCCACGCCATGTTTCCTTAGCATTCCAGGGTTCAGCTGGAAAACAGCAGATCCAAGCGAACGCTATCCCTGGTAGCCCCTGGGAGGGAAGTGGTTTGCTCGAGACCCAGACTGCCGCTGGCCAAAGTAGTCACTCGCAAGCCAGGATGAGTTCAGGCTTCCTGATCTCCAGCTAATTACCCCATCTCCCACACAGCACTTACAATACAGTTATAAGAGAAAACCCTTTTCTGTTACTCTGCTCCTAGCCAGGAAAGTCCAGCTGAGAGGCAGATGACAGGAGGGGAGAATTTGCCTACTGGAAGCACGAGGAAATCAAATGACTTCATTGTACTCAGACAGTAGCTCTTTTCTTGGACAGAGAGGGAAGCCAGCGTAGGCATTATTTCCTAGAAGTTACTCCAGGGCTGTTCGCTGTGCTGCGCTGCATTGAGAGGCACTGGCTACTCATTCGCTGCCGATGTGACCTCGAGAAAATCACTCAACTTCTCTGGGTCTTGGAGGCTCTTGTAGCCTCTGAAAATAGTAGATGCGCCATTCAAAGTGCCAGACCTCATTATTACTTGTTGTCTTCCCAGATGGGTGCAGTTCTTAAGCAGGCTCCACTCTCCTACCTTGCTGGATAGATAGATATAGATATAGATATAGATATAGATATAGATATAGATATAGATATAGATGTGGATGTGGATGTGGATGTGGATGTGGATGTGGATGTGGATGTGGATGTGGATGTGGATGTGGATGTGGATGTGGATGTGGATGTGGATACGGATATAGATATAATATAGATATAGATATAAACTATATATGCAAATGAATATTTTTAGGAAGGTGTGTGTGTGTTTCTCACTGAGCCCTTTGCTGTGCCTATGTCTTACAGGGCACTACCTATATTTTCTTTTCTGTTTGTTCGTTTGTTTTTTGTTTGGTTGGGTTTTTTGAGACAGGGTCTCATTATGTAGCCTTAGCTGGTCTGAAATTCACTATGTCGTCTAGGCTGGCCCCGAATTCATAGAGATCCACTTGCCTCTGCTTCTGGGATTCCAGACACAAGCCACCACACCTGGCAAGGACCGTACTTTCTTCTAGCAGTTTTACTTCAAGTTGAAGTTCCCAGCTTCAAAGGACAGAGTTAAAGTGGGCAATAAAAAACTTCAAAAAGTTCATCTTCCTTAAAAATCAGGGAACCGTGAATTAGAAAGACTTCGAGATTTCTCCCCACCCCGGTGAGGTTGACTAAAATGAAGAAAACAACCAACAAAACGCCGCCAGCTCCTATTTTTGATGTTTACCTCAGCATACAGCATACCAGGTTTCAGTTGTCATCTTAGCATACTGCGTTGTGGTGACGGGCATCCTCCTGCCTCTCCTTGTTCCACCCCACCCCCACTCGCCCTGCTTCCATTGTTCTTGCCGCCCGTGTTCTGTTACCCTCCCATGTCCTCCACAGAAACCTTTCTTGGCCTTCCTGCCCATTTCCACCGTAGCATGTGCATTTCTCTCCATGCATGAGACAGAGCATGCAGTCACTGCTTTGTGACTTTTAGCATGTGTCTGCTGGCTCTTCTGACAATGCAGGGATCTAACTCCCTGCAGAGTCTTCCTCTGATAGTTCTAAAGCCATGCGGACTCCTAGGCAGTGCCGTCTTACACACCTTGTCCCTCTTTACTTTTGGTGCTTGCTCTGGGGCTTTCTATAGAACTGTGTCCACCCAGTGCTATAATATCTGCATGCTATCACTGCCCCGCCTGCCTGCCTGCCGAGCCTCTTGCTGCTATGCCTTCTTGTGCTTTGCCAGTTGAGAATATAAAGGCAGAAGCTGCCTGTTATGCCCTTCCTTTCCATGATACATGTGTGAGGGAAAATATGCATCTCCTGGCCTCTTATGCCTTTTTCCCACTGTCTTTTGTCCTTGGGCCCCTGGGCTATATGAGCAGGATTCTGACTGTAGTATAGGAGGCATAAGCATCAGCCAGAGCTGCAAGTGCCGACCACTTAGACTGAGATCTCTCTCTGGGAAGAAGGGGAGGACATTTTCATATGGACAAGGAAGGCTTGTATTTGATAGAACCACAGTCTTGCTACTGCTGTTATTTAAAACTCCAGTTATGGAAAGAAAGGCCTATATGGATATGGAGTCATAAAAGGTGGGACAGTGCCCACTCGCCACCCATTCCGAGCTCTAGAGCTTGCCTCCCTGAGCTATAGAACAGGAAGATAAAATCAGGCTTCCCAACCCGCCCCCCCTTTCAGCTGGGTCCCTGCTTCGCTGTGTCAGAGAATGAAGTCTGAATGAAAGCTCAACAGTCATGTGTTACCTTGACATCTAGCTTGGAGAGTTTAGAAGGGCTTCAAAGGACCGAAGTGCAAGGCTTCTGCTCTCTGTGCTCTCGTGGGTAGAGCTGTCTACCTAAACAGACTTTCCTATTGTGGGGGTCTATGTACTGAGTAGTGGGCTTTGGTCCTGTGCTAGCACATGGAGCTATTCAAAAGAGTCAACCAGATTCTCCCAGGATGGGACCTAGTCTCACAGCTGGCTTCCTTGAGAACCTTTATTTGCAAGTGCGGTATCTACCATGGACTCCCGTGTTCAGGTACACTATCCTCAGTTTATGAGGCTGTTTCGGGAGGTTGTGGCTCACACACACACACACACACACACACACACACACACATATATATATGTGTGTGTTTGTGTATATATATATACATGTGTATGTATACCTATATTTATGTATATATATACATGTGTATGTATACATATATGTATGTATGTGTATATGTGTGTGTGTGTATATATATATATACTGAAGATAGTGTGCTTGAACACCATATATATATATATATATATATATATAGAGAGAGAGAGAGAGAGAGAGAGAGAGAGAGACAGAGAGAGAGACAGAGACAGAGAGACAGAGAGAGACAGAGAGAGAGAGTATGAGGCCTACTACAGGTTATGCCAACAAGCCTTCCTGTGTAACTCTCTGATTCTTGTCTGTTGTTTTGATATGAACAGCCATAAGCTCCCACCGCCATGAACCAAGTCTGCCCAGACTGTAGCCAAAATGGAACTTTTTCCCCTGATGTTCTTTCTGTCCCGTATTTGGTCACAGTGGCTAGAAAAGGTATTAGGACACCCCGCGGGTCTGCTCCCGTGCTCATGTGGCCCTGCGTGGCGTGCGGTGTCCTTCTGTCCTGCTCTGTGAGTCTCTGACTCACCAACGGTTGTGCCTCTTGGTCCTGGTCTAAGAGTCGGTAGACTTGGCCACACCTAGAACCCTAGGCCACGAATGCCAACTTTACCAGCTAGTGAGGAAAAACTGGATACAACCCATGGTTCTACCAAACAGGGATCCAGGCAAGAGACCGAGGCAGAGTGGGCGCATGTGAATAAATACCCACAAGGCGCAGAGGTCGAGGCCTCCGTCCCTCAGGGTTGGCTGTTTCTGACGTTCACTCCCCTCACATTTCCATTTCTGTAGGAACAGTCCTGCCCAGGGCCTGCCTCCCAGCTCTGCTGTCTTTGGCTGCCCTTTTCCTGGCTACCTACAATCTATGCTGCTTTTCTGGAGCTCTAGAGGTCCTCTAGGCTGACACATATTTCAATAAACCACTCTCTACTGAAACTGCCAAAAGTAGATCCTTTTGTCCACATCTAAGAGCAAAGGTGTTTAACTACGTGGTTTTACTGTTCTCGCGCGAGCAGATGGTATCAGAACCATCATGGTTTCTCTAGCATAACCATTTTTCCAGGCCCTCCTGGAAAAGACATTTGTTGCTGTGGTCACTGGGAAGCTGCCGTTCTGTCTTTAATCTTGCATCTGCCTTCCAAGCAGGGAGAAGCAAGTGCCTGGAGAAGAAATGTAGATTTGTTTCTGCTGAGTGACTAATTATCTCCAAAATCTAGTGGTTTGAACCAACAACCAGACTTGACTCTGCTGGGCTCACTCGCACCTGGAGAGTTTGACTGGGGCTTGGATGATGTGGTGTGGCTCATTCTTGTCTCCAGCGTTTGGCATACGGTTGATCAGAACAAAGGAGTGTCTAGACCACATTTCTCTCATCACACAATCGATGAGCTCTGGTATCTTCACATAGCAGCCTCTGGTTTCTGAGACCCTCCATTGATAGCAAGTCCACTGCGCAATTACATTTTCAGTTGTATCATTTTTGTTATCAGGCCATGGGCCAGAGCAAGTCAAGTCACACAGCCAAATCCAGAGTCCTGGGGCGGAGAAATAATCTCTGCCTTTGGGTGAGAGGGGTCACAAAGTTGACCACAAAGCAGAGTGCACAGGCTGGAGTTATCACAGAGAAAGAAGCTTCAGTTGGGGAAGTGCCTCCATGAGATCCAGCTGTGGGGCATTTTTTCAATTAGTGATCAAGGGTGGGAGGGCACCTTGATTGTAACTGCTATTGATCTTATGAGCACCCTGACAACCAGGCCGGCTTTGAACACAGTTTTGTTTGCAATCTTGTCTGACCCTCCTCACAGAACGGCAGCTGTGAGTTTGACGGAGATCGAGTTACGTGTCATCACCGTCTGCCATGAGGAGCTGTGATGGATCCCTTCTTCTTCGAAATGTTTTCATCTCCTCAGTGGGCAACTGGATGGATACACCAAAGGCTTTTCTCATCATTGTTGCAACCAAATACCTGACGAGAAGTGACTTAGCGGGTAAGGCATATTAGCTTCCAATTAGAGAACTAGAGCTCATTGCAGTGGGAAAGGTATTGCAGCGAGAAGCTCTATGGCGGAACAGGGAACAGCAGACAGGAAGTAGGTCCAGCCTATAAAACCGGAAGTCCGCCCACAGTGACCCACTTTCCCTCCAGAAAGGCCCGCCTCTTTTTTTTGTTTTGTTTTGTTTTTGTTTTTGTTTTTGTTTTTGTTGTTGTTTTTGTTTTTGTTTTTGTTTTTGTTTTTGTTTTTTTCGAGACAGGGTTTCTCTGTGTCACCCCGGCTGTCTTGGAACTCACTCTGTAGATCAGGCTAGCCTCGAACTCAGAAATCTGCCTGCCTCTGCCTCCCAAGTGCTGGGATTAAAGGCGTGTGCCACCACCACCCGGCTAAGGCCCTGCCTCTTAAAGCATAATCTCCCAAAACAGTGCCACCAGTGTCGTTCAAAGTCATGAGACAAGGGCAAACAGACACTGCGTATTCAAAACACAATGGGTGCCCATCCCTGCCGCTCAAGGGCAGTGCTTTGTGGGTGAGAACGTGTCCTCTAGGCCTCTAGAGGATGGTTCACCTAATGATACTTGTTCAAGGCTGTCCTGTAAGGACTTTCGTCAACTTCACACACACACATACATACACCGCTCAAGGGCAGTGCTTTGTGGGTGAGAACGTGTCCTCTAGGCCTCTAGAGGATGGTTCACCTAATGATACTTGTTCAAGGCTGTCCTGTAAGGACTTTCGTCAACTTCACACACACACATACATACACACACACACACACACACACACACACACGAGTTATTTGAGAAAAGGGAGCCGCAATTTAGAAAATGCCACCACAGGATTGGCCTGAACACGAGCCTCTGAGCATTCTCTTTGGTAATGATGAGTGTGGGAGGGCCCATCCCCCATCCCCCATCCCATCATCAGCAGTCCTACCCTACCTCCCCCGGGTAGATGGTTCTGGTGTATATTAGAAAGAAGGCTGAGCAAGCCACTGGAAGCCAGCCAATAAGCAGTGTTCCTCCTTGGCCTCTGCATCAGCTCCTGGATCCAGGTTCCTACTCTGATATCCCTTCATGATGGACTGTAAACTGTAGGCTGAAATAAACCCTTTCCTCCCTAACTGCTTTGGGCATGGGTGCTTTATCGCAGCTATAGAAACTCTAAGGAAGACAGTGGTGCAGACCGGTGCCTGAGGCGGAGACCTCACTGTATGGCCCCAGTATGTTACAGTCAGACCCAATGTTTCATAGCTGTGAGACACAAGGCACAAACAACCAGAGACACGTATTTTCATACAGTTCTAGGATTCAGAGAACCTGTGTTCCAAGGCACAGGACTGCAGCCTCTTTCTTTGTGTACCCTTTTGAAAAAAATGGAAATGTTCTTGAAGTCTAGGGAGCAACTTCCAAATGAACTGCCTCTGAACCCTTAAGCTTCTTTTCTTCCCCCCCTCAGTTAAATCTCAGCGGAGCCAGAGCTGGTCATAATTTTCATGAACACAAGCTAAAGGTTCTGTCGCCTGTTGAGCAAAATAGCCGCTTCCTATTGCAAAAGAACTGATTCCTCGTCCTATTGCGTTGGCGTTTTCATTAAAATTTCCATTATCCTCTCCCTCCCAAATGCTGTTGCAGATAAATCGCCCTGGCCGTGTGTTTTAGTCAAAATATGTGAATGGGACGTAGGGGAAAAGCTGTACTTCCCCAAGCACAGATCACCTCAGGGAGGGAGAAGTGGCTTTTGTCCTGGCCCTCCATAATCACTTTAGGTCAGTATTAGCCATACCAACCAGTGCTAGCCATACAGGTATTAGCCATAAAAAGAATTCTGGATCAAAGCAGTCATAGGAGTGAGGTAGACATGATCGTACCTACAGACGCTTTGATCGGACAGCCTCTTTGTGAGGACCCAGGCTTGACCCCCCCCCCCCAAAGACTTCATCTGTGAAGCCTGAGACGCTCTGTACTGGCCACCGTCAGGAAACTTGGGTGGGGAGGGTGGACTTGCCATGGTATGGAGATGCCACGTACTAGGTGACCTTGGCCAAATGCTAATCCAATGCCAACGGTACCTTACCCATTTTCTCACTCCAAGGGTAGCGACCAAGTAGGTGCTCTTGAAAGTGCTTTGTCCACTGGGAGAAAGTACTGTGACCCGTGCGTAATGGGTTGCCAAAAGTCACAAACAAAATAAAATAGTGAGTCTGTGTTTTTAACCAGCAAAGGGGAATGACAAACCTCTCTCCCCTGACTCAGAGTCTTCTCTGAAAATAGGAATTATCGAAAGTCCAACCTATTCTGCTTGAAAAGAACCAATTCAGTCTTCCACTTTATCTTCCTCTGGAAACATAGTGCCTCATGAATTCTTTTTCAAAACAATATTTGGTTTAGTCTTTTTGTGTGTGAATATTTAGTGTTTATTACATATCAGACATAAAACCTATGTGTGTTTATATATAAATCTGTTAAATCCTTGTGACAACCTATACATAGTATTATTTTAAAGATGGCAGAATTGGAGAGATGGTTTAGTAGTAAAGAGCACTTGCTACTCTTGTGGAGGACCAGGATTTGTTTCCCAGTAAACACGTCGAGACTCCTACCCACAATTCCATCCAGTTGCACATGACCCGATGCCCTCTTTTGACCTCCACAGGAACCCAAAACATGCACATGGTCCATATAGACAGATGCAGGCAAAAATACTAATACACATGAAATAAAACAAATAAGTTTTAAAAAACGATGAGCTGTGGAAAAGCTAGGAACCTTGTGGGGCTACATGACTGCTGGGTGGCAGGTTCGAACCCAGCCAGAGCATGAGCACGTTTATTGTTCTGTACATAATAGAAATATTTCAGAGAATCCACAATAAATCATTAGCATTTATGAGGGATTGGATTTGGATAAAGGATTATGGAGGGAAAGACATATTTTACTTCATCCACATTTAAACATTCTCCAACTTTTTAGAGTGTGCAGATATTTCTCTAATTATATATACATACATATTATATATGTTATATATGTGTAGCATATATATACACACATATACATATATATATACATACATATATATATGCTAAATACATATATACATATATATATGCTAAAATGTCTTTTTCCCCTCAATAGAGTTTGGGCATTCTTTAGAAATTCATTATTTATAGTGGTAAATGGTACTTTTGATTGAATGGGACATGTTAACGGGGTTGGATGTTTTCAGGGGTAATTCAGAAGTCTGGAGTAGCCAGAACAGCCATGTAACAATGAAAACAGCGTCCATGCATCAGGCCTGTCCAGTTCCTCCCTGTGGACACCCTTACCCACCCCCATACCCCCACCCCCCCACACCCCCGCACCTCAGCACACAGTCAGAAGAGAGGCAGAGAGGGGTCTTTGGGGTGCATTATATGGGCTTATATACATTCAGAGACAGAGGGCAAGTAGCAGAATGTAAATTTTGGTAGCTCCTTTTGTGAGGCCTGGACCTCACCCTGGGGAGTGATTTCCCCACATCCGCTCTAATTTACTGACAAGACTTGTTTCTGTCCCAACGCTGAAGGGATTGCTGGGCTCAATTTGAAACAATGCACTACTCCCGTCAAAGACACAAACTGAATCATCGTTTCCTCACACCACCAGCCCTGCCCAGGGTCATATTTTTTTTCTCTCCATCCTCTCTTAGTTTTGAAGATGCTGGCAGCACAAATTGTCTCCAGACATTTCCCATTGTCCTTTAGTCAGCCCCAAACAAAGACAATTCATGGCTTCCCTGTCCTTGACCTAGCCAAGCAGCTGAGAGCTCCAGATTTAATGCCCAGGTAGGTACCTTGTCACAGGGAAGATTATTTTCAAGATAGATATCTCCAAATGTGTGTGTGTGTGTGTGTGTGTGTGTGTGTGTGTACACATATACTATGTATTCATACACACATATGTGTGTGTCAAATTCCCTTTTCTAAATGTTAGGAAATAAAATAGATACATCTGCTTACATTTGGGACAGGCTAATGAAGTTCTAGTATAATTATAATTATAATTATTATTTGTTTTCAGGACATTTCAGTGTACACTTGAGTACAGTTATCTATCTATCCGAACATCACTAGCTAGGCATTCTGTAAGTGACCTTGTCTGACACACCGAGACCCCGTTCACCCTCTCATTCAATCCTCATGGAATTTGAAAGTGTGACAGTAAGGACTGTCAGGACAGATCCTCTGTGCTGGGGACTTCTCTGGTCCCAGGTCACTGGGTGGCTTGCCAATCCCCGAAACACCTCGCACGTTTCCTTAGCTACCACAGCCATTCAGATGGCGAAGAAGGGCACTAAGCTTTGTGCCACGGAGAGTCTGGGGGCACCTCCCTAAAGAAACAGACGCTTCTCACTTCTACTTAGAATTCAAGAACTAGCGTCCCTCTCCACCTTACCTAGCACGGGACCTGACGATTGGGGCTCTCTGCTTATGTCAACCCCCTTTCCTTCTGCCTGGGACCATGTCACCTTTGCTACTTCAACACCACTTCTTCTGAGAAGACACACTACTGTAATTTGCACATCCCTTCCACATCCTCTATAAAATTAATGTGATTGTTTACTGTTGTTCTTTTTTTTTTTTCTGTTTTTTTTTTCGAGACAGGGTTTCTCTGTGTAGCCCTGGCTGTCCTGGAACTCACTCTGTAGACCAGGCTGGCCTCAAACTCAGAAATCCGCCTGCCTCTGCCTCCCAAGTGCTGGGATTACAGGTGTGCACCACCACCGCCCGGCTCACTGTTGTTCTCGACACAGGGTTTAATTACAGTCCTGCGACCCTTCATTGCTGCTCTGTCTCCCTCTAACACAGATGGACACGCTCTTTCCAGGTTCAGCTGGATCAGGTTTTCATCTCCCCTCAGCCTCCGTTCGTGTTTGACTTTCAGTAGCTGCTCAGCAAATATCTGTCACGTGCGTGGGTGGCTGGACTGAGGGGGTCACGGAAGCAAACCCTCTAAAACGTAAATCGCTAAACACACACCATTACTAGCGTGATGTGTCAGTAATAGCTAAGAAAATAAGAAGACGCAAACATAATAATAGACGACTCCATACCGTGCATAATCAATGAGCAGGCAGCTCCCGATCCACAGAAAATTCACAAAGCAGCTACGAAAAGGGAGTTAGGATGAATGGAAGACGGGGAGCTAACCCAGAGTCAACAGCTGATAGTCATGAACCTCTGCTGTTCAGGATTCATGAGCTCTTCCCCTGGGTCCCTTCTGATAGTATATGGCTGCTTGCCCAAGAAATCTAGCTAAAATCCCTTGCTGTTCATCAGGATAATTGGAAAAAAGCAGTTGTTGATCTAGGAACTTGACCTGGTGAGTGTGTGTGTGTGTGTGTGTGTGTGTGTGTGTGTGTGTGTCTGTCTCTCTCTCTCTCTCTCTCTCTCTCTCTCTCTCTCTGAAAAAGAAAACTGTGTTGTGAACCCTCGTTGCTCAGATTTCATTTCTCACCTCTGTGACTCTCCTTCAGTGATGACGCAGGTGTAGTAGGGAAAGAGAACCTCAAAAGAATATGTGAGAATCAGGCAGTTTGGTCCATCTCCCTCCACTCCCATCAGGTCTGTGACCCACCTGGTCTGTCCCTTCCTTCTTGGTGTGTCTTTCAAATATATCAGAAGGGCTCCAGTGGAACTCAGTAGCACAGCTGTTCAGGAACCCCCAGGCCTTGGGTTTGATCCACAGGACTGAAAAAAGGATACATGAATGAATGAAACATTCTCCTTGTATTACTCAAGCCTCTCTGGGGTCCGCGCCCCTCTTTCCATAACCCCGAGTGTCAGCTTGCTTGTTGGCGTGTTTATAGACTCCTACTTCCTCAAGGAAGTCTTCCAAGGACAAACACATTTCTTATAAACATCACTTCGAGTCACTGGACCGTTCTTCTCCAGCATGGGTCCGTTCTCCCCAACTAAGAAGCTGCTTCTCACATCACTTTCTAAGAAAAGGGAAATTTTAAACTAGAGACTTTTTTCTGCAGAACTCACAGTCGGAAGAAGAGGTTGTCAGAGTCCCTGAAACTGGAGTCGCAGTTGTAAGCTACCACGTGGGTCCAGGGAAGCAACCCTGGGTTGTCTGCAAAAGCAGCCAGTATCTTTATCTGCTGACCTATCTCTCCAGCCCCACACACTACACATTCTACGCATATATTTCAGGCTGGTTTGTATGCAAAACATCTGTGAGAACTCTTCAGGGAAAATTGCCTGGATAAGATTTTTCATTAGCCAATACAAATGAGAGAGGCTTTGGGTTTTGAGGGTTTTGTTGTTGTTGTTGTTGTTTGTTTGTTTGTTTATTTTTCAGAATCCAGGCAATAAAAGCTCACTTGCAGAAGTCCATCCCTGTATTTTATCTATCTCATTCCATTTTTTATGCCCGTGAACCAATAAAGACTTGTCTCACTGAGTAGGGAATTGGCTGAGTCAGTTCCTAGAGTGTGATATTATTTCTGATTTTCATTTGTGTTTCTTGGCCATCGATAGTATTATAAGTCCTGTTTATTGCTGCTGGGTTCACATAGATCAAATTCATGTATAAAAAAAATCCTCCCTCTTGGGTCACATTGAAATTTTATTCCTACTGACTTTCCAAGACCTACAGCAAATAAATCATTCCCCTAATTCTATCAATGATTTTTTAAAAACAAATCTGTTGAATATCACGCTGTGACTGTGCTTCTGAACGGTTGAAATCCCTTCACAACAGAGACCTACTGGTTCACTTAAGAGAGAAAGACAGGGAAGAAAGAGAGGGAGAGAGGGGGTAAAAGGAGGAGGGAGACGAAGCCTTCATTTGATCTCGTGTATTGAATTCACTTTCCATCTTCTAATAATGGGTTGATATTCAATCTCACTGGCACCGTGACATCTACATACTGGAGGATGCCTAATGCTAGAAAAATCGCCTTAAGGGGCCTTGGGGACTACTGACGGTGTCTGTGACCCTGTAAAGTTGATCCCTGGCAATGCATACCAGACTCAGGACTCCGTTCGGTTTCATGTTATGTGAGGGAAAATGAATAGCGTTTTTATCCTTGGATCTCCAGTGGGTCCGACTGTGTGACACCGTATCTCTGTATCGGATGGAAGCTTTCTCCTTGGGTCTCACGGTGGTGGGCTGTTTACAAGCGGATTAAAACCCCTATAGCTGGGAAGAAGGTCTGTAGTACTGGGTTCCCTGTGGCTATCAGGATGCCCAGGAGAGCTGACTCTTTCATCCACCACAAGAAAACGGTAGAAGCTGAAAGGACAAACGGGCTCAAGAGGGACCAGAACCTGTGTTTTAGGATCCCCACTTTGGTACCAGCTCACCAGGAAGAGGTACCAAAGTCAGAATCCTCTGGACCTCCGAACACAACCAGATCCAGAGACTCACAAGATATCTACTGGGCTCACTCTAACCTGACTCCTGCCACGGTGTAATTCTCTGCTGAAAGCTCTCACTTTACCCTTAGAAATCAGGCTAAAAAGGGCCCACAGAGGAAGATAGGAACCAAGAGGGGTAACAGTGGAGGCGGAGACCGCACAGGGGCTGGACTAGATATTAAAACACACATTATATGGAAGTGTAGAGGGAATCGTACTGCCTTAAGGTTTGAACAGAGATGGGAGGGTAGTGGGGGGAGGTGGGAAGATGCAGGAGCCCCTTGGTTACTTATTCTCTGTATCGAATGCTCTGTTTACGATAACTTGTACAACTTCCTTTAGAATCTCAGCTTTGGGTTCTGGAAAAGGGTCATGTTTGAGTGACTGACCTCATGGGTCCAACCTGAAGTAAGTTCCCCTGGGATCATGCCTACACCCCCACACGATCTCCTCCTTCCTCTGGGATTTCACTTGCTTTGGGATTTTATGGTTAAGCTTTTTTTTCCCCCTCTGTTTACACAGAAGCTGCCATGGCTTCCTGGGAAGTGAGTCAGGCCTCAGATCATCCCTGCTCTGAGGGAGCGTGGGGCTGGAAACAGATGACCAAGGGTGGCCTCCTTCTCCGTTCCCACAAGGAAAGAGGCTTCATCCTGGTCTTTTCCAAAAGGAGCTGTTTATATTTCCCAAGCCGAGAAAGGGGAATTTATTCATAGGATACCCACTTTTTACTGGTTTTTTTTTTTTTTCAGAAAACTGTGGCTCCCTATTTTACAATAAGCTAAGAAAGAACAGAAAAAAAATCACAAAAACAAAACCAACCCTCTACCAAGGAGCTATGGCCTCGCCCAGGTCTTTAGAGATCTCCTCTCCTTCTTTTAAAGCAGTTCTCTCCCGCCCTTCCCAGACACCCATTCCCCTGGTTTCTCTTGTCCAGAGCCACTCACAGAATACAACTTGAGACATGTTCATGTTAAATTACATATTAAAAAAAAAAAAACAAACAAACGTTTGCTCTCACCTCTCCTGACATATTCCATTTTGACAAAGATTAAAAGAATTCATCTCTCACGGGAGGTGGGGGGGGGGGAGGAGATGTTCAGCCCCAGATCTAGGAAGGGCACGAAAATGGAGATGTCTTCAGATCTTCCCTTTATCTCTGGAGTCACGTGCTTCAGGGATAACGAGAAAAGAGAACTGAGGCCTTGGTCTATTGCACAAGATTCCTTGTATCTTGCTGTGATGTTTCTGTGGTCACTTACATCCCCTGCTTTTTTTCTAAAGAAATCGTTCCGCCTCATCTCCCAGACAATGACTAAGGTCCCTCTAAAACATTGCTGCTTTGGGGTTCATCAACAGTTCACAAATCAAAGAATATATGTCATCATGCTAGCCAGGACAACTCATTGACAGTCATCCCTAAGAACTAGTGAGTATTTTTTTTCCCCTGTTGGCTCATAGCGCTTTAGTTCTGTCTTTGAAACCTCACGGGCTAAATCTGTTTGCTGTTGCATAGGGCAGTCTTTCAAAAATCTAAGGGCGCGAAGTCGACAGTCCAGTCGCATCTGCCAAATCTAGTGTTTTCTTGTTAACTGAAAGTTACTCTGGGCTGGGCGGTGGTGGCGCACACCAGTAATCCCAGCACTTGGGAGGCAGAGGCAGGTGGATTTCTGAGTTCAAGGCCAGCCTGGTCTACAGAGTGAGTTCCATGACAGCCGGAGCTACACAGAGAAACCCTGTCTTGAAAAAAAAAAGAAGAAGAAGAAGAAGAAGAAGAAGAAGAAGAAGAAGAAGAAGAAGAAAGAAAAAGAAAAAAAAAAGAAGAAGAAAGTTACTCTGGTGGTATGAACTGGGCTGAGAACATGCCAGAAGGACCTACTGTTCTCGAATGAGGTGGCTTTAAAAGTGGAGTCTACGTTTTCTCTCTTGAATCCGGAAGGCTTGAGATGGGGACAAAGTCCCTTCCAAATGGTTGCTGGAACCCTTGCTCAAGGATCTCTAAACTGCCTGTCCAGAGGAAGAACGGGGACACAAAATGGAGCAGAGACGGAAGGAAGGGCCAAGCAGGAATGTCCCCTCCTGGAGATACATCAGTCTGCAGACACTAACCCCAACACTGTTGCCCTGGTCAAGAGGCGCTTGAGGACAGGAACCAAGTGCGGCAGTTCCTGGGGAGGACCGGCCAGCAACTGACCAATAGCTCGGAGCCAACCATCGGCTGAACTCAGGGAGCCTGGTGGGGGAACTGGCAGAAGGACAGGAGGAGGAGGAGGAGGAGGAGGAGGAGGAGGAGGAGGAAGAGGAGGGAGGAGGGTGATTGCAACCCACTGAAAGAACAACATAGGCTGGTCTGACCCACTCAGTTCACCCAAAGTCTAGACCACCAACTAAGGAGTGTCTCTGGAGGGATCCATGGCTCTAGATACATATGTAGCAGAGGATGGCCTTGGTCCAGGGAGGTTTGATGTCCCAGGGGAGGGTGATGCTGGAGTGGTGATGCAGGAGAGTGTGGGTGGGTGGGGGAGCACCCTCATACAGGCCAAGGGGAAGGGGGAGGGTGGATGTGGGATGTGGGATGTGGGATTTGTGGAGGTATGGTAGCTGGGAAGTAGGATATCATTTGAGATGTAAACGAATGGAACGATTAGTTATAAATAAATAAATAAATAAATAAACAAACCGTCACTGTCCTAAGGCTATTCTGTGAGGAACGCTGAGCCACATGGAAAAGCTCCAGGGGACAGTGCGGAGTGGCCCAACATTCAGATCCCCCAGCACAGGTGTTTAACAGACTCCAGATGCGTGCCAAGAACACGCCAGATGATTCCAGTTCCAGACATCTGAGTCAGCCGCAGCCACTACAGTCCTACCCGGTGAAACTAGACATTGAGGATCACGGATCCTCACTATGTCCTGTCCAAAGTCCTAACTCACAAAAGCCGTGAGTATAACAAAATGAATTCTATAACGTGAATGTTCTTTTAGACCATCGCACATCGGGTCGCTTTATAACAGAGTAAGCGAGCATATACCCGAGGTCTGCTCCTAAATCACCTCAGCCACGGCCTCTTCTGTCCCAGAGTAATGGCAACTGTAAATCCTCCTATTCTTTAAACAAGGCTATCAAGTTTATTAATCTTGCATTTAAAGCCGACTTCCCCCCGGAGTAGCAGAGGGGGGAAAAAGGAATCTCATAAACTGCAGGAAGTAATACCGGAAACAGATACTCTCTCAAAAGCAGGGCCAAAAAAGACCCGGGCTCTCAGTCCCCTAGACCTTACTGCTTTGCTCCACACCCCAGCACAAACTGGGGTTGGTTTGAAGCCACTTGCTCCGATAAGAGAGACTTGAATCCTTACTCCACCATGCGGTATTAATCCGAGCCGTTTCCAGCTTTGTATCTTTTGAGGAAGGGAAGGAAGCTAATGCGGATGTGAAATCCGAGTGCGTCCCACAGTCCAAACGCAGGCGCTGGTAATACGTGTCTCACATGATAACAGTGAGGATGGGAAGTCCAAACAGGAGTCAGTTCACCCCAGTCACTGAAAGGGGTGATGGACCGGATCGGGTCCCTGACAGATCGGCCCCTGGAGACCACGCTGCCTCAATCCACTCTTGGTGTTTAATAACCCGAACCGGCTTCCGGAACAAGCTCTGGCAAAGTGGGTATCTCTCTGGGTTTTGTTTTAGATTTTCCCATTTTCTTGCGTCCTTAGAACAGGGATCGATACACAAGGTTCGTTAAATAAGTGAGGATAATTCTAGGACGGGTTCCCCATCAGCCACGCGTCTGTCTCTTATCATAGGTCCAGGAAGGCCACCCCGTTCTGGCCCCACCTCTCATCTCAAAGGGGTACGGAATACCGAAGAGGACAGATAAAAGCATCGACAACCCCCTCGGCTATACCTATTCTCCATTTTCTAATTACCGAGATGTTTAACCTATAACGTGAATAGCCACGTTAAAGCCATTTGTTATATGCAAAGAAGGGGCTTGGCGTGTGGATAATTAAGGCCTCCCTCTGTGACAACCTACCCGCCGGAGGTATAATTAGTGTAAGTACCTCTTAGCTGGCTAGCCATTATTACTGGGCTTAAACATATATTCAGCCACTTATTAGTGAAACTCTATAGTGTCCTGAGGAACTGTTGTTTTCATAAATGGAGTAGGAGTTTTCTAGCCAGTGCCACGCTGTTTTCAGTATGGAAAGCAAATCTTAAACACTCTCAGGGGCTGTAAGACTAGCCTCTTGATGCTATTTTCTGATTCACTTTGGCCATACAAAGGTTTTCCTTCTCTCTCTCTCTCTCTCTCTCTCTCTCTCTCTCTCTCTCTCTCCCTCTCCCCTTCCCCTTCCCCCTCCTCTCCCCCCTTTCCCCTTCCCCTTCCCCCTCCCCTCCCTCCTCTCTCCTCCCTCCTCCCTCATCTCTCCTCCCTCCTCCCCCTCCCCTTCCCCTTCCCCCTCCCCTCCCTCCTCTCTCCTCCCTCCTCCCTCACCTCTCTTCCCTCCTCCCCCCTCCCCTCCCCCACCCCCTCCCCCTCCCCCCTCCTCTCTCTCTCTCTCTCTCTCTCTCTCTCTCTCTCTCTCCTCTCTGCTCTATACAAGACAAAGAGCATTCATGTGCCCTTTTTCTTATTCAGATCCCAACTTAAAACAAGCACTTAGCATGCATTTTTAAATGGCTTTTGCTATGTCTATCACCCTGAGTTAGGGCTGCGTCCGAAATACTATGCCTACTTGATCAGGTGTTGTATACAGGCATATTGATTGAAGTTCTTAAACCTAACCCCAGAGGAGACAGAAATAAAATGGCCACTGAGTGGAGATAGTTAATCTCCTTTTATCTTAGTCTGGCTTCTCTTGAAAATTTGAGTTTTCAGAAAGAAATGGAGACCTCCACGTTCTCTTTTAAGACCGGCATCTTTTCTTATCTAAGAGCATCAAGAAACAGTTTTAGCACTTTCTTGTCGGAGCGACTCTGTAGGTTATCAGGAACCTGAAAGAATTTGAAACTGCGACTGCATGGGCTGCACCTGTGTGTACTTGACTCATTTGTCCTAGGAATGGCCTGGTGGACCAAGAAGTCCCAGAGAAGAAGATCGAGTTAAAGCACTTGAGGTCATCTATGTGAACAGCAGCTGTGGATCCTCTGCTGATGGGATGGGGTTGTGACCTGAATCCCCGGTCTCTCTTGGTTGTCTCTGTTCCCAGTGTCTGACACTCAGGGGGGCTCAGTCCACATTTGAGGAAATGGTGTCGCTTCTCATGAATCAAGAGGGCACATTTCTCTTCCCCACCAGGCCGTGACTGTCGATATATAAATTCAGGTGACCCCTGTTCTCAGGGATCTCTCTGTGCTTTGAGAGCCCATGAGAAGAAAAGATATTGGGGGATAAAATTAGCAATCCTATTGATCAAGAAGTCAGACCACAAGGGACTTTGTGAACATGAAGAGACTTTGAAAATTTGGTTTACAAGCATTAAAGCTTGGAAATAAGCTTGATTCTAGAACCACAAAACAGAATAAGATAGGCAGAGGAACTTACAGCTTCTGGAAATGCCCAAGATATTCCCAGCACCAAACCATTATATTTGTCAAACAACTGAATATTCCTAAATACTGCACATACTAATCCAACTTCCAGAAACTGTAGAGAACCTTATTGGGGTGCCATGCCACCTGGCAGAAACTTGACATTGACCAAGGTGAAGTTCCTCTCCCAGCCTTTGAATGGGAACTCCTGTGATAGCCATAATCCCCTCCACCTAGGGTGGAGCGCTCAGACCTAGGTGAAGCCCATTGTTCTTCAAGGACCTGCAGTTTCCTGAGAAACACTAGTCACCTGTGGAGCAACTGAACTAGTTCTGAGGAGAAGCTTCCAGCCTTTGGGGGAAACCCTTGCCTATATATTGGGAGTTCTTCATTAAACTTTGAGACCTTGAACAGCAATGTTGTCTTGGTCTCCATCTCTTTTTGCCGCCTTCCCATACATCCCCAGCTTCCCATCCAGGTAACCCATTTGATGTAACTGCGGGCAGTTACAAGAAACCTAAGAAATCCAGGAAAGGCTGCTTCATGAACATCAGAGTGGGCTGGAAGGGTGGATGAAAGGCTGTTTCCTGGCTCCAGGATTGCCATCTTCCCACAATGCCACCTCTTATCCTCTCCAGGGCTGACAGTTGTCTGGACCCTTCGGTCTTTGAATGTTTCCACAGTGCTCTGCCTCTACGAGAAATCTTCTTTAATCACTCTGCTGACTTTCCATTGCTGGAACAAATGCCACAGATGATCAGCTTATAAAGAAAAGGTTTATCTGGGGCCCCTAGTTTGGGAGGTTGTAGTCCGTGATTCGTACAATTTTCTGGGCCTGTGGCTTTGAGTCAGTGTCTGTGTCTGTACATCATGGCTGATTGAGTGGTGAGCAGCCGCCTTATTTTACTGTCAGGAATGAGAAGGAGAGAGAGAGAGAGAGAGAGAGAGAGAGAGAGAGAGAGGTCCCAATCAATATTCTCTTTGAGATTGTGCCCAACAACATAGCCCAACAGCATAAGACTTTGTGCTAGGTCTTACTTCATAAAGGGTCAACCATGGCTCTCAACTGTCCTAATCCCAAGACCCTTTAATACAGTCCCCTTGCTAGGAGCCATTCTCACATAGATCTCAAAACCTCCTTTCAGCCATTTCTAGCCTGCTTCTTCTAGCCTGCTTTTAGAAGGAAAAGTACTAGCTTAAAGATTAGCCAAGTAAGCTAGGTGGTCAGTACATGCAGAGCTCACCTGAGGGGGCTAGGCCAAAGAAGCTCACCTGTGGTTAGGTTACCATAGCAACTCCTTTCCACCTCACCTCCTCATGATCAATTTACTATGCCTAGTTCCTACATCATTCACCAAGTTTCCCTGAGATTCTGAGAGACAATTCTGAGAAATTGTTCCTGAGAAATGATGCTAGCCTCCTGAGAGTGTTCCCCGAATACAATGACTTCCCCCCTTCACCCCTCCCCACACCTGCTTGCTCTCCTTTAAAAAGCCTTGTGTAAAAAATAAAATTTGACAGCTTGATCAGAATACTGTCTTGCTGTCCGTCTCTCGTGTCTCTTGTCTCTCGCCTTCTCCTAGGTGGTCCGGGGACCCTGTTGACTGTCCTGCGGGTTGGGACAGTCCCTTATGTTGTGGTGACTCCCATTCATTATAACAAATATATAATCTCATGAATATATAAAGTTATACTTCATAACTGTAATTTTGCTACTGTCATGAATTGCAATAATTCCAATGGTCTTAGGTAGCCCCTGTGAAAGGCTTGTTTCAAAGAGATCAAGACCCAAAGGTTGAGAACCACTGTACACTCCTAATGGCCCCAAGCAGGAACTACATTCTAACACATCTCTAATAATTGGCCTATGGGAACATTCTAAATCTGAGCCGTAGTGCTCATTATATTCTCAGAACCTGTCTTCCTCCATGTTTGTATCTTTTCTTCATGGTGATAAGCTACGTGCTGCTCCAAAGAAGTTGCCTTTTGGTAAATCCAGTGCTGAGAAGTAAATCCCACACCAGGTGAGAGGACACACACACACACACACACACACACACACACACACCCCGTGCATGACAGACTCTGTCCTAAGAACTAAGAGTACTGCTGGGTCATGTTTACATACTTAACCCCAGCACATGGGAGGCAGAGGAAGGATGCTCTCTGTGAATTCGAGGCTAGCCTAGTCGGCAGAGTGAGTTCCAGGACCGAGTCCCTCCTTTGATCCTCATGATCCTACACACTAAATCGTACATCATCCCGACTTAACATAAAACTAAGTTGCTTAGCAACAACACTCTCTTATTAACTCAACAGACACTTGTTTCCGGTCTAACATATAAGCTAAGCATTCTGCTAGGCACTTGGGGAGGAGCTTTTGCAGGGGTATGGGCAAGTAAGCCATCCATTTCATTTAGTAAGAACGTAAGAGTTGGGGGAGATATCTATGCTGGGGAAACACATGGAAGAGCCACTAGCCCATGGAGCATATGGTATTAATAAGCCCTAAGTAGACACTAGGTTGCCAGGCATAGTGGTGCATGCCTTTAATGCCAGCACTAGGAAGCAGGGACAGGTGGATCTCTGAGTTCGAGGCCAGTCTGGTTTAGAGGCCAAGTTCCAGGACTACCAGAACTACATAATAACAAACAAACAAACAAAACAAAACAAAACAAAAACAAAAAAGAGGACACAAGCTCCAGGGAGCTCACAGTGAAGAAGGCAGAGAAGAGAGACCACAGGGAAGGGAGGAAAGTGTTAACCCCCAAAGAAAGCCATGCATGTGAAGGTTACAAGCATGAAGAAATGCAAAGGCAGTGTGGCTCAATGACAGCTCCTTCCTGAGAAGCCCAAGCATCACTTACAATGCTAGAGAGCTGGAGTGGGGGAAGGGGTGAGCTCAAGAAGGATGGAGAGCAGGGTGGGGCTTTCAGGAGAGCCAGGATGAGCTTTTAAGAACTGTATACCCTCACAATATACATGCTCCAAGCCAGTCGCCAGCCTGGCTTGGAACTTCCGAGATCCCAGTCCTGAACAGAAAAGCCTGCAGATGTGATTTCCACAGAAGGACAGCCCCAGGACCATAGATGCCTGGGGAAACATTCCTACTCAAGATGGAGGGCACAGCCCTGAGAATGCCTTTGGGGGCATCTATGACAAGAGATTGCCTGCCTACCTCCCCCAATACAGTTACAGCCAGGATCCATGCAGCCTGCCCCAGAGACATCCTCTGGGTCCCAGGGAGGATGCAGTACCAGGGAGGATGCTCAAATAGCGAAAAGAACAGAACTGTTTGTCCGTCAAAACAATTGCTGTGAAGCCACCCCCTTTTTGCTATGTTTGGAAAATATTTATTTAGTTGGGAAAAAGTTGCAAACTGAACCACTGTACAGACTCAGAATTCAGCTCTTCTGGGCTGTTAATTTGTTTTTGAAAATATTTAATCTCAACTTGCCACTCTTTGCTGGTCTTTGTTGGGCTCTGCTGATGCTGGTCTTTGACAAGGCTGTGTGGTATTGGTTCGCTTTGCCATTCTTGTTGATGATCATTTGCCATGACTTCGTAGAGTGATACACAACAAAGAACTCATGGTGGTGTTTCAGTTCGGGCTGCTTGGCAGAGCCTCATGGTTTCTTCTAGATCAAACTACCATTGCTGATTCTTGAATGGCACCTGAGAGTGGATTGAGCTGCCGCTGCTGATTCATGAGACCTGAACTGCTGATAGCCTGACACTGAAAATTGGATTCTCCCCAAAGAACTATTCCTAAACAGGTCCACTTCATCCTTTGCTCTATTAGCCTTTCCTTTCCACTACCTATGGTGGGTGGTGGGCTAGAAGTATGCTCATTAAAGTAGGTTTTGAAAAATATAAACCTACATTAGTTAAATGAAGAGCTCAATGTACTAACATACATACATTCATGTGGCGGGGGGATCCATTGTGCCAAGATGTAAAAGCCATCTCTTTTCTCTTCCTCCTTTCTACCTCCAAGAACCACATCAACACAATCCTCTCTAGGGAAGCTTTACACTTTCCAAACCAGTAACTGCTCCATCCCTTCGATGATGGTGCTTTACTCTTGTAAATACACTTATCTCCTTTGGTCTGGTGCTCCTCACCCAAATGGTTTTCCTTACCTCACATCCCCATTACAACACCCTTTCTCACAACCCCACTCAATAAAACTTCACCTAATGAAAACAACAACTGGCGAGTTGGGCTGTGGAAAAGAACTTGTTCCAAATCACTGCCCCTCTTCCTGTGCATGTGGACTCAGAGGACACACCCAATGGTCTTTGGCTTTCTTTGTGCCATGGCTCACATTGCATCTTGAGCATTTTTGGTGTGCGTGAGACCTTCTGTGACCTCCCCGTCTTCAATGCGAGGTCATGAGCAAAGGTCATATCCTTTAAGGAAACATAAGAGCAGACACGACCAGGAACTGGGGGGCAGGGTGTAATGCAGGAAACAGCCTTGACCTTTGACCCTAACACACAGACTGACTGGATTAGAGACGCTTCTACGGGCAACCAGGCCTGGTATTGTCATAAAATACAAAGGCCAACATTCCCTGTAGCCTGGATAAGTCCTTAAAATAGACATCATGAGTTATATCATTCAGCCTTGCAGTGATGTGGGCTTTTTCATGATAATTTTATAAATGTAGATAATAAGGTTCAGAGTAGGTAAGTGAAGCTATAAGTCATCTCCAGTTAGGAAATTTCAGAACAAACACTTGTCCTCAGACCTATCAGAGCACATATTTGACTAGGGCTCACGTAATGGGCTGCATTTAAACAGCTCCCTCTTCAAATACCTTACCTCTAAATGCAGTTGCATTCAAATATCTGAAGGGAAATCCTGCCATGAATCTTGGGGTAGCAGGACTCATCCCATAGTGGAGGGAATCGGCAGCATTTGTCTAGAAGCAGCCTGTATTTTAAGTATTCTCAGTTGAAGAAACATTACAGTACCCTTATTTGTCCTTGAGCTGAAAAGCCATTTGATGTCAATATGGATCACAGCAGCATTTGATTTGCTTGTTGATTTTTGTTTTAGAGTCTCCAGAGTGCCTCTACATCTTGGGGGTCTCAGACTCCTCCTTTTATGTGTACCTCAAAGAAGAGTCATGTTTTCCGTGATTTTTCCTCCTTCGAAGCCTGGGTCTAGAAAAAAGAAAAGCAAACATTTTAAGAAATGTCTTGACAGAGGTATTTTCCTCAGGACAATATTATTTCCCTTAATTCTGAAAACGGGAACACAGCTATGTGTCAATATACAGAGTATTAAACAGCAGTGGATTCTGTCGTATCAGAACACAGTGGTAAAATGGTAGTTAAGTGGTAGATGATTTCCCTCATTGGACTTAACTGACTGAGCTGATGGCTTTAGCTAGCAGTCTCCTATATCTTTTCCCTATTTCACACAGGTTATCTTGTATCTTGCAGTGCTCAATACAATGCAGCGAGTATGACAGACTGCTTGGTTCAGACCTGGGTGCTAAGAGGACTTGTGAATGCTCACCTGTACAGCTGGACTTGCTTATGTTTGAACCTTAGACTCACCATAGCACCAGCTTAGGGTATGTGCTAGAGGAATGTGAAAGAAACATAGGGAAAGGAAAGTGCAATGGGGAGCCAAGACCTTCAGCTAGTAATCCTTAGAGGTTCTCCCTCTTGGTGAATTCATAAAGGCTACAGACAACTGAGTGAGAACAGCCAAGAGCAAAGTGACCCCCCCCAGCCAACCCTAGTCCAAGCTGCTCATCTATAGGCCACTAAGACCCTAGATTTGGAGCAGCAATGAAACATCATTCATTGTACTGGCTGGTTTTGTGTGTCAACTTGACACAGGCTGGAACTTCAGTTGGAGAAGTGCCTCCATAAGATCCAGCTGTAAGGCATTTTCTCAATTAGTGATCAAGGTGGGAGGGCCCCTTGTGGGTGGTGCCATCCCTGGGCTGGTAGTCTTGGGTTCTATAAGAGAGCAGGCTGAGCAAACCAGGGGAAGCAAGCCAGTAAGTAACATCCCTCCATGACCTGTACATCAGCTCCTGCTTCCTGACCTGCTTGAGTTCCAGTCCTGACCTGCTTTGGTGATGAACTGCAGTGTGGAAGTGTAAGCTGAATAACCCCTTCCCTCCCCAACTTGCTTCTTGGTCATGATGTTTGTGCAGGAATAGAAACCCTGACTAAGACAATCGTTACACATAATTATTTATAGACAACTCTTGGAGGTCTTTGGAGTTGAGAGGAGTCTGAGTACATATTGTATATGGACACTTGCTGACTGAACTGGTCTCAACTCCCTGTGTTCCTTGTGACTTTGTGACTTTGATGAAGACTCTGGGTTGACACAAGGTTTTACTTTGGCCAACAGAATTCAACAGAAGTGATTTCTAGACCTCAAGACATTTTGTTTGAGTGCTCGCTCTTATTCTCTTTCTTGCTCCCCACAAATCCCTCCACCCTGTTCCTATTGACTAGGAGAGCAAGTTTGGATCAGCCTGTTGGAGGATGAAACAGATTGGAGGAAGGAAATAGCATCCTAGCCAAGGACACTTCAGATGATGTGAACCACGCTGATCTGCCAGTTGGCCAAACATGAGTCAGATGCTCAGCCAGTCTATGAATCCAGTTTAGATGAGCAGACTATTATTTCATGAGAAATAATAAATGATTTTAAGCTACTGTGTTTGGGGATGATATGGCATACACTGATATACTCTTACACGGTAGTCCAGAGGTTGGTGGTCACAGATGACAGCATGAGTGTTGTAAATATGTCATTTTGATCATAGGTTCATAAAAGATCTTCTACTTGTCAATGGATTTGCTACACAGAAGATACAGGGAAACACCAAGGGATATATATGCTTAATAAATTTCAAAGACCCAAACATTGAACCTGTAATATTGGTAATAACTTAGCTCCATTTCCATTGTCTCATTACAAGGAACATTAGGGAATATATCCCTCAGATGAACAGCAATGTGCCTGATACGGTTGATAGAGGTAAGTAGGATTGGGATCCTGTACTATAAAGGGGGCAAAAAGAGAGTGGAACCTACCTACTCTGATGATTCAGACACCAGTCAAAAGTGTGTGCGCATTTCATGAGTAAGACAATTGGATGGTAATAATGTGATCACTAGAGAGATCCTATCTTATGAGAACACATTCAAATGCATTTTAGATTATACACGAACCCTAGAAATGTATGCAGACACACTGCCTCTGTGGTTTGCAGTGTATAAGCTTGAGTGGATTACTTAACCTCTCTGTCCACTTTCCCTCAACTATTAAAAGGGTTTGTCTCAGTATGGTATAAGGTGTGGCCAAGGCTAGCCCCCCAGTTCAGTGACTCAGATCGATGCAGGAGTTTAATGGGTCTGAGTTGTAAGTGGGCAGCAATGAGAACTCTGCTTCTGTTCTCTGAGAGATGAAAAGATCTCCCCACCAAAGAGTGACAAAAATGCAGAGCTTGGCAGGGACTATGGCTCTGCATTTTTGTTCATAGGCTTTAAATCTCTTGGAGGCTTTCTGTCACGGAACTCAAAAGTACCTTTCAAAGTTCCTAGCTGGGCTCCCGCGGAGCAGATACCTTGCACATCTGGACAACTCTGAGTCTTCAGGACACTTGCTAGTATTCTTCGTGGGAATCTGAAGCTACGCTGCTGAAATGAGTGCACTCCTCCACAGGATTGTCATAACTACCCAGGACCCCGCAGGTCCTCGTGCCATTCTCTTCTGGACGGAGGTTCAAAGATCATTTGATGGAAATTTGATTCTCTATAAAGATCTCTGTTATTCTTTGTCAGATCTTGTAGAATGAGACCAGTTGTCTTAGACAAATCCATTTTCTCCTCTATCCCTTTCTCCTACTACTAATTCTCAAAACTAACCACAGAGCGAGCAGAGCATGTAACAGACTGAAAGCAGAGGGGCTGGCGGCTACAGCTTGGGTTCTGTTCTGCCTGCAGGCATGCATGCGCATACACACACACACACACACACACACACACACACACACACAGTGCCAGACAGAGAATCCTTCAACGTTGGTCCCTGCAGCCTGCAGCAGTGTGCTTACTACATGCCGGAAACATGGAAGCCAGATGTGATATTCCAGGCCCATAACACTGGCTTTTGGAAGGCTGGGGCAAGAGAATGCCAAAGTTGAAAGCCAGCCTGGGTTAAATTGCAAGACGCTGTCTCAATAAAAGAAGACAAAAACAAAACAAAACAAAAACAAAAACAAACAAAAGGGAACATTAACAACATGGAGTACGACAGTGAGACCTCACTGGAATGATGAGCAGAATAGGAGGTGACAGTCAGAAAATCAGGCACAGCTCAGAAACACAGCCCTTAGAAGCCACAGCAAAGGGACTGGACCGTATTCTTAAGTGTTGGACACTCTCACTCCATTTCGAGAAATGTCATTCTGACTCCTGTGTCATAGAGAGGAGATGTCGGGAATCCAGAATAGACAAAGGGAACCCAAACAGAAGGTATGGTGTGCCCTCCCTCATAACTGCAGCTGGCAATAGCCACACTGAGAGGTGGCTGGACCCTGGGAATTCTGGAAGTTAGAGCTCAAAAAGACTTCCCAATTCCTTGGAATAGGGGGAGCTTCAGGCAAGGAAGGGGTTAAAGGTAACTCACATGTTTAGCCTAAGAGAAATGAAATGAAGGTTGTTGCCAGTTACTGAAGTGACCAAACAGGTCTGGGGAGGTTGGAGATGGGGAAAGGGGAGGGCCATTTGGAACTTGCTCTCACTTCATGAAAAAAGCAGAAAACGGCTCAGGCCATGGCAGTGTCTAATTCAGGCCTGTCACCTTTGTGGCCCTGCCATTGTAGGTTTCAAATGACGTCATCTGTAGGCAGCCCCACCACGGTGATGGGTGGTTCACGATGGTACCCCAGAATTAAGTGCACTCTTAGACCCCTGGGAGATGTGCTCCGGGCAAGGTGGTGGAAGGTAGGTGTGCCTAGATCAAGGAGCACCAGCAGCCACTGACAGGTTTGTTCACAGACTTATGTGCCACTCCATGGGGATGCTCAGATACGCTTACTACGGGATAAGGAGAAAATGGGTGTATTTTGTAGGCAAATAGAGTGAGGATGCTCATGTTGGTTGAATCTGATTCACCCAGTAAGGGTAAGGAAATGCTTGAACGGTGACCTTCAGACAGCAAGGTTTGCATCTTTGCTTTGTCCCAGAAAGCTAAATGGACAGCCCAGCTCTATAAATATAGTAGGTATGTGCTGTCTCACTCTGGACTTCCTACCTCCCCTCCCCAATTATCCTCCAACCAAATTGCTTCAGCTATTCCATATTCTTTCCTAGTATACATGCTTAGAACCTACCTATATCCTTTGCACATGGGCAAGAAGCATGCACACATATTATGTGTACAGTTACTCATCATATACACATATACACAAGGCTGTATTTCCCACGTTGTATTTCACGACACCCTCGTGATTAAAATGCTATTGCCTGTGTTCTTCCAAGCATAGGCCAAGTGTTTCAGAGTTCCTACAATTACATGTAAAAAGGGACTAAGAACTCAACAGAAATATGGGTCTTGAGAGAAATCATTGAAATGGATATTAAACAGCTCTTAGTTTAAGAAAAGATACTCAATTTTGTTCGGTTGCATAATTAAAAATAAAATTTCACTGAAATAAGATTTTCAACCCCAACATGGCAATGATCAAAATTTTCTAGCATTCTACGTGAGCAACAATATTGAGAGAGAGAGAGAGAGAGAGAGAGAGAGAGAGAGAGAGAGCATCAGACTACGGAAATGGGAGTAGATGTCGGTATGATCTATGTGGAGAGTATTTTGGCAAATTTATTGAGGTCTAAATGCCAAGACTTCCAATTCTAAGGCCTTATCCTATGGGTGCCCCTAGGAGTGGAAGGGAGTGAGCAGTTCGAAGCATTTTTATGGAACTGGAAACCATGCCACCTTGGGAGACTTGGGAAGTCAAGGGAACGATGTACAATTGTTCAGAAAGCCGAACAGGAAAGCTGTCCGTGAACACATACAAAGCAAACTCCAAGGCTGCTGTTACATTACCCACTATCCAGAGTGATGGCTATGTCTCCCCCAACCCCTGTGGGTTCTCTCCCACATGCTCTGAGTATTTCCAAGAAAAAGAGAAGCAAGCCCTCTATGGATTGCTGGGCACCAGTGGCAACAGGGTACCTTTGCACTGGGTAATAGCACTCATTTATGCCTTGTATTTTAATACCAACTGATATGTCAGAAAATTGGGTGGAAATATGAAATTATAGTACCAAACACACACACACACACACACACACACACACACACACACCAGGCTCCTCCCAGTGTAACTCTGCTTGCTTCTCAGTTCATCACTTGCCCAGCATGTCCCTCACACACATGTGTTGAACCCCTCACCGTTCCCGCAAGGGAGCAAGAAGGCATACAACGAAGAACCAGTGAGGGGAAAGGAAACAAACGGAAAAGCCCAGGGTCTGGTTCTCAAAACTGACGGGCACTGTGACTCTCAGCTGAACCTTGCTTTCTTCATCGATAAAATGGGAAGCGTGGTCGCCATCTCCTCGAGTGCTTCGAAAGATGAAACGAGATGCCCCTTGTGTTCCAGTTCCCTTTCTGGTTCTGTGATGACCACTGACCAAAAGCAAATTGAGGAGGAAAGGGTTTGCTTGGCTTCCAACTGGTTACGTCCCATCAGCAAGGGATACTGAGGCAGGGACTCAAGGCAGGAACCTGGCAAGAGCAAGAGCAAAGACCGCTGAGGACTGCTGCTTACTAGATTGCTCTCTGTGGCTTGCTCGGTCTTACACAATCCAGGACCACCTTGCCCAGAGATGGCACTGCCCACAGTGGGCTAGGAACTTCCACACGAATCATTAATCAGGAAGACGTTCCCACAGACATGCCCACAGGATAATCCGATGGAGGCTGTATGGAACATGTTGAGGTTTCCTCTATCCAAGGTGACTCTGGTTTGCATCTCAGAGACAACGCTCGTCAGGACACTCTGAGAGTATAACACACAGCACGTGTGCAGCTTTGCTGTTCGGAAGTTAAAAGTCAAAGCTTGTCCCTAGCTCCGTTCTGCACGGTCTCACCTCTGTTGTGTACAGATCCAGAGACACCAGCTTTCCACTCTCGTTTCACTTGACCATTCAACAGGCAAGACCGGTCCCTTAGAATGTGTTTATTTGTTTTGTTTTTCTCTCTGGCCAGAGCCTTAGCAGAATATCTAAGGTTGAGCAAGAGCTAGTTCAAGTTCACAAAATAACTAAAACAAAGGCCAGTCCAGACTCGCCTCTGGACTCTTTCCCCATGTTAATCTCCCCCCATCACCCAGCCCTCAGACCAATGACAAATCACTTCCTTACAATATTTTTTTTTTCTGTAAATGGATGTGGATTTGAAAGAAATATTGAGGAGATTCACATTTTTTTTTTTTTGGTCATTATTACTTAAGAGATTCTGAGCCAATGCTTGCAGAATGTCTGACTCTGAAAAAAATGTGTCTGAATTCACGGTCCATCTCATTTCAAAGCAGTCTGCCGAGATGAGAGAAATGACCCCCAGCGTTCTTTCACAGTCGCAACGGTGCTCACAGAAATGGCGCTCACAAATCATCCCAGAGTAAATAGCATGAGAATGGGTCTGCTCTGACTCTGGACTGCTGAATCCAAGCTTGGGGTCTCGAAGTACCCCAGGAATGGACTGAGAGTATGGACAAGAGAGAGAGAGAGAGACGGGGGATGCAGGGGGATCAGTAGGCAGGAAATAAGTATGAGACAGACTACAAAGGACCCTGAAAACACAGTAAAACAATAGGTATTTACTCTCAGAGTAATAGTAGCCAAATATGATGGTTTCAATATGCTTAAGTTAACCCAGAGGGCGTCATTATGGGGAGGTATGGCCTTGTTGGAGTAGGTGTGGCCTTGTTGGAGTCACTGTGGGGTGGGCTTGGAGACTCTTCTTATAGCTATCTGGAAGACAACAGTCTTCTGTCTGCCTTTGGATCAAGATGCAGAACTCTCAGCTCCTCCTGCACCATATCTGCCTGGACACTGCCATGCTTCCTGCCATGATGATAATGGACTGAACCTCAGAACTTGGAAGTCAGCCCCAATTAAATGGTCCTTTATATGAGTTTGTCTTGGTCACAGTGTCTCTTCGCAGCAATGGAAACCCTAACTAAACCACCAGAATTATAAAACAGCCCTCAAGACCTTCATCTCCAGGCATGTTCTTCAAGAGTAGAACCTGGACATATGAAGGACCTTAAAATCAATGTCATTCATTCATTCATTCATTGAAAACATATTTCTAGTACTTTTTCAATGCTGGGCACCATGACCAAACCACAATACAATATGTAAGTATTTACTCTAACAGTATGTGGTAACCAGAACTATCTGGTTACCACAAAGGACCCTGAAAACACAGTACAATCAGTAGGTATTTACTCTCAGAGTATGTAGTAACAAAATGTGATGGTTTGAATATGCTCAAGTTAACCCAGAAGGTGTCATTATGGGGAGGCATGGCCTTGTTGGAGTAGGTGTGGCCTTGTTGGAGGAAGTGTGTCACTGTGGGGGTGGGCTCATCTCCCGGTACTTTCTTCAAGAGCAGACCCTGGACATCTGAGGGCATGACACTCCTGTGTGACTGATCACATTCTGCAGAAAAAGACTCTCAGATGTGACTAAGGCTTTGAGTCTACCAAGAGGGAAGCTTTCTGGTGAGCCTGATAGAATCACACAATCTCTTTAATGCCGGTCCTAGAGGCCAGAAACGGACTTGACAGAGGAAGACATTGGTTTCAGGGGCAATTACATGTTCCCGACTTTGAAAATGGAGCAGAAGGTGAACATAGCACTCAGGAGCCAAGAGGGGTTCCCTTATGACAACCAGCAAAGATGCAGGGACTTCAGCCCTACAACAGTAAAGAACTGGACTCTAGCAATAGCCTTCAGGGGCTTGGAGGTCTGGAACCCCGGGCATCACTGAGCCTGGGACACAGAATCCGGGGATTCTGATCCTGTGATGTCCTAAGCAGAGTCCAGGTATGCCACACCTAAGCATCTGGATTTAGTAAATGTGTGCTGTGGTAAGCTGTAATATGTATGGCACAATGTTTTATAGAGTAAGCGTGACACACTGTTTTATGGGGTTAGAAAGTATATGCAAGGCCTTTCACCACAGATTTCCCACATGAGCACTGTTTGATCCTGTCATTGTTTAACTCGCCTTTGTCCTCTGTTGGACATCAGCATACCGCCCTCCCTTCTGTGAAGCAGTTGAGATGTTTGGATAGCATTTATTCAGTGATTCAGAAGCAATGCTTTTAAAGGTATTTTTATTATGATGGTTGACGTTAATCAACCCGATAGGATCTAGAATCTCCCTGGAGATGGACCTCCAAAGATGTCTGCAGGAAATGATCTTGATTACATTAATTGATTTGGCGGAGAATCATTGATGTGGGCGGACCACTCCTGGGCAGAAAACCCTGGACTGTTTAAGATGGAGAAAGTGAACTGGACAGTAGGAAGCACTCATCACTGCCTGTTCCTCAGCTGTGGATGTGATGAGATCAGCTGCTTCATAGTCTGCTGCCTTGATTTCCCTGCTGCAAGGGACTGCGTCGTGTACTGTGAGATTAAATAGACCCTTTCTCCCTTAAGTTGCTTTTGTCAGAGTACTTTATCATAGCAACAGAAGAAAGTAAAACAATTACTGTGCAGGGGTTGGAGAGCAACATCACGATGTACATGCTCAAGACAGAGGACACATTTTAGGATTCTGTTCTCTCCTTCCACCATGGGTTCCATCGAATTCATGTTGTCAGGCTTCTGCAGCCTGTGTCTTTCTCCTGCTGAGCCATCTTGCCAGCCAGAGATGGTCTTTATCTTAGTTTGGATAATGTAATACTCAGCTTTGAGGTCTAAAATCATCCCTGTCGTATTTTTCCCAGAAGTAAGGCAGTTGAAAGAGGGCAGAAACTAAAGATATTTTGTAATAATGATATAATAAAACGCTTTCAGAACCAGTAGGATGGTTTCATAGATAAAAATGCTTGCTGCCAAGCCTAATGACATGACTCCAATCCCTGGGGCATACATAGTATAAGGAAAGAAAACTGATTCCTGCACGCTGTCCTTTGACCTACAGGGAGAAGGGGAATAGGGGAGAGATGGAAAGAGTGGGAGGGGCTGCATCTGTAGCCCTGATCAAGCCATGCCTGAACCTTCAACTTCTTGTCACTGATGAGCATTCCAGCAGTTATGAGTTAATCGTTTTCTCTGATGGTTAAACCATCTCAAATTGCCTTTTCAGCTATTTGCAAATAATGCTGCCACGACGACTGATGCATTATTGTTCCTAGAGGGTCAATAGTGTTATGTAATGCCACTCCAGTGGAGGTGTGAATAAACATCTACTTGACTTTCTAGACAACAAACCAAATTAATGTCACCCAAGTCCAACTTGGTAAACCAATGAGTTTATTGAGATTATTTAGTAAAGTATGAGTGAGGAGTTACTCCACTAGAAGATAGATGACCACATCATGGAAAGCGACCCTAGCATAGGTGATACCTCATGTAAACTGGAACCCTGGAACTCCCTACATGACTTGCAGGCAGGTGGACAGGTCCAAGAGTCTCCTCTCCTAGGTAGTCTTTACTACTTACATAACCTTGAGGAAGGCGAGGCTTTTAGACTTGTAAGTTTCAGGGACTTCCTGAGACTTGTGAGTTTTAACGTCCCATCTTACTTAATGAGCCTCCCTTTAGAATTTCCTTGGTCTTACCAAGCTTCCCTCATAGATGGACTGTTTTAATTTAAATTGTTCCATAGCAGTTGGAAAACTGAAACTCTGATTGTTTGTTGGAAGCTACATAGCTAGTAAGTACGTTGATATTTTAGCCCCCACATCCTGTGTTTGTTCCTCCATGAAAATTCCCATCCCTTTTCTGTCTTTGCCTCAACTTAGTAGTGGAATATGCTTTGCTCCCATCCCCCAAATAATCAATCTTGTTTTAGGGAACCTACCCTCTCACACCATCTTCTTAATGCTAGCAAGGGACCCTCAACTTTACAATTTATACTTTCCCACATAAGAGCTTCTAACACCACCCTAGCTCATAATTGAAATCCAATACGATCCGTACCTATTGAAAACAACTTTTCCTTTTCACAATGCTCTCCCAAGGTCACGGCACAACCAGCCATTTCCACTTAGAAAGAACACAGGGTTAGGCAAGCACAGTGAGCCATTCTCTCCAGTCTTGAGAGTAAGAGCAAGGTCAGACACTGAGTCAACAAAAGGCAAAGCACAGGGTTAAATGAGAGCCAGCCTGTAGTTAAGCAAGAAAATGTCCCATCCATCAATGTCAAGACACTCCAACCCTGCTGGGCTGGTGTCTGCGACAAAATCAAGTAATCAAATACAAGTTCCTTCCTGACCCAGGAAAGGCAGTATTATTAATACATTAACAAACACATCCATCAGTAGGTGGGGAAAGCCAATGGATTTGAGAGTTTTACAAGACTGGAGGAAAAGGCTAGAACAAACAGTAGACAAGCCTCTTGCCCTATAAAGAGCCTGTTATTTCTTCCAGAGAGATTATGGCTCAGGATGGCTTTGCCCTACCCCCCCCCACCACCACCACCCCGCCACCTTCCTCCTATTTCTTCAGTAGGAGAAGGAGCCTCACCCTCTTTCCACACCTGGCAATCATTCTGCCCTCTTGTCCCGAGAGCCAAGCTGAGAGCTGTTTCGTGTTTACACAACACCTACCAGAACGTAAGACCCTGCGCACTGGGGAGTGGGTCCTTTGGGGACAACTCTTTGAAGTCATTCTGGGATATGTTCATGATGCAAGAAGGAAAAGTGGTGACTGAAGTCCCACAGTGCTTTCTTCTCGCTGCATTCTTTCCCCAGCAATGAAGGGGCATGTAGCCAAGAAATGGCCTGCGAGTGACTAGGGCATCTGGAGTGGGCTGTACTGTTTCCGGATATTGGAGAAGTGGGCGGGACATGCGGGCTGTACAGGGAATGCTCGCAGAAGGGACGCTAAGCAAGGAATGTCCCAACCCCAGCATGTAGATCTGCTGCTAGCGGGTGGGAGTGGATAATATCATCTCATTTATCTCTCACTTTTTCTCTCCTTTTCTTAAAGAATTTGGTAAATGTTATAGGCCTGATCTAAGAACAAAGAAAAGACGGGTCATTTTCTGGGCATTTACACACACACACACACACACACACACACTGGGGCTCACACATTCTCAAAGAATCCCGTAAAACGAAATCGCCAAATCACCATGCTCTGAGAACAGATTCACCTGCCATACTCCGCCCAAGGGTGGCTAAGGGGGTGAATCTGGCACCTTCTATCGCATGGCGGCCATCACTCTGAAGTACCAACAGGAGCTTAAATCACAGGCTGGAGGACGGCCAGCCTCCTTCTGACATCTGGAATCTTAATGAGCTTGGATCCGAGATGGAGAACCACATGGTGCTTTAAGACTCCCAGGAAAGCTCTTTAAAAGCAAATATGCTGATTTTTTTCATGTGTGCAGTTGGCAGTCAATACAAATATCCTAAGAGTTCACTTGGTATATTGACAGGAAATGCTTGCAGATATATTAGCAAGGACCATTGAGCAAGTGTTTCTCTCTTTCTCCCTCTTCCTCTCCCTCTCTGAACTTGATCATCTCCAATACCACCAATACCACCTCCCTGCCACTCACCTTATTACTTCTGCTGATTTAGGGTTGGTATAAGCCTCTCAGAGGCCAAAGAGCTCCTTCCATTTCCTGGGATTGCTCGTGCACATAGACAGGCAGGCGGATCAAAGATTTACAGCCACCCACTCATCCCCCGTCTAATCCACTGGGTGCCTTCACCCTCAGGCTTCCATCCTCTGGGTCTCCGTGTACAGGCTGTGAGCTGACATCTTAGTTGGAAATGCTCCTTTTCATACTCCCTGATAGTCTTAGTAACAGGACCCTTGTAGACCCTTTGATGGGGCACCTGCTATAAACTGTGCTCCATTCCAGCAGCAGATACTGTTTACGAGAAAGCCAATCTTGGAGCCTGAAAATAACTCTGGAAAGGGGGAGGAAACAGACCTAGAGGTCTTAGGGAAGATATTTTTGTGTGCAGAGCGTACCATTACTGTGCACAGAGCTGGTGCTCAAGTGCTTTTCTCCTAGGTTGCCGCAGCTAGGATTTGCAAAACCGTTTACAGCCATTCGTGATGAGGTCGTCTGGGACGGCAGCATTGTGTATAAAGAGCAAGAGAAAGAATAACCCAGCACAAGGGGGTGGCTGGCTCAGAAGGAGGCAAGATTCCCATCTACACTCTAGACAGAATGCAATGTGCAGTGGACAAAAGCCGGTCCCCACTGGGAAGCTGTTAGTAATTCGGCTGATTCCTGCTCCAACACTGCCTGTCCCTGGAGCTTATCAAAACCGAGCACTCCCTGTAAAAGCAGATACTTTTCACATGGAAATGACGGCTCCATTCATGGGAGTGAACAGAGAAACTGCTCCATCCCAAGAACGAGGAAGCAGCTGGCTGTGGCTCCGAGGGGAAATTCATAAAATCTTTAGAATAATAGAACGTCTAGACGGCTAATGTGCCAGCGAAGAGTTCAACAAGAGCTCTGTGCAAATACATACTAGATAGCCAAGGAAGAAAGCTACCTAAGCAGGGTCACTGAAGGCTCTAAAGATGGCGGCGTCCATCCTTACTTCTACAGGGCGCTCAGCATCACCAGGCACGGTACAGCCTCCTTGTTCCCTCATCTTTTCTCTTTCTACCCCAGATGTTTGTGGTACTCTCCAGATGTGCCTAATACCTTCTCACTTAGATCTGAAGCTTTCCTGGAAAGTCTTGTATGGGTGGAAGGTCCATGCCCACACTGCTTGGGGCCATCTGTGCCCCTGACTAGTTTTACTTTCCCAGTCTCCAGAAAGTAACTGTTGATTTTTGTACTACATCGTTCCGCTCCCGGGACCTTTACAAACCACAAAGGCTTGGTATCACACCAGGGGATAATGTTCACCAGCAGGCTCTCAAGATATATTCTCAGAGTCTTAATATCATCTGAGTAATCCAGACATGTTTCAACACAACAAAAAAGATACTGCAATGTGACTTCCCAGTCTTCTACCTACTGGAGTTACGTGTTCAAAAGCTAGAGAAGTGACCTCTATTACTACAATTTAGAGCCTTCTGCTCTATTAATTTGTGAACCAAGTCATTGGTTGGGAAGATAGTTTAGTCAGTAACTTTCATGATGACCTAGATTTAATTCTCAGAATCCATGTTTAAAAAAAGCATGTCAATCATGGTAATATATACTTACAACCCCTGTGCTGAAGAGAGAGCAGAGGCTAGAGTCTACTCAGCAATTTCCAGACCAGCATGAGTTCCTGTCAAAGAAAACAAGATAGACAGTACCCAAGGTTGACCTCTGGCATCCATATGCACACAGCTGTACAGACACACACACAAACACACACACACCATACACATGCAACAACCCCTACCCCGGTGACAATGGGTAAAACCAGCAACGTATCCTGAGCATCTGACTTCTTTATTTGACTCCACATTGGATTCATTGAATGGCACTGTGATTGGTGCACCAAATCAACTTCCGTATTGGAAAGAGAATCAGCTAACTTTCCAAAAAGAGTTTTTAAGCAGCTCCTTCAGAGATCTATTTCTCAATGAAAACTCATGGTTTGCCTTTTTTTTTTTTTTTTTTTTTTTTTTTTTTGGGTCAGTATAATATCTTACACATTGGGCATGAAGGAGCCAGGCCTCTGTGAGCAAATGAACTATCCATAGGTAAGCTGACAAAGCATTCTAAATCCCATGTCTATGTTGCAAGGCATCCTGGGAAGCCGGTCTTGACCTAGTTTCATACTACAATCCAAGCTCCCAGCATGCTTTAGCGGGATGCACATTTTGTTGAACTTTCTCCAAAAGGAGGTGCCTTAGCAAGAGCATCACCCAAGGCTGTGGTGGAGGAAAGAGCAAATTCCTTATGAATAGGGAAGACGATACACTTTTTGAATTATGGTTCCTGTGGGAATCATTCCATGGTTACTTTTGACGTAGCTGCTTTGCATTAGGTAGTGCGAGGGAGACAAAGCTGAAAACACCCAGAGAGACTTTCACTCTAAGAGAGGAGAGGCGGTCCTTTGTGTAACCGGAAGCAGACAACAGTAATGGCATAGAAGACTTAGCTTTGGTAGTTTGGACAAGGACAGGTTACTTCTGAACAATGTATTGTGTGCTATTCTAGACAGCAAGTACGTGTTAGCTTGTTTAATTCTCTTAGTAACTAGAAAGTACATAGCATTATTATCCTATTTTATGGACTCAGAGAAAATGAGAAAATCGTCATAGTCCTAGTAGCTAACGAGGGGCGTGGCACAAACTGTGACAGTTCCAGAATCCTTGCTCTTGGTCATTGCTTGCTGTCTTGTGATTGGCAGGTGGAAGCCAATCAAGCTTGCCAGGAGGTGGGGGGTGTTTACACAGAGCCTGGAAGAGGGTGCGCCTGGCATTTGATCCCTAAACCCAGCCGGAAGCCCATGTCTGGCAAAGTCAACACCGTGAGGAGAAGCAGGGAGCCCGGGCGTGCTTAGGCCTATTGTTTCCTCAGGAGTCGACAATCATCCCACAGCCCCAGCACAAGGGCAAGTTCAGAAATAATAACTCAGCGACCCAAAGAGCCAGAAGGGAAGGTCAAGCGTGCGGAGCACACAATGGCTGAGTCTACCCTTCTGAACTTCCGTTTCCACAATTCATATGAAGTCTCTCTATTCCAGCCTCTCGGTGAACTGAGAAGGAAGCATAAATTGTATCAAGGAAAAAAATCTCTTTCTGGGTAATTCAAGTTATATTTCAAAGCTGGGATGTGGGCTTAAGCAGAAAGCTTGCTTAGCTTGTTCCAGACCCTGAGATAATGTCTTCCCAAGAAGAAAACTAGAATCAAGTTTAAGAAGGTAAAATTGACTTTGGGGCCTATGAGAGGCTTTGACGAGAAATGCTGCTAAGAAGAGAGAACTAAATTGGATCCAGTTTTGTAGACCCAGAACAGAGAAACCGTGGGGGGAGGGGGAATGATTTGGGGAATAGTTGGGGGGGAGAGGAATTATGGGACGTATGGTGGGGGGGGAACTGGGAAAGGGGAAAGCCTTTGGAATGTAAACATAGAATATAGAAAATAAAAATTAAAAAAAAAGAAAAGAAAAGGGAACTAAAATGAAGGGAGATCATGATGCTAAAAGAGAAAACATGCAGGTCTGCTGAAACAGTATTTTGATAGCACTTATCCGTTGAAGTAGCTAGCTGCTCATGCCTCTGCCTAACACGGATCCGGCAAGGTCTTCAGATAACGATTCTTAACTCTCTACCTCCTTCCTCTAGATCATTTCTTACTGTCTGTTGCTGTGATGAAACACCATGGCCAAGACAACTTATAAATTTAACTTGGGGCTTACTGTTTCAAAGGATTAGAGTCCAACTCGCATTTCTACCTCATTAGTTACTGAAATAATCTAGAAATCATTTGCAATGTGTAGGAATATAAGCATAGTTTACATGCAAATACTCTATCCTCATGTAAGGGATTGGAGCATTTGTAGATTTGGTTTTCACTGGGGTTGTTGGGGGGTGGTTTGGGGTACTGTATATTCAAACATTGAATTCTGTGCCCAGATACCTGGTTGCAGTGAGGACAATGGCATGATCAACCATCTCCTGTCTTTACGTTATGTAAAAATTGTTTTCCATCACCCCTGATTGGTTAATAAAAGAACCAATTAGCTGGACAGAAGAGAACAGGGTGGGACTTCTGATCTGAGTCAAGGGGTCCCAGAGAGAGACCATGGATAGAGGACCATAAGGAGAGGAGAGACCAAGAGGATTTGCCAGGAGGTCTCCATGAAAGAACAGTCAGGAGGACACACATGGACAGAACGAGCCAAGGCAGGATCAGATGGCACATGATGGCACCGATAGGACATTTCGCTGGGTAATAAACAGCCTGGTCAGGTTAGAGTAGCTCAGAGTGTACCCAGCTTAAGCATGCAGCCTATTAATAAATATACCAGGTCTCTACCTGTATCATTTATTCAGGAGCTAAAACTGGCTAGAGGAAGCATAGAAATGCCCTGCAGTTATATAGGAGTTAAGGAGGCGAAGAAACCCCCCCCCCAAGAATTACAGTTACAGGCGTCCTGGACCTGTTTCTCCATGTGTACCAAGTATGGTATCACAGAATATGTGACAGCATTACATGTAGAGAAAGGGTTAATGAATATAAGTAGCAGTGTTTGAGCAACTGTCTCTGGATCTGGTAACTTTTTTATAGTTAACCTTTATCTCACACCAAAAATAGAAATAAGCAGTGGCTATATCAAATATAAATGTGCCAAAGGCAAATAGGAAAGCTTCAAGAATAATTAGAAAACTTCTAGGGACCTCTTCTGATTGGTGAAGATAACTTCTTAAATATGTAGGTAAGGACCAGTAATCAGAACACGTATTGTTAAAAATCTTATAAGTCATTAACTGAAAGATAAACAACCCAAGAATAAAATGTTCAAAGAATATGAACACAGAGAAAATGTCTCATTAAAAAACAGGTTAAAAGTATGTAGTATTACCTGTTATCAGAGGTGTAAAATTTAAACAACCTAAAGATGTATTTGTCTGTCTGTCAAATGAGTAGAACATTAGGTTGGTAATATGATTCTGTGCTGACAGGAGGGTGGAAAATGGAATTCCGGTTTAGTATGAGATGGGAAGTAAGTGGGTGTCATTTTTGTGACAGATGGTTTGGTAGAGGTTATCAATATTTAATATGAATGCATTCTTTCATATGTCAAATTCACCTGAAAGCATTTATGCAGAGAATAGATGTGGTATTCATAAAGAACCAAGCAAGTCAATCACTGCAGCATGATGGGATCTGACGGCAGAAGACTAGACCAAGATTAAATTCCTATCACATGGGGAAGAAAAGAAAAGCCATAACATATCCATCCTTGGTAACAAACGTGCTGTAGACTGTAGTGCAGTAGATAGAGAGCATCCACTCTGCTGCAGACAGGATGTCAACGTTTATCGTAAAGTGAAAATAAGAATTGCAGAATAACAGACATGGGATAGTTTGGTTTTATTTGAAGAGTACATGCAAATAGAATCATGTTTCTCTGTGTCTGTGCTCTTACAGATCTAGAAAAACACAAGCAACAATTTTCAGAAGTGGCGCCCATCTCTGGGAAGAAAGGGATGCTTTCTGATGAGCAGAGGGGAGGCTCTCTACTGCGTTTCTCTCCTCTCATCCTGCCAGCCAGCCAGGGTTGAAGGTTTGGGGTGTGTACTCCACTGTAAGTATCTCTGTAAACATGTTAGTATGTTTTCCAATACATTCTTAAAGTGGAATTGCTGTATGTTTCAGTGGTAAGAAGAGAATTTCTTAATTCCAAAAATGTAATCAAAGATACATTCTCTCTTTTATTTTTTTTTCAGTACCTTGGGCTCTCGTCTAAGATCGCAAAGGAGTCTTATATGATGCCTCTCTGTGAGAGGGAAGCCAGAATTTTGTTAGCCCTTTTCAGTCAGTGGCAGGAAGGATGGCATGGTATGAGGAGCTTCTCCATAGCAGGCTTCTTAACTTATGGAATCAATTTTATAGAGATTGTAGCAATAGTGCTGATAGAAATCTGACACTTACAAGCTAAGATACAAATAAACCCAGATGCAGATGCTTGCAGCCAAGCATTGGACTGAGCATGGGAACCACAATGGAGGAGTTAGGGGAAAGACTGAAGGAGCTGAAGGGGTTTGTAACCCCATAGGAAGAACAACAATATCAACCAACCAGACTCCCCTCCCCCCAGAGCTTCCATGAACTAAACCACCAACCAAAGGATACGCATGGAGGGACCCATGGCTCCAGCTGCATATGTAGCAGAGGATGGCCATATCTGGCATCAATGGGAGGAGAGGCCCTTGGTCTTGTGAAGGCTTGATGCCCCAGTGTAGGGGAATGCTAAGGCAGTGAGGTGGGAATTGGGAGGGGAGCATCCTCATAGAAACAGGGGGAGGGGGAATGGGATGGGGGTTACAGAAGGAAGACTGGGAAGGGGGATAACATTTGGAATGTAAATAAATAAAATAACCAATTTTTAAAAGGTACAAATAAACCATCATTCCACTACATGTCTGCCAAACCAATAAAATTCAAACACACCTTTGTTCCTCCATCAAAGTATGACACTATCATCTCATATCACATCTCTTACTATTTTCTTTTTATTTCATTTTATTTTATAATTGACAATGCTACATATTATGGTGATATATGACATGATTTGTGAACCATTTGGGAGCTATAGGTTTGACTCATGTAGAAAAATCACTCTGCAGTAAAAGAAAAGCCAAATTTCCTTGAGTCCTGTTTTTTGCTTGGGTGGCCCAAGATTTCAAAGAAGATCTTTGTTAGAACCAGCACAGGACATGAACACATTGACCCGGGCCCACCCTGCGTCATTCTTGATTTTAACTACTCACCAAATATTGATCAAAACCCCAGTGATAACCCAAGGAGGGATATATGTAGTCCACTGATACACAGTGAAACAGGGAGATATATGAACTGTCGTCACTCAGTAAGCATACAATAAAATTAGAAGCTGAGGTCTGACCTGGAATCCTATGCACTTAATGACTACTGTGCTGTTTTTTGCATTGAAAGTCCAAGTCATGGGGTATGGAATATTTTAAATTTTTACAGGACACCAGTAACAAAGCCACTGGAATGACTTAGTTGGAAAACCAAGAAAATATGCATGGAAAGGTCTGTCTTCTAGTTGGTCCTATGGTGTTGTCCTGTACACTTTGCCAATCCCATGCTGAGAAAGAAGTCATCTCTTGTTTATTAACATCTGTAAAAAGGTTTACTTATTTCATTATTGTCTCTAAGATTGCCTTTCCATATATATCCTGTCCAAATGTAAATCCATCTTTTTCTTACTAACTTTTAAAATCCATTATTACAGACATAAACTTCATGCTTAGCACAGAAGCTGTAGCAACATGTCTCTCACAGGCCTCTGTAGGACAAGCCTTTTACTGTAAGTTACTGAATGCTAGCTTTAATCCTACTGTGCTTATTTCTTGTTTATTTGTTTGTTGTTGTTGTTGGTTTGCGTTTTTTTGTTTAATTTAGTTTTTTTGTTTTTGTTTCATTTGGTTGGTTTTTGTTTTATTTTGTTTTGTTTTATTTTGTTTTGTTTTGTTTTGTTTTGTTTTGTTTTGTTTTGTTTTGTTTTTGGTCTTTTGAGACAGGGTCTCTCTATGTAGCCTTGGCTGTCCTAGATCTTGCTTTGTGAACCAGGCTGGCCTTAAACTCAGAGATCTACTTGCCTCTGACTCCTGAGTGCTAAGATTAAAGGCATGCATCACCACCACCTGAACAGGTTTCTAGATTTTTTAAATATATTATTTATAAATATTTTTATATTCCAAGTTTAAGAGCATATATTTGCCCATCTTTCTTTTCTAGTATATTTATACTTTCATGTTTTCCTACTTTAAAACTTAAGCTACTGAAAATTATTTTGAGATGTGGAGTAAAGCAAGGAACCCGCTTTACTTTGAAATGGCAAGCTAGTTAGCATGCATATATGTGTATAAACTAATACATGCCTATATAAAATTATAAAGTGGGAACACTGACTTCTCCCTAGAAACTATCTGACTCAAAGGAAACAGAAGATGTGCTCAAATACTGGAAGATGGGACTGGAGTGATGGCTTGGCAATTAAGAACACTGGCTGCTCTTCTATAGGTCCTGAGTTCAAGTCTCAGCAACCACATGGTGGCTCACAACCATCTGTGATGGGATTGGATGTGTACTCATATACAAAATAAATTACATCTTAAAATAAAACTAAAGCAAATACTGGAAGAGAGAAATAGAGTTAATCTGGAACATTTTAGTTAGCAAAAACTATGAAGGTTGAATGCCTTAGTTACTTTTCTATTGTAAAGAGACACCATGTCCAAGGAAACTTATAAAAGAAAGCACTTAATTGGGGTTTTGCTTACAGTTTCAGAGAGTGAGTTCATGACCACCATAGCCAGGAGTGTAGTGGCAGGCACAACATTGTAGCAGTACTGGAGAGCTTACATCTTAATCCACAAATTGGAGACAAAGAAAGGGCTTGGCTAGGGTCTTTGAAACCTCCAGAGTTTCAGTGACTCACCTCCTTCAACAAGACCACACCTCCTAATTCTTCCTAAACAGTTCCACCAACAGGGAACAAAGTATTCAAATAGATGAGCCTATAGAAGCCATTCTCACTCAAACTACCACACCGAATAAAGGCTACCATCACTACAGTTCATGTGCTAACAGATTAATTAGTGTGCAAACAGATGCACATTACAAGAAAGGTTAAAGGAAAGTATATGGGCAGAAAAGTCAGATGTGCACAAATAGAATTCTAGAGACGGCCAAAACAAGAACAGATATAAGTTATATTTCCCTTATGTTTAATTCCTCTAAAAGAGAATTCATTTTGGCTATAGACAAAGCAGGAGTAATATGTTGGAGGGGGAGGGGTTATAGAATACATGATACATTCTTTCTGACAAAAGCACAATAGTGAGAGGAATGCATTGGAAGTGCATGCTTTCAGATTCTTCCATAATACAAGACACCTTAGAATATTACGGGAAGTTAGTTAAATAAGGGATTAGTCCTTATGGCATTAGAAAGACTAGACAATCACATGAACACACACAGAAGAAGAAGAAGAAGAAGAAGAAGAAGAAGAAGAAGAAGAAGAAGAAGAAGAAGAAGGAAAAGGAAAAGGAAAAGGAAAAGGAAAAGGAAAAAGAAGAGGAGGAAGACAAATATGTCCAATAAGCCATGCAGGCACAAAATGTAATTTAAAAAAAATCTCATTTAATGAAAAAAGGAAAAAAACAAATAGGAATAACAGAACAAAACACCACGGGGTGAGTATCAACACTATAAATTTAAATTCAGTCCCGTGAATGATTGTCTTATTTACAAAGTCATTAAACACACTGATTAAGAGAAATCAATCAGAAAAGCAAGGTCTAAATAGAGTACTTCTAAAGGAAATGAACCTCAGGTTGAGAGATGGGGTTAAAAGTAGAAAGTTACAGGGCAGGAGAGATGACTCCATGGTTCAGAGCACCGACTGCTCTTCCAGAGGTCCTGAATTCAATTCCCAGCAACGACACCTGTAATGAGATCTGATGCCCTCTTCTTTTAATGTGTCTGAAGAGAGCAACAGTTTACTTATATACACAAAATAAAAAAATAAATCTTTTTTTTTAAAGTTAAAAGTTACACTGAGCACTGATCAAAACACTCTGAAGGGAGACTATCAATCCTACACAGACTTCATACTACAGAAGATAAAACAAGCCATCACCCAGTGACAAGGATCTGAATTCATCAGGAAAACACAACTCCAGCCAGTGATACACTCATCAGGAAGTCAGAACAGTCCTAAGTGTGGCTGTGTTGACGGTAAAGCTTCCAAGCATGTGGTCCATGTGTGTGTAGAGGTGTTATAACACTGGAGGGGGAATAAACACACCTACCATCATCGCTCAGAGATCACCCTTCTCAGTCACCAACATAAAGTGCACAGAACATCAGCAAAAATACCAGAGACTTGAGCACGTTTGTGTAGTTAATGCCTATAGATTGCTTCATTCAACAAGAGGAGTGAGCATGTAATTTTCAGAGGCAGGTACAATGTTCAGACTCATTATCTCCCGGACTATGAAATATGCCTGAGTAAACAGAAAATAAATGCCATCATACAGACCACGCTTTTGACTACAGTGGAATCTCTCAGTATCGGAAAGATAACTGGGAGATGACCCAAAAAATTAGAAATTAAATAATAGTAGGTGTACTGGCTGGGTTTGTGTGTCAACTTGACACAAGCTGGAGCTATCACACAGAAAGGAGCCTCCCTTGAGGAAATTCTTCCATGAGATCCAGCTGTAAGGCATTTTCTCAGTGATCAAGGTCTTGGGGGGGGGGCGAGGGTCAGGGGCTAGCCCATTTTGGGTGGGGCCATTGCTGGGCTGGTAGTCCTGGGTTCTATAAGAAAGCAAGCTGAGCAAGCCAGGGGAAGCAAGCCAGTAAATAACATCCCTCGATGGCCTCTGCATCAGTTCCTGCTTCCTGACCTGCTTGAGTTCCAGTCTTGATTTCCTTTGGTGATGAACAGCAATGTGGAAGTGTAAGCTGAATAAATCCTTTCTTCTCCAACTTCTTGGTCATGACATTTGTGCAGGAATAGAAACCCTAACTAAGACAGTAGGTAAGCCTTCTGAGAGCAAAATATCATACAATTTACTTAGGCTTTCTTATCCCTAGGATGGGTTTTGACTATTCTCTTCACCAATCATACATACACATTTAAACTTTATGACAGGTGCTTTTTCTTTTACTTATTTCGTTGTTGCTGCTGTAATGTGGTGTTGTTGGCTGCATGAGAAATGTGCCCCACAGACTCACGTATTTGAACGCCTGGTCCTCAGTTGGCTGTGAGAAGAGAACATAGAACTCTTAGGACGCAGAACCTGGATGGATGACGTACATCACTGGGGGCAGGCTTTGAGCGTTTATATCCTCTCCCTACTGCCAGTGTAGGCTCTTTGCTTCCTGTATGTGCAGTGGAGTTGTGAGCGCTCAGTTTGCAGCTCCTGCTACCCTGTTTGATGCTTACTGCCTTGTATCCCTGCTGTGATAAACGATCAATCCCCCTCGAACGCTAAGACAAAATAAACACTTTCGCCTGTAAGTTGCTTTGGAGGTGTGGCCTTTGTTGGAGGAAATGTGTTACTCTGGGAGTAGGCTTTGAGAGCTTCCTCCTTGCTGCCCGAGGATGCCAGTCTTCTCCTGTTTGCCTTCAGAACAAGATGTAGATCTCTTGGCTCCTCCAGCACCTTGTCTGCCTGGATGCTGCCGCCATGTTTCCCGCCATGATGATAATGAACTGAGCCTCTGAAACTGTAAGCTAGCTCCAATTAAATGTTGTCCTTTACAAGAGTTGCTTGAGACACCTTAACTAAGACTATATATAATGTGTGCATGTATATATACATACATATATGTGTATATACATGAATGTATGTATATGTATGGAGATTTATATACGTACTCAGTGGGTTATTAAAACAAAGAGCTCATGATGTTGGGAAGGAAGGACTGATGAGCTGGAAATGGATCTGTGAGGAATTAGGAGTGGGTGTGGCTATGACCGAAATATTGTATATATACATATATTTGTCTATATGTGTATATATATATTTATTACGTGTGCATACAATGTTTTGCTCATAGTCACACCCACTCCTCCTAATATCTTGCACATCCACTCCCACCCTCTCACTTCTTCCCAAGTTCATCAACCCTTTTTCTCTCTTTCTGTTTCAGTAACCCACTGAGTCCAATTTGTGTGGCTCTATATATTATATACTCACTGATGGGGCCCTTCACCAGAGCATGGATGACCTACTAGGAGTCACACAGTTTAAAAAACAACTGGTTCTCATTCCCACAGAAGTCATTGATAACGCTTCAGTAACAGCAGCTGCTGGGCCCCTTCCTGCTGTATGTTGGAAAGCTGACTGGCTTGGTCTTGGGCAGACCTTAGGCGGATGCTATGAATCCATGAGGACAGCAGTTCTCTTTTGTCCAGAAGACCCCATTTCACTCCAGTTCTTCCCAACTGCTGGCTGGTGCGATCTTTCCACACCCTCTTCTTGATGGTCCCTAGGCAGCAGAGAAGAGATATAATATAGGTGTCCTGTCTGTGCCTGAGCACTTCCCAGTCCTTTATTCTCTGCACTTTAACCAATTGTGAGTTTCTTCACTTATTTATGTTCATTACATAAAGAAACTTCTCTGTTGATGCGGTCTGAAGGCTGTGCTGTAGATGGTGACTTCTAAAGACTGAATTGAACTGGTGGGGTTTGGGGGGAGAATGTCACCAGAGTGACACTCTGAAAAGCCAAGTAGAGAGCCTTGGTCCCTGCAATAGCACACCCTGTTGGGGAACAGCTTATGCTAGCACCGCGGGCATCTTCAGAGAACCATGTGGAATCAGTCCCACAAGTAAACCTTACACCTGGGTGGGCAGGGGCATGGGGAGTGGACTCCCAGCCCAGTACTAGGTAGAGAGATGTCTGTGGCCTTGCTCTCCCTTGGTGCATTACATTTTGTGATATGGATCTCTTGGATGACTGAGGGTCACTGTGGGGTTTCGGGCACACGCATAATTTATCCCTTGGAGTTCCTAGTGTTTCAAACCGGGGCAAGTCCGGGATAATTTCTATAATGATAAAGAAGAATTTTTTTTTAATCTCTTCATTTTTGTCCTGTTCCATCGCTACCTGTTATAGCAATGCTGGGCCAATCATAGTAAGCAAGACACTGTGTGCAACCGAAGTCTTTGAAGTGATGGCAAAATCCTAAACCCCTCCTCATGCTTCCTTCCTAATCCACCGTGCTGCCTAGCAGACATTCCTGTCTCTCCCATACTGACACCAGAAATCAATGGCTGATTGCTAAGAAAATCTCTCAGGCAGGCTTTGCTGCACCATGCCTTAGCTTAATTGTCTTGATGAGAGTGGCACTGAAATAGCCTCTGAAGCCACAGTCACCACGCCACCTCTTAATGGGATGACACGAACCGGCAAAGAATCACACACGTCGACCACATTCTTTCTAAGTGATTTTATTTTTACTCTTAGGGAAGCTCTTACTGAATGCGATTGGCGATATATAACGATCCTATTTTGGGTCCTAACAGTGCAATTTCAGTTTCAGGAGTGAAACAATTTCCTTTGGTGACCTCCTTGTCCTGTGACTAATGCAGCAGAGAAAGGACCTAGACCAGATCAGAAAGATGACCTCCATGCAGAGGAGAGGGTATTTATGAGTGATGGCCAGAGGCAAGACTGTCCTGATCAACGAAACTGGGAAGAGGCTGAGGTGGTTGTGGTCTCAGCGACTCTGTAACATGCTCTTGGGAGGATCTGTGAATGATTACAAGTCCTTCTTTTGAATGGGGCATCTTGTAGGGCTGGGGTTCTAGTGTTTTCTTTGCTAGGACTTGAGCCAAAAACCAGAGCTCAGCATCACTTTAGGTCTCCCCTTACTTGATGAGGGACACTTCCTTCAACCCACTGATGGTTCCTCTACCTGAGAAACCTCCGTGTGGCCCAGGAAAAATCTCCCAATGTCTCCCACTTCCCTCTCTGGGAGCTTCCTTTTCTCGTGGCTAGTGGCTGTGCAGGGGTGGGTGCAAGGTTCCTTAAGGACATTAAAGTGCCTTTTCTACAGGCAATTATCATTGTAGAAGTGAATCTAGAATCTGTTCTTCTGCAACTATGTTTTCTATATCTCCCTGTATCACATTCCTGTTAGCATGCGGGCCCAACTGAACCAACGTATACATGTCATGGGAAGTCTCATGGTCTGAGATGTCAGTGGGAAGACATGCTCCCTCTGGTGGAACGGGTCCAGTGGACGACAGTGAAATAGGAGTTGAAACAGGAGATATGGCATCCGGAGCCCTGGGTTTGAGAGTGGGCTTTAAGTCATTTGCTGTCAGTATGACTTGAGTCAAATCTACCAAACTGATTGATTTCATCTCTAACTCTGAAGAAAGTGCTTTTCAACCAAATTGATTGATTTCATGTCTAACTCTGAAGAAAGTGCTTTTCAACTCGCTTTGGAAGTTACAGATCTCTACGTAAACGGTGTTGCCCTTGAGGGTTATGCCCTTAAGTTGTCACGTCCAGCTCTTAGTCACACTGCACTCTGATGTGCAAAACGAATAGAGCATCTTACTTTTTGATCACTGACCTAGTCCTCCCCAGCGGCTCTCAACCCTCTGGGAGTGACACCAACCAGGCCTCCCACAACATTGATTACAACAAACAGGGTGAGATTCAAAATGCCTTATCCCTTACGTGGTCCTCACAGGAGTCTCATGAGGTGAGCAACTATATAACCTCCAACTTAAAAGAGGAGAAACATTTGAAATACGCTTCCTAGCAATTTTCCAAGTCTCTGACTACTCCAAAAGTTTCACTTCAGTTTAAAGTTTTTTTTTTCTCCCTTCCAAGAAAATCTTTAGATTTTTCTCCCTCCAGTTCTTCAAGATGTTTTCTGGGGAACTCAGATGGTCCATGGCAGTGACTGTATAGAGGTAGCCCCCACTCCTCTGTCCTTTAGATGACCTGTAGGAGATGGTGCCCTCTGTCTATTGAGCCCTGCCTATACGTGTCAAAGAGGCTGTTGTAGTGCATAGTCAGCTACTCTCGGTCACCCTGGAGCTAACTTGGCCTCCCCTGCCTCTCACTGTCATGCAGTGGCCAGGAACACTATTTGTCTCTAGTCGAAAGGATCCTTCCTGCAGCCCCCACTGTGGGGACATCTAACACAAGATCTCCATCCCATTCCATCTGCATGTGTCTGTCCCCTCCCGGGACTCTTGGATACCTTCCAAACACTTTGAGGAGACTCCGCCAAAAGGTGAATCCTATCCAGTCCAGTCCTGCACGCCTAGAGTGCTCCAGTTCTATATAGTTCAGCGTGTTTGGAATCGGGGTTGAAAAAGCATAGACCCTGTGCTAATGAAGTAGACATTTCAAATCCTCGTGACAGTGGAGAAGTACCCTTTTTTTTTTCATTTTTTTAAATTTTATATTCTTTGTTTACATTCCAAAGGCTTTCCCCTTTCCCAGTTCCCCACCACCACCATACGTCCCATAAGTCCTCTCCCCCCCCCAACTATTCCCCAATCACCCCACCCCACCATTTCTCTGTTCTGGTACTCTCCTACAAAACTGGAGGGAGGTCTCCTCCACAGGTCTCTTTATCTTCTTGGCCTCTATCTCAGCCTGATGCATATCCTCTCCTTAAGGAAAGAAGCCCAGGGAAATTATTTATGGTGGAAAATGTCCTCTCTTCTCAACAAGCCTGGCCTGTAAGCCCACTGTTCTGATAAGGAGGTCAAGAGAGTGAACTGTTAGACTCCAAGTCCAATGGGGAAACAATGGCAGACCCTTTGTTCTTGAGGTCTGTCCCTGGAGACGTGCAGTCCCGGAGTTCAGGGTTGGAGTTACAATGTTATCATAAGGATTTAAGGGAAAAGTGAAACTGTCCCTTACCTCCCTGCCACTAATCAGGACAGAAGCAAATCAGACAATGGTGTGCCATATTCCTGCATATATGAAAAGGCCGTCACATTTTAATGTGTTCCTATAGCTTTCAGTATAGTTTCTAGCAATGACATTGTTATGGTTTGAATATAACATCTCTCTAATCAGGGACTTGGCTGCAAGCTGACGAGCTTTGGGATGGCAATTAGATCACAAAGACTTTGACATAATGGATGGTTTATACACACACACACACACACACACACACACACACACACACACACGTGGGCTCATAACATGATGGCATTATTGGGAGGTAGTAGATGACGGGAGGTGGGCTCTGGTCGAGTCCAGTAGGTTACTAGGGGTTCATCCCCAAAGGCTACATCTTGTCCTATCTGCTTCCTGTGTTCCCTGTCTCTGCTTCTGGTTCATTCAGACCCCAAATGAGCAAGGGACTGCGAGCTAAAATAAGTAATCTCCTTTTTACATTGTTCTCTCTGGCAATTTGTTCACAGTAACGGAGGTCTAACTAACACAGACACCCAGGGAGCCTTTTGTTGAATAAGCAAATTGTCTATTGGAGAACATACCACACATGATTCATTCCAAAGGAACAGAGTCTGTGTGCCTGAGATGGCAACCTACCCACACATCCACAAAATGTCCTCAGCCTGTATTTCCTACCCTGCCCAGAGGAGTATGCCCAGGGGACCCTTCTTTCTTTGGAGGCCAGAGAGGACCAGCTCAAACAAAATCAAGAGTGACCAGTCCGTTTCGGAGCTAGAGAGGGGAGCGTAGCGTGAAAGTGTCTGGAGCTCTTCCTGGAAGAGCTGCGGATTGCGCGAAGGAAGGCAGAGGTCAGGAGAAGCAGCAGACATGAGCAGAAAGGCAGGAATGGGCGTGCTCGGGGCTAACAGAGAGGTCAGGATAACCCAGGTAGAACAGCAGTACAGGAAGCCAAGTAGGAAGGAGGTACTTATGAAAGAGCTCAGAAATCAAATGGAAGATAGGCTTTGAACTGGGATTTTTTTTTTAAGTTATAAATAGAGCCAAAGACTTCCATATACAAGTGCATCTCCTACTGATGTAGGTAGAAGTCTAAATCCATGGTGGGCAACTTCCCCCCCTCAACAACCTGGAACTTTTATCTCCAACGCCGACACCCTCAACTCAGCTTTGCTGCTGAGTGCCGGTAGCTGGTGTTCCTTAGGAACTAATCATGTTCTGAACATCCTTCGGCTTGGAACTCAACTTATCTGCTCCAGCTCAATACACGGAGGATGGGAAGCCGTAGGCCAGCCATGCGACAAGGGAAGAGAAAGGAAATCTGTAAAGCACGGACCACGTGTTTGTCCACATGGAAACCTCTAAGGAGGAGCTGCAGCAGGTCTCAGGACTCCTCACCCCATCACCTCATCACTGGAGCACAAACCAGGGACATGTGGGCAAGATGAAAACCAGCTGCCCTAGACAGCCCGGAGACGGCGGAGGTCGCTCTGAAGCACCGAAGGCAGCCAACGGCAGCAGAGCGTCAAAGAAAAGAGTGCAAAAAGAATGGTAGACTTGGCGGAAGTGATCTGTTATAGGAGAAAAGCAAAGGGATGCGCAGGGAGCTTACTAACTGCAAGTCCATTGCAGGGTCTGTGAGGGAGGAACGGAGCCAGCACTAGACTGAGGGAGGTAGTCTCACTGAAGGGAGGGAGGGAGGGAGAGAGTGAGGTCACCTTTGCCCTGCAGAATAGAAAGTACAGATTTCTGTGCAAGGGACTCACTCTCAACCATCTCAACTTTCTTAGAGTGACTGTGACCTCCATTTGTAGCGCCATCGCACGCTGTCCCCAGATGGTAAGTTGAGAGGTCAATGCTCTTGGAGGTCTATATAAAGAAACTGGTGTCATTCTAACCTCAGGCTGGCCTTAGCCATCTTAGATACCAGGGAACTAAAGCTATATTTCTACAGAAGATTCAGAGACACGGATCCTTCTTGGAGCATGAAATCGAATGCAGCCTCCTCTACTTTCATTTAACGTAGTCTCCATTTGATAGGTATTGGTAATGAATGTTGATTCGTGAACTTAAATGATCTACAGTTCACTCTTAAACTACACTTAATAAAATGGCCACATTGGGCGGTAGGTCTTACTGCTGTCTGGTCTGTTCTCTATAAGAGAATCCCCACCCACAGCCCTATACACACATTCAACCCCTCCCGGAGAGGGCATCTCTCTCCCCTGGGTTTAGTGACTAATGTTTGATTCAGATGTACTCTTCGTTTTGAGTGTCATTTTTTCCTCCCAGCACATCCACCCATTCTTTTTTCTCCCCCACGTCAACCTGGGGAGGTGACTCATCTGCAGTTCGCGATGGACCAGCTCCTCTCACCTCCTCCCCTCCCCCTCCCCTCCCCGCAAGATTGTCTGAGATGGGAATGAGCAATGGAGAAGGAAATCATCTCGAGAATGATGGCGCTCCAAGCCAAATAGCTAGGGAAGAGAGGCCCAGCCCTGAGACGGGATGAGAGGGCTAGAAGGAAATGGGGTCTGTGAGGAGAAATAGACAGTGTGGAGAACAGAGCAAGAAGAGGCAAGCCCAGGAGGGCTACCACAACCTGGCTAACCCCTGAGTCCACTGGGTTCCCAGAACCTCCCTCAGTCCCCGTTAGGGCCTCCATGATTCGCAAAACTCCCTAGTAGGCTCAGTTCCATGATTCATCTGGTGCGTTCCCACGGTGGCTCTGAGAGCTAGGACAAAGGGCAAACTGAAGGGAGAGTGTTTGAGTGTCGCCCTGTAGGATGACTTGGCTGCAGAAGTCACACAAAGGTGACTTAGGAGTCACAGTTACAGGAGAGGTGCACAGGCCGCCAGGGATCTCGTATGACCTGCCCCACAAAAGAGCACATCGCCTGAGGCTATACCCACTCACCAAGATAGAAGGCTGAAAGGCCTGCCAGCTCTCCAGCCTGGGGTTTGCTAGGCTTCTTCATGGAACAAGACTTGTGCTTTGACATGGAGGGACCAGAGATTTTCTTCAACAGAGGCAAATAATCGAGCAGGTTTGAGCCAAATTCTACATTAGGGAAAAAACTACACCCTCCAGGCATGGAAAGAATGTTCGAGATGAGAAAGCAGGGTTACAACCAATTAGCAGAGACAGCTCCATAAGCCCGGCTTCTATTTCCAGTTTCTGTTACGGACACCCTGGATCCCCCTTTCTGGAATTGAAAAGGAACATATTGGCCAGGAAATTTCTATACTAAGAATAAGAAAAAGAAATATCTACTACTGTCTTTTGGGTCCTACACCGGAGCAGGCAACCAACAGGTTGCTGGGAAACAGACTATCCTTGATTCCCACTGGACACAAGCAAACCTATCTACCCATGTCCATATTTCCTTTGCAAGATCACCTCCTATTCCGATCCCTTTGTATCCCAAGGACTAAGAGACCTGTGGTCATGGTGTCCCTTAAACATGAACGTCCACTGAGATGTACTAGAGGGAAGAAACCCAATGGAGCCCTTTCCATGGGACTAACTTCTTTCCTGCTACTCTTTCTTGGAAGTCCCTCTTTTTGTCTGGTCCTCATCACCTCTCCCAAATAGAGAAAACGCTGTGGAATGAACTACTGACCTCAGACAGACAGACAGACATCACTCGCTGGGTGCTCAATGTGAGCAAGTTAGCTAACCTCTGTCTCAGGATCTCCCTTTCTGAATCGAGATGGACGGTGTCCATCTTTTTGAATCTTTGTGAGAATGAATTTAAATAGTGTGTGCATGTATAGAATCTGTAAACAATGACAGGGCTCACTAAATACCCATTCCTTTACCTGGCCGCCTGCTCTACATCTATTCTAGCATCTGTTTTCTGACCTCAGAGTCAGTTTGTGTCTTCCCAAGTCGCACTGTTCTAGCTCCAAGACATCATCACACCACAGACATTCACCATACGATGAGAGTACACCTTATGCACGTCTACTTCCTAGTCGCAAGAAGCCCACTGAACTGGCTGGTTTGGGGTCAAATTGACAAAAGCCAGAGTCATCGAGAGAAGAAGGGCCCTCAGGTAAGGAAGTGTCTCCATGAGATGCAGCTGTAAGGCATTTTCTCAATTAGTGATCAGTGGGGAAGGGCCCAGCTCATGGTGGGTGGTGCCATCCATGGCTTGGTGGTCCTGGGTTCCATTAGAAAGCAGGCTGAGCAAGCCAGGGGAAGCAAGCCAGTAAGTAGCATCCTTCCATGGCTTCTGCATCAGCTCCTGCCTCTGGGATTCTGCCCTATTTGAGTTCCTGACCTGACTTCTTTCAATACTGACCAACAATGTGGAAGTATTAGCTAAATAAATCCTTTTCTCCCCAACTTGCTTTTTGGTCATGGGTTTCATCACACCAAGAGTAATCCTAACAAAGACACCCAGGGACTCACAGCTTCTGTGTCTCTCTCCAAAATAGCAAGAATCCCAACAGGATCACCTTAAATCACCATTCCTACCAATGGACTCCTTGATTTGCAAGGCCTAATGGAGAAAAAGCATTGGGGAGGTGGGCTTTCCTGAATCCTGTACTCATCTCAAGCAGCAGTAAAGTCCCTTGGAACAAACAGGAAAAGCTCTGGACTTGCCTGGGGACCCAAAGGGACATGCTCAGTTCCTCTAATAATATAGCAGGCTGTGAGCTCCAGGGATGGCTGCAGAAGTCACTCTCCTTATGAAGTGAATTTAGCATCCTTCCTCAAGAGATGCTCTGTCCTCAGTGGGGAACGGGCAAGATGGCTTGATACCTAGAAGGAAGCAGTAAAGCAGACATTAGCCAAAGGGCTCCAGATCCCTTGGATTTCATTCCTCCATTTCGTAGTGCTTTTTCACATATAGGAGACCAACAAGAAGGGTAAGATGCTTGACCCCAGGGACACAATGGAATTCTAGTAAAGAAAATGGGGACACAGGCAGACCTTTGTGTTCTGCAGTGGGCTTGTGACTATGGCAGCCACAGTGCTCTGTGACTTCCAAGGTTAAGCCAACAAAGCTGCCACAGCTTTGGCCCAGGTGTCTTTTCGGACTGACATCTTTGCTGTTACAGTATGGAGATGTTCTGAATCTCACAGTCAAAGAAAGCTCGAAGCAGGAGGAGTGCTAGGACAATGTCCCTGAGAGCGGAGGCTGGGCCTGCCCTTCCTGATTCTCACCTCAGGAAAGTCTAGCCCCTCCCCCATTGGCAGTTTGGTCAACCTCCAGGTCACCTGACCACAATCTTTATAAGACATAATACTGAATAAGTGAGAAGTGGCCCATTCTCCTGGACAATGCTTCTGTCTTTGCTACCCTTACTGGCAGGTGCCCTGCAGCAAGAATATTATCTGGACGCCAGATCCTCCCACCTGCATTGCCAAGAAGCCTGCTGGCCTGAGAGCCAGTGAAAAACCTCTGCCCTTGCTCTGACCTATGTTCTCACTATAGACATATGTCACCAGGAAAAGGGAGAGAAAGAATGACTCTTCATCATAGAGCAACGTTTATGTCTCATCAGAGCCCTGTGACATTCCAGCACAGTGACAGTGACAGAAATGAGCTTGTGAGGTTAGCATCTGCTGCTGGCCTATTCTGTACTCCACACTGAGAAGACAAGGAAGTCCTAACCTGCTACCAGGATAAGACATAACAACAGAGTCAGACCTACATGGTGGGCATACTTATTCTGTCTACAGCACAGCTGAAAAACTTAAGGTAGAAATACACATCATACCAAGGACCCACAACTGGCAAAGGACAGACCAAGATTTGAAATGGGCTCCTCTTGGTCCCGTTGACATACAGTCCTGGATAATGTCACTGAAAGAGGGGCAGAGGACGCCAGTGATACCATCTGCATCTGGTGCTCAGACTGGTCAGATCCTTTAGAGACCACCATAACTTACTAAAGATGGGAAGTGTCTGATTTACAAAGCCTGACACAAAGAAAACAGTTGGACTCTTCTTACTCTGAGACTGGAAGATTTCTGTGGCCACACACTGGCAATACATACTAACCACCTGATTTATACAATTATTTCAGGACAAAAGCAACTGAGAAGCTTTAAGAAAAGGGCCAGAATGGCATAGATAGTTCATGTCCCCTGGTCGTGTTAGCCACAGAAGGGACCCTGATTCTGTCAAATCGCCCCACCTACCACCCTATCAGCCCCTCCCAAGAGGAGTCCTACAGGAGGAACCCTGCAAATATTCGCTTTCCAGTACTGGCTCTGTGGTAAAACTGAAAGCCATCATCTAAATACATCCATTTGTTGTCTAGCTGGTCCAGGTCTACTGAGTCCATGGGTGTAGATCATGGAGACAAACATCATCACCACATCTCGGATGAGATGGACTCTAGAGGACTTTCCTCCACCATCCTGCTTCACCACAGGTCTGAAGTTCCCAGAATTTGATTTGCTCTTGGAGCATTCAGGAAGATCCTGAACTTCAGAAAGCTTCCTTGGAAAGAATAGGATGCTAAATTTGCAGTTGGAACCTCTGTTCTTCAATGGATTCAAACTTTAAAGAACCGAGTCAGAGGAGAGCTGAGAACAGGGGGAGAAGATGGGCAAGAAGATGAAAGTGTGAAGTCCGGGTGTCCCAAGGGAAGCGGAAGCAGATGGAAAGGGGGTCTCTGGGGATAGGAGGTAGACAAGGATTTTAAAAACAAACTCTCTCTCATAGACTTGGGCCTTGCCCTAGCTAGAATCACCTCTCCTCACGCCAGCTACAAAGCCAAAGGGGGCATTTACAAATGGCTGCAGTTTGGATCTTCAGTGTCCCTTGAGGTCCTTGAAGGCCTAGCTGTCCGCTTGGCACTGTTGGAAGCTGGTGAAGCCCAGCTGGTGAAGCCCAGGTCTTTATGTTGTTAGGAGCAAACCCTAGAAGAGAATATTGGGGTTTCAGCTCATTTTCCTTCTCTTTTATGTCTCAGCTGTGAGGTGAACAGTCTTGTCACCATCTGCCACTCTTGGGCTCCGCCTTACCACAGGGTCCAGGGGTCATGGACTGAAATCACTGAAATTATAAGCCGAAAGGAACCCTTTCTCTCTATAAGCTGGTCACCTCAGGTGCTCATTACACTCACAAAAAGATGGCCTCCACACACATAACACACTTACAACAATACCAGTCCCTCTGACACTAGGCAGGTCAGAGGAACTGACAGGAAACACTGACTGCTGGGACCTACCATACTAGCTAGTACTTGACAGTAGACGCTGGAGGCTTACACAGGGGGTGGGGTAGGGTGGGGGTAGGGGGTGGTTTGGGAGTTACATACAGGATCTTATCAGAAGCCACAGCAGCAGCAGCAGCAGTAGCAGTAGCAGCATTGAGTTTGTTGTTAACTGGATGTTTGCTGATCCTCTAGCAATAAATGCCTTTGGACAGACATAGTACCCATCCATCTAACATAGCCTTCTGTGCTACAGTGGTTGGTATTGAGGATTTCTTGAAGAATATGTATCCTGGGGGACAGGCCAGCCTCAAGGGTTGGGTTGTTTTGTTTTGTTCCTGGTACAAAACTCGAAGGTGATTCCATACAACCATCCATGCCTCACACACAGGTAGTAGTGACCCAATGATAAAACATCCCCAACTGCAGGCTTGGGCATTCATCTCTTCATGGCAAGGCCTTTCTTCCTCACAAGCATTTGATGTTAATTTTCCAGAGTCATATCCTCCCATGCTCTGTGAAGAATGAGGAAAGGAAAACCATCCAGCATGCCATGATTTTTATTTCTTTGTTTAAAAATGAAAAGAAAAAAAAATCCACTTGAGTACACAGCTCTGAAGCTCACATGCCGCACCTCATGCGCCTCAAAATAAAATTTTCTCCATCCTCTGAGGTAAATATTTAAAGGATATACCACTTAAAGGATGGTAGATTGCATCATCTCCAAAGATGCCCCCAAAGATTTGGACTAATAGCCTACCATCCTCATCTTTATCAGAACCCTAAGATGGTAAAGATGAGGACGACCTGGGGAATCATCTCACCCAGAGGACCAGACAGAGATGCTCACAGAAGGGAGATAAAGCAATAAGTGATTCAAGTCCAGATGGGGCCTCTTGTGACTCAGAGTTTGTAATTCATCCAAGAAATAAATTTCAAACAGTTGAAGATTTTGTGCAGCTGAAGCCCAAATCCCTTGGCCTTTCCTTTTTTTCCTAGAGCTTCCATAACAAATGGCCTAGAACTTGGTGGCTTCAAGCAATGAAAATTTATTCTTTCCTGGTTCTAGAGGTCAAAAGTCCAAGCTCAAAGGAGGCAGGCAGCAGGTCCATGTCTTGCCTGAAGGTTCAAAGGAAGACTCCTTCCTCGCCTCTTCCAGTTCCTGGTGGCTCTGCATACTCTGTGGATTGTGGCCATGAAACGTTAGCCTCTGCTTCCGCCTTCTGTCTCAAAAGGATGATTGTCATTTTACGTAGGGTTCACCTGAATAATCCAGAATGACCTCATCTGGTATTGCTCTCAACTATATTTGCAATGACCCCTCATCCCAATTAAGGGCACATTAACTGATTAGGACATAAGCAGACCATCTGAGAGTCAGTAGACAGACCCATCTACTAGAATGAAGTAAACAAATGAACCACACCAGGATTGACAGACAGATCTGAGCAAAGGGATTTCCCTTTGTCTCTCAGGGTCAATCACATCTATGCTCGCCCTTGCCCTCTGCTGGCTAAGCCTCCCCTTAAATTCTCTTGGGGACAGTCAGGTGCTCTTCGGAATCCTGGCTGCTTTGAACTCCCAAAATCTTGACTCTAGTTCTGGCTTTGTGTGGAGTTTATATGGGGTAGAACCTCATCCTTCATTTAGGACTTGAATCTCATTCTGGGTTTTAGTCCCTTCCCCGTGCCCTACTGTGCTTCCAAAGTCATCTCTTCCCTCTCTTAGCAACGCTCTGAATTCTGCAGATCCTTGGTACCTCTTTCAGGATGGTTAACTCATGTTTCTCAAATTTCTGTCTTTTTCTGAATCATCCACTGGGAGGCCATGTTTGGGTACAGACTATTGGGCTCCATGTTCAGAGTTTCAGATGCAGTGACTGGCTTGGAGGTGGGGCTAAAAGCCTTTGTGGTTATCTGAGGAGATCATAGCGAGAAACACCATTCTAGCCCGCTCCTCATGCCTTCCGAGTGGGCTTTCCTTGTTGCTCTTCCACCACACCCAACTGGTCTTCTATCTTCCGCTGGCCCAGTAGCTCTCAGCCCGCAGATAGCAACCCTTTTACAGGGTGTCACATATCCGTTATCCTGCATAGCAGATATTTACATTACAGTTTGTAACGGTAGCAAAATTACAGTTATGAAGTAGGAATGAAATAATCTTATGGCTGGGGGGTCAGCACAGCAGGAAGAACTGTATTAAAAGGCCACAGCTTTAGGGAGGTTGAGGACTGCTGCTCTAGACACTTACTCTGATCTCAAAATACCTAGGGCCACGCTGATTTAGCTCAGTCTTATACCTAAAGATTCCTACCTACCCATCCCATCCCTGGATGCCCATCTAAAACCTCTTCTCCCTTTCCCCACCCTCCTACTTCTCTAAATCAAAGCCAAGGACACCCAGATAACTAGGATTACTCAGTCCCAGAAAACAGGAAATATCTAGTCCCATGCTGGGGAGACAGTGGGCACAGTGACAAGCCTGGATATTCTCACAAGATTCCTAAAGCAGGTAGTCTAGGGCCAGCTCCAGTGTGGCCAGGGAGGATTACCCAGGAAACACCCAACCCAGTCTCCACCTACCCAGCTGCCCATGCTCCTTCTGCCTTCACCGCCCCACGCGCCCCAGTGTACAGCAACTCCCCTCAAGGGCGAGCCTTCGGATGCCAGCAGACCATCTTCCCAGGACGTTGAGCAACACACAGTGAAGGATTTCCAGCCTTCATGTGCTCCCCAACAGCCTGCAAGACATTTTCTCTAAGGAATTTCAACACACATAACTAGTGCTTTGTTCCACTGTGAATGAGGGCTTGTCTGGGTGCCAGAGTTGCACCACACAGGAGATTAACAAACATGAGCTGAACCTCTGAGCAGGCGCAGCTCAGTCTCTGTGATCTTTCTTAATACTATGCACAAATGTCAAACCACTCTAAAAAAAAAAAAAAAAAAAAAGGAAGAAGAAGAAAAAACATGGGAGGGGGTGTTGGGCCCATTGGCAGACCTAATGAATGCAGACAATCTGACCTTAGACATCCTCTTAATGTCAAGTACCCAATGTCAGTTTCACTGACGTTGAGCTGAGGGAAGGGTGGCCTAGGGCTAGGGTCACCGCTCTGCTAATGGTATGTAGATACGTACAAGTTCCTCACACACTTCCCTGATGCCCTCATACATAGAAAAATTTTCAATAAGATGTCAAGTGTTTGTGGTAGTAGTTCACATAAAGCTCATGTGTCCCAAGAGAACAATTGACTTCTCTATGAATGACTTGGAGACCCAACTGGAAAGGAGGGACTAACCTAGTATGACGTCATTGCACACAAGGACCCAGTTGAGGTTAAACTGGAGGGTACCCTTCTGGTACAGGGTCACCCCACACATTGCCCCGTGGTTCTGTACAGTTTTAATAAGATATCTGTATTCATCTCCAGGGCTATCATAAGGAAGAATTGTGGGTTTGGGAGGCAGAGAGAGCAACAGAAGTATTTCTTCAGACTTCTGGAAATGAAATTATAAGCACAGAATGCATAAAAGTGAAAATACAAGCAGGATTGATGTCTCCTGAGGCCTCTCTCCATGGCTTACTGATGGCCGCCTTCCCTTCCTCTTCACACAGTCTCCCTTGTGCTATGATTTTCTCTTCTCACATAGGTACTCGTTACATGGGATCAAGGCCCAACTCTACAAACTTATTTCATTAAAATGTCCTTTATAAAGATACTATATCCAAATATAACCTCATCTTGAGTAGTGGGGGTTAGGGCTTCAGCACACAAGATTGGGAAAGGGGACCCAATTCAGCGCATAATAATATTCATGTAATCCATTTACTACACTTTTCCTGATTCAAAGACATATGTTAATTTGTTAATTTAGATATTTTTAAAAAAAATTTGTGGAATCAGGCCCCATCTGACAAAAATCTATATTGCTCGAAGTTTGGTTTTCAGGCATTTTTACATACTTATAATAATCTGCATACTTCCTCTGTACTACATTAGATAATATCCTGATTCCAATTTTATAAATTGGAAAGCCTAGAGAGAGAGAGAGAGAGAGAGAGAGAGAGAGAGAGAGAGAGAGAGGCTGAGAAGTGGGAGAGCGGAGTTTTACCACTGCGTTGCTATAAATGTTACCAATTACTCCTGCTTTTTTGGGTGAATTTGAAAATGATACACATGTACCGGAAGAACACAGTGCCCTGTGCACATACACCTAGTGGCAGGGCCATCTCCTCAGAAATGTGTGCCCCTGATGCTCCCCTCTCGGCACATATTTTCAGTCTAACAAACTATCACGAAAGCTTACCCATTTCTTCTCTCACTGCGGGTGTAATTCCCAGTCGCCTACCAAATAAAAAGCTTTGAAGGATAAACAAACAGTCTCTGTGTTTGAATGACTTTGTGTCGAGTACAGATAGGTAAGTACATACCAAAGTGTGTGACGCTTGTGTGACGCATGTTGCTGGGGTGGTATGAGGAGCTGAGAAGTCTGAAGGAATGGACATCGTTTCTGGCTGGATGGTGTGGAGGGGGGGATGGGGGGCAGGGATTGGACGTGGATGTAAGCGGCTCATTTTCTGTTGCTATAACTGAATACTCAAGACTTGGTTGGTCATTTGCAAACAGTAGTTGTTTGTGCTGATTGTAAACTCCACCTGGAGACGCCACCACATCCCTTTCTCCTTGGCCCCTGAAGTCCTGGATGCAACCAACACCCTTCCTCTTGTTCACAGGGACTTATAACAACATCAATTTTTACACCATGACCAACCCCCTTCCTTCCATCAAATCTCTTACATTCCTGAAATCCTTTCTCAGCTCCCCCTGCCAGGCACCCGCCTCGTGTGTGTCCTGGAGGTGATCTAGGGATTCGCTGTAACCTAAGCTGGTGAATTCTGTGACTTCATATAGCCAGGTCACCTGTTTGAGTAATCACTCCCATCCATCAGCACAGCCAGAAAGGAGTGGTTGAGGGACCCACAAGTACACAGGGGAAATCCATCCTCAGCAGTTTTCCAAACTAAGTGCTCAGACAGAAAAAGGGTCACTCGCCAGCTCCAAGCTGTCACCTGGAAGGGACCATCAGAAATACTCTCAGGGGAAGGGGCAGAGTGGCTAATCTGTACTTGCTGTTCAGACGCTATCATAATGTCTGTTCTACTGTATAAGAGGACAGGATGGAGGGTGTGGCCATAGGAGATTGCTCTAAGCATTTGGCAGAGCTGTAATCCTACACATGATACTACAGTGGCTCCGCACCCTAAGGGGCATAAGTAATAATCACATCAATGTCTACAGCATTGTAGGGCCCCGTGATGATATGATTTGATATTTGCAATGAGAATAAAGTATCGGAGCTGAGCCAGCCCCTTACTACTGATCTGGCAGTTAAATTCATCCCACTTTGGGAAATCGCGGAAGCTCTTCCATTCACAGACATCACGCTAATACTCTCGGTTCAGGACATTATTCCGGATGATGTCATATCACTGATCTGTTCATTATCAACAAATGACAGTGATGACCACGTAAGGTTACTTTGTGCTCTGCCACCAGCTCAGGCCACTAATGCTTCGTTGTTTCATTTATTAAATAGTGATGCGCTGAGTATTCACCTTATGCCAGATGCTATTCTAGGAGCATGGGAAACGGTAACCAAAGTTCCTGTCTTTGTGGGGACTCCACTCAATGTAGGCAAAGTCGAAAGTGGGAACACAATAAATAATTGACCTAGTAAGTAACTACATAAATAGTAAAATGAGGAAAGAGCGATGGGAACAAATCACATAAGTAATGAGGGCAAGGTGGATTGGTGTGCATATCATTTTAAGCAGTGTGGTAGAGGCAGGTATCACGGGAAGTTATTTGAGCAAAGATTGGACATTTTGTGATTCAAGCCAGTGGAAAGTTGGAGTTGTGGCCAACTGAAACCATGATCCCCGAAGAGCACTGGCTTAGAGGGAAGGGTCGGCGAGAGCTCCAGCTGGGAGCATGCTCCACAATGTAGAAAAGTCAAGAAGACTCTTGGAGTCCAGAGTTCTAAAACGAGACTCCCCTAGAGGGATAGCGTTACATGTGGAAGCCTTCGTTGTATAGATGAAAGTTAAAGCTTTGAACTCAGTGATGTTACCAAGGGAGGAAGGAAAGAAAACTTGAAAAATAACCAAAAGGAAGCCAGCGAAGAGGAAAGGAAACACCTGCAAGAGAGAAGAGACCGGAAAGAACTGACCCTGTGAATAAAAGAGAGAGGCGAGGTAAGCTACGATATCCGGAGCCAACTGAGGAGATTTCCTCAGGAGAGGGAGTGGCCACACTTGTCTAAGAAATGTTGACAAGCTCAACTAAGATGAGAAGCGGTAGGGTCGCCTTTTCAGACACAGTGTTGTGGCTTCAAGGTGGTCCCTGTTCGATGGGTACTGAGCCCGGAGCTTGTTTAGACCGAGTTTCAGAGAAGGGAAGTTACAGGGAGCGAGTGCAGGGAAGCCAATCGATTTTTTCAAGAAATTCTCTTTCAAGTGGGAAAAAAAAACCAGAAGCCGAACTGCTGGGGAAAGCTGGGTTAGAAGGCTTTTGTGAATTATTTTTAAAATAGAAAATGTTGGTATGGAAGAGGAAAGTTCTAGAACAATGGTCTAGAACAATGGTCTAGAAGCAAAACAGGGCTTAATATCTGATAAATAAGCTAAATGAGCAAGTTAGAGAGGACTTAGAGTCAGCCTGATCCGGGGAGGCAGGGAATACAAGTGCAGATATAGAGAGAGCCCAGGAGGAGGTGGCAGGTCATAAGACCTCAGCTCTTCTACTCCTCAGAGAGTCTCAGTAGGTAAGAAACAAGGTCATCAGCTGAGGAGAGCAGATAAGAACATGGGAAGAAAGAAGAGAGACTGGCAACTTATTGATTAAGGTTGTGGGAATCCCTGGGGTATATCTTATTTCAGGGATGAAGACCTAGCTGAGGTTTTTAGGAGTGACTTTTAGTTAGTTTTGTTTGTTTGTTTGGTTGTTTGGTTGTTTGGTTGGTAGTTGGTCAAGTCAGTCAGTTAGTTTTTGGGACATGGTTTCTTTGTCTAACCCTGGATGTTCTGGAACTCACTCTGAAAATCAGGCTGGCCTTGAACTCATAGAGATCCTCCTGCCTCTGCCTCCCAAGTGCTGGGACATCACCATTCAGCTTTAGGTGTGACTTTAAAGGGAACCTAGTTAGTAGCTCTGAGTGCTTGTGGGGAAAGTAAGCTGGTCTAGGGCAGGGCATTGGCTTTGTTGAACAAAGAGTATGACAAAGAGATCCCAGGGGAACTGAAGGCTTTTTGCAAAAAAATAATCATAAAGATCAGCCACAGGATAATCACTCTTAATATGGTACTTATTTATTTACTATTTATTTATTTATTTATTTATTTATTTATGAGAGGCACACTTATCAAAGTCAGAGAACAGCTTGCAGGGGTCACTTCTCTGTTTCCATTATGTGAGCTCTGGGGATCAAATTCAAACAGCCAAGTTTATTGGGAAGCACCTTTACTCATTAAGCCATCTGGTCTACCCAACATGGGAATATCAACTAAATATGGAGGGAAAGGGACAAAGAGGGTGGGAACAAGGAAAAGGTGACAGAATAAAGTGATGGGAGACTCCAGTAGGACATGAATGAACATCTAAGATTCAGACTCCTGGAGTGACTGAATTGGAAAAACACGAGCAGTGGTCTGAGGCTTTGAAACTTGAACTACAGTGGAACCCTGGTGTGATGGTACATACCTGTAATGCCAGCATTAAAGAACCTGAGGGAGAAGAATGCATTTGAAGCCAGCCTGGCCTGTACAGTAAAACCTTCTCTCAAAATTTAAAAAAAAAAAAAAAAAAAAAAAAAAAAAAGGAGAAAGAAAAAGAAGGGTAGGGAAAGGAAGAGAGGTCAAGAAGGGAGAGATAGAAATACAGAAACGTCGTAGTATTGGTGTCTGGTTTGATCTGGAACATGAAAGGGAAGGGAGTGGCTGAATACAGAGCACAGAAGCACCAAGAGTTGAGGCATGGGGATGCCAGAGCTTCAGATAGGAAAAAAACTAATACGACTAAGAGTAAACAAGGAGCTTAAATTTTAATAACAATAATTTTTACCAAAACAGAGAGGGAAAGGAAAGGAGGGAGAGAGGAAACCATTACACCCTAATATACAGAAGTGACAATAAAAGTATGATGTTAGTTGAAATTATCAGCTTGACATATTTATAATCAACTGGGGACAAGCCTCTGGCCATCCTGTAGGAATTGGGTTAAGTGCCTAAAGTGGGTGGCACCATTCCCTGGGCTTGGAGGCCTGGACTGGATAAAAGGAAGGAAGGAGCCAAACACATCCATTCTTTACTTTCTGCTCTCTGATGGGGAGGGAATGTGACCAGCCATTGCAAGTTGTTGCTGCTTTGAGTTCCCTGCTGGCCTCTAGGCCAATACTTAGAACTGTAAGTTGAAACTAACCCTTTTCCCCTTACATTGTTTTTTCTCAGAGTATTTTAATGAAACTATTACATACAAGGCTAATGACACAGCTTGGTGATAGAGTATTGATCTCCAAAATCAGCCCCCCCACACCCAAGATAAATTAATTTTTTTTAAAAAAATGATAGTTTTAAGAAAATGCCAAATTGCTTGTTTGAAGGTACTTTGAACTTTCACATATTAAGATTTGGGAATAACCTTAATTTTTTTTTTTAAAGGAATGGTAACACGTTCCTCAAATGTGCCAGTCAATATCCTGAACAGCATGTGTGCATGGGCCACCGAATACGCCAGCCAGTGCCCTGAGTGGTGTGTGTGAATAAACTCAGAATAGTCCATGTTATTGTACAAAATGGATCTTTAACGTAACAGCTGCTCTTTGGAGTTGGTTCCTAATGTCGTGCAATCAGGAGAAGAGAAGAAAACTGTTTAGATGACAGCATTCTTACCTTGTCATACTTGTCAGAGCTGCAGAATGATGGATCTGAAAACAGGGACCAGGAAGTGATGTGATCCTGATGACCCTGCTCCTGCATCTCACAGGGCTTCCTGCTGAGCACATCAGTGTCCTACAGAGCTCACCCTCGAATTCTTCGTTCCTTTCACACGTATTTACGCTTTACTTTTGGACTACCTCATAAGTTCCTGTGCAAAGGTTGTGTCTACAACACATGGTATATTCAAACACTTGGGGTCAATAATTTCACCACATCTGCCAGTGAGTAGCAATGCCTGAGTCTTCTTATGCTCGGTTCTTGTAGAGTTCTCTTGGGAATCCACGTTGCTCCTTGTACGGGCAGCTTTCCTTGATGGTTTTACCCCATAGTCCCTGCTTATCATTTGGAGTCTTTTGTCTCTTGGACATATCAGAGATGATCTTTATTGGACTCCCAGAAACCAGAAGCTGAGACAGTTGGGTCTCAGGCAGTTTCTGTAAGCTTAGGGTGGGAGGTGCTTCCAGAGACTCACCAAGTTCAATGAGTTTGACTTTGCCCTTGATGTCCCATCACTTCTTTATAATGAGCTGCTTAGATCTCTGCCACCTGAACAAAGGACAGAGAACAAGAGAGGGAACAGTTGGTGACCATGGGACTTGAGGCATACTGTATTCTTTGACTTCTGAAGTCTCCCTTGTTCTTTAATGCCCCACCCAAAGAGCATATATCACAATCCTGTGCATTGTGATATATTTTCCACTTCTGTGTTCTTCCCACCACAGCCTCCCCACCCCCAGCCACCACCATCGTACGATGATGATATTCTATGTCCTGTACTTTGAGCAACCCCCCCTACGGCGCACCCCCCCCCCTTGTGATTTCTGTCCTCTGCTTTTTTAATGGCAGGTGTTTGTGTCTGTGAGTGCAGTTCTCCACAACGATCCACCCTTAGTCAGGAGCCATTATGTATTTTCAAAATGCTAAAGGTGTGTGACTGCTATTTTATGCTATCAATGTTGGGATATTTGTTACTGTCTTTGAATAGACTTCCCTCATTGTTTGTTAAAAAAAAAAAAAAAAAAAAAAAAACAGCCGGGCAGTGATGGCGCACGCCTGTAATCCCAGCACTCTGGGAAGCAGACGCAGGCGGATTTCTGAGTTCGAGGCCAGCCTGGTCTACAGAATGAGTTCCAGGACAGCCAGGGCTACACAGCGAAACCCTGTCTCAATAAAACCAAATCCAAAAAACCAACCAACCGAACAAACAAACAAAAAACCGAAAAACAAAAACAAAAACAAAACAAAACAAAAACAAAAACAAGCAAATAAACAATCATTCATTGCTTTAAGGCCACTTCCTCTGTGACCTTTAACAAAATCTAGACATCCCATGTCAAAGTTATTACTTTCCTGGCCACATGGCTCTCTGAGTTTCCTTATGTTCTTGGCTTTATACTTCTTCTCCAGGTGCTTCTTTGATAGGAAACCATGTTATTGGTCACATAGCATAATTCCTATGTGTTACTCTAGGATGCCACGTTTGTCTAGAGTTTTGTGTCTCCTGGCCATTTCCAAGGAGATTGACAGTGTTGTGATTTCATTAGATGCAAATCTCCTCTCTTTGTATAATAGGAATATGAGACTTGAAGACAGCCCATCTTTATACCTCTAGCTCCTTGCTTGGCGTCTAAGACTTAAAAGAAAAAAAAATGCATTTGATGCAACTTGGAGAGGGCCCACAGGCCTAGGTAAGTAATGTCAAAAGTAGGTAGTGTGAATTTAGGATTCTTTCCTTCTCCCATAAAAAATTTTCTTCCTCTTTGACCAGGGCAGGAAATTGCAGCAGAAGGATTTCATCTCCGTAGTCTTTACAGCTTTTGTTTGATGTCTTATAACAGGGCTCCATCTAAAACTGTATCATCCCAGGAAACATGAAAGGCATCCTTTCTTGTTTTCTCCTCTTCCTTTTACCAAGTCCCCAATCAAAGGCATCACCCAATTATAACAGCAAATATAACCATTTGTGAAATAATATATTTCAATGAAGATATAGAAGAGACAACAGCAAGGACTGGCATGGTAGGCACACTCATTTGGTCATCTCCATTAAGGTCTTATTTGCTGAGGTCCCTCTGTGTGGCCATCACCCAATCAGGTGTCAAAGCTATTCATTACAAAGCCCACAAGTGCTTGGTCTCTACCCTCAAATAGCCATATACACATGCGCAATCCAGGGCTTCTGTGCACAAAATAAGCATAGTATCTCATTGGTACCAATTGCCCTCTCTCCTGGCTTGTCCCACCTCATAAAGCTTTAGCAAGAAGGGCTAAGGGTGACAGGTCACTGGTATTTCTACCATTCATTGCAAATAGGACCCTGAGACAGCTATGTTCCTATGCTGATGTCATAATCATGTCCTTCTTAGCATCAGTATCGACCCCTAAAAGTCTCCACGTCTCTCTGCTCGGTGACTCACAGACCACGAGCCTTCAGTTCCGTGAGCTTACAAACGCTGCTCTGAGAATGAGGCCATGACTCTTTCAGCCCCAGATTCTTAGCCACAGCCTAGGCCTCGGGCTCTTCTATACTGCCCCTTGCCTCTTGTGGCCCCCGTGTTTTTCATGTGGTATCTTAGAGCCAATGTCATTCCAGAGCAGTACTGAAAGCAGACACAGGAGGATCTGGGGAGCTTGCTGGTTAGCAAATTTTGTCAACCAGTGAGTTCCATGTTCAGTGAGAAATCAAAAAAAAAACCAATCAGGAGGTGAATCTTAAAAGAAAAAGACACATGATGTTGATTTCTAGCTTCCGTACATGCATTCATAGGCATACACACCGGTATGCACACCTGTACTATGCGCACATACATGGAAGAGGCAGAAAGAGATGAATAGGGTGTTTGAGGAAGGCAATGATGATTTGGAAAAGAAATGAAGAAAAAGTTTCACCCAAGGCCTCCTAGAACAGGGAGACGGCCGCTAACTAGTGGCAGAGCTACCTGGGAGAAACTATTTAGCAAGGCTGTAGGATGCAGGACCTGCCAAATGCCAAACCACAGAACCAAGCAGTATATTCTGGCCGACGCCCACATCTGATGACCTATTTGAAAAATATTTGCCTCCTGCTCCTGAGACCTTAAGCTCCGAAGCTTCAGAAGTCATGATTCCCCCAGGAACCAAGATAATGGCCCCATTGAACTAGAAACCGAGTAGGCCAACTAGCTACATTAGGCTCTTTGTGGTTATGAAACAATAGCCTGATAAAGAGGAGGTTGTTACATATTGAAGGCGGAGAGTAATAAGTCCAGAATGCTGAGGACTCTGTGGGACAGCTCTTAAAATAGATACTTCTGTGATGACAGTGTCTGTGTGACTTCATATAAACGAGACAATCAAAGGCTAAATCTGTGGTATAGCTCATCCACTGTACAACAATTTCTTGTTGTTGCAACAAAATACCTGACAAAGCCAACTTAAGGAAGAAAGGTTTTATTTTCGCTCATGGATGGAAGGGATACAGTCTGTCATCTTGTGGAAATCATGGTGGCAAGGGAGTTGGGTGGTAGACATAGTATATCCATAGCCAGAAAGGAGCCAGAGATGAAGGACACCCATACTTTGTTCTTTTGCCTTTGTATTCTGTCAAGGAATTCCCACCCCACCCCCAACACTCCAGCCCATGTGCTGGGCTACCCACATTCAACTCTCTTTGGAAACACTTACAGATATGCCCACAGGCATGTTGCCTAGGTGATGCTACACCCAGTTGACAATGAAGATTAATGATTACAATTACCAGGTAAGAACTTTATCCAACACAAAAGTAATAGCTGAGAACAAAGAAACTCGAAGAGGGGTGTGCCAGACTTAGCATCACTGTCACAAAAGCCTGAAAGGCACAACTTAAGGAAGAGAGATCTTTTCATTTTTTTCTGCCTTGCCTGCTCCGAAGTTTGAGCCCCACCCACCGACTCCATGCTCAGGGGAGTTTGATGGGGGGCAGAGCAGCCTGGTGACTATAAATCCATAAAACAAATTCATCTATTCATAAGTCAGTGACTTCATTATCTAGTCACGAAACCTCACCGCTGACCATGGCTGTGTTAGGGACCAACCCAGCTTTTGGTGGGGTGGCATTTAGGATGTATTACTCAGTATCCATCATTCAACAGCACTTGTATCAGAATCTAGTTACAAATTGAGTTATGTGGGAGCAAGACAGAGTGCAAGGCCCCTATTTTTGTGATGTGGACCAGGGGAGATAGAGGTATGGTTCCAGGCCCTTGGTACAGTGATAATGTTCAGCTTGGTTCCCTGATCTAAAAGCACTAGCTCCACCAAAAGCAGTAGGATTGTGTCATAGCAACTGTCTCGCCATGGGAGCGGGGGCAGCTCCCTTAGCCGCTCAGTGCTGCTGTATGGCTTTAGAAATCCTTCCTAGGAACTCTGTCTAGTCTAAAGCATGCTCCCCAACCTTCCTTATTACCCTACTAGCTATACACACTATTCATAGATTTAAGTGTTTAAACCTGCTAGAGCGGCTTCTACTATAGAAACCTAAGAATCCAGCCCTGAGTGCTGACTCAGTATGGCCCCCGACTCTTCTCATTCACGTGACTCGATACCCCATTCTTCCTTTCCCTGTTCTTTTTCTTATCTCTTCTCACTTGGCATGAGGTTGAAGAATAAACAACTGTCTTAGTTGGGTTTCCGTTGCTGTGAAGAGACACCATGACCAAGGCAACACTTAGAAAGGAAAACACTTAACTGGGGCTGACTTGGGATTTCAGAGGTTCAGTCCATTACCATCATGGTAGGAAGCACAGCAGTGTAAAGGCAGACCTGGTGCTGAAGGAGCTAAGAGTTCTACATTTTGATCTGAAGGCAAACAAGAGGAGACTATCTTCTGCAGGCAGCCAGTAGGAGGGTCTCTTCCATCCTGGGTAAAGCTTTAGCATAGGACCTCAAAGCCCACCCCCACACTGATGCACTTCCCCTAACAAGACCACACCTCAGAGGGCCAAGCATATTCAAACCACCACAGCAACCTTCTGGTCATTTCAGCAGTTTCACAGAGTAAACTTCTTCATGCGTACCTTGGGCGACTGAAGGAGAATCCAGGCACAGGAGGAAAAGACTAGATTCTTTTACATTAGCTGCTGGTGGCACAAACTGCCTGCTGTGTAATTTGCGCAAAAATGCCTGCCATCCAACCGTCTGCCTGAGACTGTCTTTGACAAAGAGGTTCCTACCTCTAAAGCATCTTCAAACGATTCTAATCCTTAAGAGCTACACAATAGGAGGTGGGAGGAAGAGAGAAGGAGGAGGAGGAGGAGGAAAATGAACCATTAAGAATGAGTCTGAAGAGCAAGGGAGAAGGCAAAGAGTTCAGTGGGCGGGGGTGGGGGTTAGGATCTGGGAGGAATTAGGGAGAGGGGAAACCATGATCAGAATATATATATATATATATATATATATATATATATATATATATATATATAGTGTGTGTGTGTGTGTGTATGTATGTTTGTATGTATGTATATACCACCATGTTATTTTCAATTAAAAGATAGACTCTGAAGCCAGGACAGTGGGGCTCACTGATTCATAGATAAATCACAAATACCAACATACCTTCGTCCAAAAGATGTGGATTATCCCTGCAACAAGCTACTTGCTGTTCTGTACATTGGACACACAAATGTAAATCAGTCATGTAACACTGCTAACTCAGGAGATTCCAGCAAGTATTCTGCACAATGTCTAATGGGAAAAAAAAAACTACTTTCTCTGATGAGCAGACTAGAGGTCCAGACTAGCAATCCGACACCCTGAGTTCTAGACTAGTCTTTGTCTCTTCACAGTGATGCTTCTCATTAGAGATAGGTTGAGGATCACTCAGTGAGTTTGAGTCAGAGACAAATGAAAGAGGGGGCGGAAAGTTATTCTGCAAACGTTTGACAGTTCACAAAGGTAAGGGAGGCATCGTGTGATCCTCATGACTCAGACATTCCCCCAAAGACTTCACAGTCAGGAGTCCCAGAGGGCCTGACTCATCCTGATGGCTTCCTGAGTCCTGAGCCTAAGTGGCTGGCCCGCTTTGGATGATGGGAACTGTGGGGACTTTATGTAACTTCTAACTTTGGCTCTACCATCTGCTAGCTGTATAACCACAAGCAGGTGTCCTCCACACCCTCACCACTGAGGTGAAGCAACCTTCTTCATTTCTGCCTTCTTCAGCTGTCATGCAGATGGAGCGAAACAGTCTGGATAAAGTGTAACGATCACATAAGGTCCAATCCCTGTGTGAGGCAGCCATTGAAAAGCACTGACAACTCAACAGTGCCTCTGAGTTTTCCCCCACCAGCCAGTGCTCTGCCACATGGTTCTGCTCCATCCAGTCTTCAAGCAATCATCTCTAGGACGGGCCAACAAAAAAGAAAGGTCTCTAGTCCGTGTCCTACAGTTTCAACACAGCTTCTATGTACTAAGACTTAGCCACACAGACTGCTTATTGTTTATTTAGGGAAGCGCTGGGGGGTTGAGTGCAGGGCCTCACACACACTAGGACGTGCATCATCGAGCTTCACCATAGGCCCACTGGGTCTTTGAAGTGGTCCAGATGCTGCTGCACTTGTCCATCTACTGAAGCTGTGTTTCTTGATGGTGCCCTCCCACCCTGTGAGCCCCGTACAGGCACTACTAGAAAGGACAGCTTCAGGAAAGGGAGGTCACCATTACTTCTCAGGTTAGAGAGAGAGAGAGATGAGAACACATTGTACATGATAAGCCATTGAAAAGACAATTGTTTTCAGGGCCAGGTACTTAGGGGAAAAAAAGGATATCTCGAGCCATCAAGAGTGCCAGGGACATTGGCACTCTTTGTATCAGCGGAAGGATCTTGCCAACCACATAAGAGCCACCTCAGCCCAGAAGATCACACTAAAGTTCTCAGTGTGCCAGGAGCATGGGGCACGGAGTGAAATCGAGCTGGGCGTGCTCATGTACATGATGCAAGGGGTAAAAGTAAAAGTAAAAGAGGTCTCGGGGTGCGGGGGGGGGGCTAGCTTTCTCCCTTCCAGTTGCATTTAAAGGGTCCGCAGAAGAGGGAACTCAGCTGTGATTGCTTTATAGGGAACGAGGAAGCACTCTGTGCTAAGGGCAGTGCTGGGCATTTGCTTTACTGCCGGATGGACCTGTCAAGCAGCCGGCAGTCCCTGGAGCACATCCGTGCCACTGCCAAGTAGGAACCGTCATTCTCCACGGCTCGACCATGAGTTCTCTAAGCCAGCAGCAAGGCGAGGCTGTGTGCTGACAGACACTAACTAGAGAGGCTCTGGCGGGTGTCATAGCCAGCCCCGTGGCAAGCAAGGACCCTAAGGAGGAGGCTAGACAACCTCAAAATCCTGTGACTTTTCTGGAAAATGTGGCTATAGCACATATATACATATATCATCCAGAAAGAGAAAACAAAAAAAGATAAACAAGCAAAGGAGTGAGGAGAAAAGAAGAAATCAAAAGACATTCTCGGCGTTTTCCAAACGTCTACGAAATCCTCATCATTATCTCTGATGTCAGTGTGACTGGGTTTAATAATGCAAAGAGGTGTGGATTCCTTTTAGAAGCCGCATGCAAATGGGGCTGAGCCGACTCATCCACGCACACAGCTCTCTCCTGAGCTTTAGCTCCCCTTCCTTAAGTGTTTTGAATTAATACTCTCTTTACACACTTGCAGGCCATGTGTTATTGCTCTGAGTGTTTCTCAAAACAAACCGAAGACAACCTCTTACGGCAATTCCTATTTGTAGGAATCCATCCCGATTATAAGTAGAGAAAGTTGGGGGTGGGGCATAGTCTTGACCAAGAGGAGCAGAGTATGACAGTATTGACAGTTTCAATAAATATTAAATTCTCTTTCCTCCTTTCCTTTCCAATATCCCAGCAGCCCAAGCTCCAGCAGGTAACAGAGCTGGAACTCCCCAGTGCCGCTCTTGATTGCCTGTCTGCTCTGAACAGGAGGCACCCACAGACTCCGCAGGGCCTACGCAGCCGCAGTGAGTAGATGTGCTGTTGTTCAGAAGCTAATCAGCTGCCGAGCATAAGGAACTGAGGGACTCTGCTGTCTGGCCATCTCCCCTACCCCACCCCCACCCCGCCCCCGTGAAAGCCTTTCATGCCTGGAAGTGATTCTTGGCTTGCTGTTCTCCCAAAAGGCTCTAAACATCTTCCCGTCTCACTGGCCAGCAGTAAGTGTCTCTCTAGAACCCATCTTACTGTAGGCCCAAATATACCATCCTAGTACTGCTTGTAAGGTCTGTATCCCTCCAGTTCACATTGCTATAACTAATCTGGTTCCTGACAGACATACAATCGTGCCTTGGTATCGGCATAAACGGTGGAAGTGGGGGTGGGAGATTGATTTCAAGACATCCCACAGATACCCAAACCCCAGATGTTCAAGTCCTTTGTAGATAATGGCGTGTGTTTGCACAGAGCCTACTTCCTTCATACACTTTAAATCACCTCTAGATTATAATATCTAATACAAAATAATGCTGTGTAAATCGTTATTATACTGTGGAGACAGAACCTGTAGAGACCATCTCCAGTAGACAGGCATGGCCCCCAGTTGAGGGATGGGGCCACCCACCCATCTCAAGAATTTTAACCCAGAATTGTTCCTGTCTAAAGGAAAAGCAGAGACAAAAAATAATGGAGCAGAGACTGACGGAAAGGCCATCCAGAGACTGCCCCACCTGAGACCCATCCCACCTGCAGACAACAAACCCCAACACTATCACAGACGCCAAGACATGCTTGCTGACTGGAGCCTGATACAGCTGTCTCCTGAGAGGCTCTGCCAGCACCTGACCAATACAGATGCAGATACTCACAGCCAACCATCAGACTGAGCCCAGGGACCCAATAGAAGAGCTAGGGTAAGGACTAAAGGAGTTGAAGGGGATTACAACCCCATAGGAAGAACAGTATCAACTAAGTGGACCACCAGAGCTCCCAGGGACTAAACTACCAACCAAAGAGTACACATGGAGGGACCCATGGCTCCAGCTACATGTGTGCAGAGGATGGCCTTATTTGACATCAATGGGAGGGGATACCCTTGGTCCTGTAGAGGCTTGATACCCCAGCATAGGGGTATGCTAGGGTGGTGAGGTGGAAATGGGGGGATCACCCTCATAGAGGCAAAGGGAAGGGGGGATGCGATGGGGGTTTGCAGAGGGGAAATGGGGAAGGGAACAACACTTGAAATGTAAAGAAATAAAATAACCAATAAAAATAGTTATTATACTGTATTACGTTGGGGATGATGACAAGAAATAGAGGTGTGTACCTGCCTGCACAGATCCTACCATTGTATTAACTACCTAGCACCTGGCCCAGGGTTGGGTTGAATCTGCAGGTGCTGGATTTACAAATACAAAAAGCCAACTCCAGTCCTACTGGCGGAGTTGAGCTGGACACTCCTTTCTGGCCTCCATCCCTTATTTCTGTACACACACACACAGACACACAGACACACACACACACACACACACAGACACACACACACACAAAACCTTAAGTATCTTAGCTCTCTTCTAACCTGTACTCAAGGGTCCTCTACTGAGTCTTCCTCCCATGTAAAGTAACTTGCCCAGTGTCCCCAGTGGGGCAAAGGCTTGCCCACTCTCAGGTAGGGGACTACCAGGACCATGTTCCTGAGATGCTAAGATAACCCAAAAGCGCATGTGGGCATTCATGGCAGACATCTAGAGAAGACTCCAGGAGTGAGGGCTCAAGGGAGAGGCTGAAACTAGAGTCAAATGGGTCACAGAGGATGGGAAGATAAGACAGGGACTCCAGGCTCGTCTGACTATAAAGGTGGACTGAGCCAAGGGGTGAGAGATCCCAGAGCCAGGCTCTGGGCAGGCTCCTCACCAGGTGTTTTTCCATATAATATTAAAACCGGCCTTATGGTTCCCAGTGTTGGTCTGTCACAGGATGAGAAAACCAGAGTGTTGGCAAACAAAGGCACAGCCTTTATTGACACAGTAAATTGAGGTGCTTTCTCTGTTGATGAGTCAGGATTGGGGGTTGGCAGATGTGACTGGAAGAAATGAAGGCGCAAAGAAATCTGGACTCTCGCATCTCAGCGCCCTGGGTCCACACTCCAGAACCTGCTTTGGGCATCGCCACATCTGCAAGATGGCAGAAGAAGGTACCACATACTAAAACCCTAAAGAGTAGGCACTGGATTTAAAATAATTGACAGCCTCTTTAAAGTGTGTGTGTGTGTGTGTGTGTGTGTGTGTGTGTGTGTGTGTAGGTCACAGGGCCACATTGCTGTGTTGGCTCTCTGCTTCTGCCTTCACACGGTTTCTGGAGCTGCACTCCTGAGCAGACAAGCGCCTTCACCTTCTGAGCCATCTTGCAGGCTTGACAGCCTTATTTTTTTTTTTTTTTAAATCAAGCAGAAAATCCTAATATAAAAACTAAGCCTGTTACTAATTCTGTTTCTAGATAGAATAACGTTTTATCCTTCCCCTGGACTGGGCTCAGAGCAGTAGAGATCCTAGCCCTTGGCTGTCTTTGGAATGCCTGGTATGTCTAAGCAAACTAAGAATTGTTTTGGGTTGTTTTGTTTTGTTATTTTGTTTTTGAAACCTCTAAACCACTAATAGGAATGGAAGTTAGCAGAAGCCAGGCAAGGAAGTTTCTAGGTTGCGTGTCATCGACGCAGACAACAATGTCTGTACTGAGTCTTCTATGAATCAGTCTCATTCGAGCTGCTGAACTGGGGTGAAGGCAAGACTGCAAAGATAAACAGCCAAGTCTCCTACCTTTAAATTATAGTCTCTCTCTCTCTCTCTCTCTCTCTCTCTCTCTCTCTCTCTCTCTCTCCTCCCTCTCTCTCTCTGTTCCATTCTCAGGAATACAGTGACAGCTTTGAGTGTGTTACTCAGAAACCCCCTAGCCTGTTTGTTTATCCCTTCCCTTTTCTCAGACTCATAACTCCACCCCCATACCCAAGTTTTACAACCCCGTACACCACGGGTTAAATAAATACACGTAACGAAACAAGGAAACGGGCAACTGGACTTTGCAAACCCCTGAACACAGTTCCCTCTGTATGCAAATGAGCCAGGAAGCTCAGGGTGGCACAAAGATGACCCTGTAATCCAATCCCCTCTGTGCAAATAAGAATGTGTGCGTGGGATAGCTTGCTACTTGCCGGAGACTTCCATCCAGGGGAACTGAGTCAGGCCTTGGCCTTTGACTACAGTCTGCCCAGAGGTCAGCAGCCTCTCAAGACCCAAGGGCACTGAATGAACGACTACTAGAAGACCAAACTTGTAGCTGTTTGGGTTCTTGCTTTTTTGCTTATGTTTTGTAATGTATGCATAGTGTTTAGAGTAGAAGACGGGGGTTTGGAGCACACCGATCAGAAGGTTCAATCACAGTGTCTCAGCCCTGAGCTCCCTGCCCACTCGTTCCCAGGCAATCACACAAGCTCTCACAGCCGCTCCTTTTCTGTCTATAAATGGAAGGGGAAATGTCACCGTGCCGTCTCTGGTGACCTTGGAACGGTACCGTGAGCTAGAAACATGGCAGAAACCATACTGTAAACTGTCAATGTATCACAAATGGAAGGCGGAGGCAGGCAGATTTCTGGGTTCAAGGACAGCCTGGTCTACAGAGTGAGTTCAAGGACAGCCAGGACTACACAGAGGAAACCCGGTCTCGAAAAACAAAATAAACAAAGAAAAAGAAAGAAAGAAAAAAGAAAGACAGAAAGAAGAAATGAAAAGAAAAAGAAAAGAAATTGTCCTCCATGAGCACACTGGTCTCCAGATGGTATATTTGAAAAATTCAAGTTGTCTGGTTATAATTCTGCTTGTTCTCCTTCAAAGAAATTAAGTTTAGGTAAGACAGCCCAGCATGGGCTCTGATGATCACTCGAACTTGCCAGATACAGAGGAACATGTTCAGACATCAGACTTGCAGAAAAAGCTCTTAGCAGTTTTATCTTCCTTCAGAAATGTTACGTCTTGTTTAGAGAAGTTGGATTTTTAAACCGCTATTTGAGATTACACTTAGAAAACCTGCAAAAACTCTCTACTTTCCCCAATAATCCCCATGAACTATTTTTTTAAAACAACTGCCTCATCTCTGACTAGGTTGACTGTCCCTCTGCCTTTGCTTTACTGCAGTTCTGATGAGTTAGTTACCTCCACACTTATGTGTCCGATCGCTGTTCAACACCCGCTAGGCTTGCCCCGCTCATGTGGGCTCTCCTGTCGCAAACACGGTGTGCCTCTGCGCCCACCACGGCCATCCTCATTAGTACATATTTTCATCTTCCCAGTCTCGGGGATGCACCCAAATGCTTGCTGACCAGATTTTCCTATACATGATGCCTCAGTCGCCTTCCTAATTCATACTTAGCTGGAAGCTGAGATCTGAGCACTTACCTTGTGCTCTAATAAAGCAGACCCCTGCAGGCGGGGCAGACAGCTTTGTATTCCCTACACTCTGACTTTGGAATACCTATCCCACACACACAAACACACACACATACACACACACACACACACACACACACACACACACACAATACCTATCACTCACACACACACACACACACACACACACACTACCTATCCCCCACACACAGACACACAATACCTATCTCACACACCCACACACACACACTACCTATCCCACACACACAAACACACACACACAGACACACAATACCTATCACACACACACACACACACACACACACACACACACTGCAGTCTTTTATTGCTTTGCTGTCAGATTCCTATCCGCTTTGCAATACGGTGTGACTCTGCCTTCCTCTGAGAAGCGGTCGTGGCCAGGTCTGATTCAGGACAAGCAAAAACAGTAGTTCAATCCTCATCCTTGTATGGAACTTAATATACCACGACCTGTCTGCCCGCACTCGTCCTCCCGAAGGCGGCGGGGTTACTTCCCTAGCCACAATACTCAGCTCCCAGGAAGCGCCTCCTCACTGCTCCTTTCTGGGTGTGACGACAGGGGTCCCGCAAGGCTGAGAAACTGAAATACCAAGGAGTCAGCCAGAGGCCCATCTTACAAGCACCAGCTCTCTGCGTCCTTCTCTTAGGATGAATGTTAGTTCAGGACTCCAGAGAGTTTTTTTTTTCCATAGAAACTTTGGTTCTACACACCTCCTTAGAAGATAAACTACTCCGTGATACATGGCTGATTCCATCACCAGAGCGTTTGGAGTCTCAAAGAACGTCTTAATATTGACTACGCCGATTATTAAGATTTGGCAAATACCCTCCAGAGGCAAGGCAATAAAGGGAAGGAAAGTTGACCAAACTGGTGCACCCCAGACTCAATAAGACTGTGCAGGGGCAGACCCAGCACATGAACTTGGCATTACGGAAGGACCAATGGGGCAGTAATGAGACGGTCATGTGGGATCTGCCCTAAACCCACTGTGCCACCTGGAACAAGTCCTTTGGCCACCCGAGGAGAACTTTAGCTTTGCCATCTGCAAGGTAACTCAATCTTTGTGTCATTCATAAAATTCTGGATCTGGGGCTGGAGAGATGGCTCAGCGGTTAAGAGCACTGACTGCTCTTCCAAAGGTCCCGAGTTCAATTCCCAGCAACCACATAATGGCTCACAGCCATCTGTAACAGTTCCCTTGCATTTGCTGTGTAAATGACAGGGTGTCCCAAACCTTTTATTCTCTGACAGAACCTAAATACCTAATGGAGCTAAGTTCATGTGTGTCTATGTGTGGCTGATGCGTACTTTAATACCTACCCATGCACCAACAGTCAATGAACTTGGACCCTTGGGGGCCTCCAGAGACTGAACCACCAACCAAAGAGCACGCCCGGGCTGGACCTAGGCCTCCCCCCACATATGTAGCAGATGTGAAGCTTGGTCTTCAGCTGGTCCCTCAACACCCGGAACGGGACTGTCTTTGAATCTGTTGCCTGCCTGTGGGTCCTGCTCTCCTAACTGGGCTGCCTTGTCTGGCCTCAGTGGGAGAGGATGCGCCTAATCTTGCAGTGATTTGAGGTGCCAGGGTGGGGTGATACCCAGGGGGGCCTCCCCCTTCTCAGAAGCAAGGAATCCGGAGAGGGGCCACGTGAGCAGGGAACCTACGACATTTGTTTTGAATGTGCTTTTGTGAGAGGTAGGCGTTTTTGCTTTGTGCATATCTATTTTAAAATCTCTCCCATGGCTCTCAGGTTGTATATGTCTACTTTCCTGGGGAAGCGGGCAAGGACGCCCCCATTACCCCACCCTCCCTTCCACCTCTGAGGATAACTGAGGGCCAAGGGCGATCTGCTGGTCCTGTGCTCTGCACAGGATGAAAAAGCCGGAAGTAGCCACCCTCGCAGCAAACGGAAGGGAAACACAGCGGAAAAAGGAAGCGCAAACTTTCCAGGAGAACTCACTTCATCCGAATCCTGTTTTTCCACATTGTGTGGCTGCAGGCAAATTACTCAGCCTCTTAAAAAAAAGAAAGAAAGAAAGAAAAAAACTCCACTTCTTGGTCTGTAAACTAAGGGGGAGAATAAATCATTGAGGGTATTGTGTTCTATAAGAGGTTCTATAAGAGAGGCTCAGAACAGTATAGGCTAGACCTGCATAAGTTCTAAGTAGATGGTGCTGAGTTTACGGAGACATAACCTAGCAGGGCATTCCCAGAAGCCAAGCTCTCCAGGTCTCATGTGGGAGAGATAACTGGGAATGAAAACCACGTGAGAAGCCGAGAGCTTTAAAGACACGGACAGCGGAAAATCCCACAGCTGAAGATCTGATCACTAAGCCTCCAAGTCCCTGGGGTAAACGATCCAGTATAGAAGCATCCAAGGGTCAAAATTGGTCTCCTCTACCCAGAAGAACAATCTTCCATGTCTAAGACTTCCTTCTCTCCTCTCTCCTTCTCTGTCCCTTCCTTCCCTTTGTTAAACTGCGCTCTAGCTTTCCCCACTCCCAAATAAAAATCTCCCGCACCTGTAAATTTGCCAACAATCTGATGTCAGCCCTACCAGACTGCTGTACCTGGGCCAAGCTTTATTCCAATGTTTGCTATTCAAGGAAACTTAGAGCTTCAGAAAGTTAATTAGTGCCTACGAGGTCTATAAAGGCCATCTGCCCTACCATTCTTTTACATTCGAGGGTGCTGGGTACATGAAGAAGCCTCCGTACTGTCATTTATTTTGAGCGTGTGTTCTATTAGGCATGCATCGATCACGCAAGCAATTTCCCAACTGTGACTTAGCACACACACCCTCTGAGGTCTCCAGGTTCTGCATGGAAACAGAAATGGCTTGACATCTCCACAGAGCCGAGGAATACTCTGCAATCACCTCTAGAGTTACTGACTTAGAGAGGGATCTGGCTTAAACTCGGTCACGTGTTGCTGAACCCCAAAGCCTCTCCCTTCTCCTCACCAGTAACCTTTAAAGGGCATAGCCTGGGGAAACAGTGATCCACAGTCTGTGCCCTTCAGCGACGTGAACTCTGGACTGTGTGTCTAAGCAGCAGGTGCCAGGTGAGTCACAAAAGCCACGCCCGAAGCCACAAGGATCAGAGCGGGATTGTGAAAACCCCAACCCCGCCCGGAGCATTAGCTCAGGGACGCAAACTGTCCGCTTCCTCAAAGAGATGGCTTTCAACAAGGCTAATGATTCAAACGAGATCAGAAAATCTGGGGTGCTTCTATTTATACCGTCCAAACTGGTTCAACTGCCGTGGAAAGTGTTCACACAGGAGATGGAATCTGCTGACCTTCAGCAATAGGAAAATTACATTTTTCTTTTGTTTCTTAATATAATATTTGTACAGTTGTGTTTATTGTTTAGGCGTGTGTGTGTGTGTGTGTGTGTGTGTGTGAGAGAGAGAGAGAGAGAGAGAGAGAGAGAGAGAGAGAGAGACTAAATAATTTGACTTTGTATTTTTCACATTAAGGTGACCAAAAATAATAAATATATGGAAGCTTATGATTCCAGAAGAATTCGAAAACAGATTCATTTGAGATTTTCATTGGCCTTACCATTCTGTCTGTACAAAATATATATGGGGATTTCTGAAATTTTGTCATAATTTTCTGCCTAATTTCGGGTTGCATAAGTTTCTTTCTATCAAACCAACTGCATTTATTAAAACATAATTAACCTATTTCCACATTTAATCATCTAAGATATATAAAGCTCTAATCACAGCTTTAGATCAGCTTGTAATCAATGTTATCAAACGGAATTAATTTGACTCTAATCAAAAGCAAAAGTACCATGACATTCCAGTTAATGAAGGCAGTTTTATTTTCAGAAATGTGCAATGCCTGTGGGGCTTTTGGGAAAAAAAAATTTTAAAAAGTGAAAATAATTTAGAAATCCTTCTAGGCACATTTAAAGACCTCCAGGCCCCGGATTCCCCAAGGGGCAAGCCATATTGCCTTTTATTTGCATGTATTTCCCAAGAAAGCTGCTGAAAGCTGAGACACACACACAGAGCCTGCCTTCTAATGTTTGCCTTTCCCCACCAGAAATAAGGAAGCGAACATTTAAAACAAAGAAAAGCAGCCCTCGACAGCTCCTTCACCGAGGCCCGAAAGCTAATTATGTAAGAGGAAAACAACCCGCTTATTCTTCCTTCAAAGAAAACCTTGTGGTATTAATAAATAGTTCCTCGTTTTCTCCCGAGCTCCAGATAAACTCGAGCTGTTTGAGGATTTTAAAAAAAAATTCCAAAATTTCATCCGGGACAGATTAATGCTATTTCATGTGACTTGAATTTAATAATCCTGGTGTGAGGCTGGGGCGGGAGAAGAATTCACGACCGGAGGAAGAAATTATTTTCAACTATGGATCAGTGAACAAAGTCAAAAGTTCCAACTCAAGCCCCAAGGAGAATCAATGTCCGTTTCAATCGAAAACAAGCACAACTGGGATCAATTTGTGATCAATTACACTCACATTTTTTTTTGTTTGTTTGTTTCTACATTCAGACTAGGTGTTCGGTGTGATTTGCCTGAAGAAACGGTATCTAATTTGATGGCTGAGACCTAAGTAGATCTGAAGAGAGCAGCAGTTCTCACCCTTACTAATGTCGTAGCCCTTTTATAGTTCCTCACGTTGTGGTGACCCCAAGCATACAATCATTTTTGTTGCTACTTTAGACCTGTAAATTTGATACTGTTATGAATCATGATGTAAATATCGGATATGCAGGATCTCTGCTATGTGGACCCCCCCCCCCCAGAGGGATAGCAACCCACGGGTTGAGAACGGTTGTGAACTAGAACCTCATGTATTAAGGAGGGAATCAAAAAATAAAATAATAAAAAAGAATTTAAAAAAGCAAACACAGAGGACGGAACCAATTCCTGATTAATCAAACCTGACAGACCAATTGTATGTTTTATTTTGGTTTTGTACTCTTGAATTTACAGCAAAATTTAACGCCCAGAAATTAATGGGGGTAACCTTCACAAAGCTTTCCTGGCGGGTCTTAGGGCATTAATGTAGCTGGCTCTGTGCGACTGTGGTCATACAGAACAACTAAGATCACTAAGTCAAATAACAAGAAACCAGAGGTGACAGAGACAAGGTCATCAGTAGCAAACCGGAACTCGGTGCGGTTGTCAACCGTGTATTCACCCTACAACCGAGGGCCTCTGTGTTTGAGGTCTGAAGCTTTATGCCAGTGTCACCTTACCAGCCGACCCCAGGGAGGGGGATGGGGAGGAATGCTTCCAAACTACTCCCGTATGTCCTCCTAAGGCACCTTTGCTGACTTGAAAGTCGGGGATGTTTCACTGACAGCTCCATTTGCAACAGCGCCCAGGTACTTGGGAAGTCAAGCGAAGATTAAGAGGCAACTTAGAATTAAGCAGCCGGAGATGGAAGGAACACCAACTGCACAGAGCATTTGGCGTCTACAAATTATTATACTGATTTTTATCTTGGTTATTATATACATTGTGCCTCTATATGTCATGTATGTGTGAGAGTGTGACAGTGTTTGTGAGAGAGTGTGTGTATGTGTGTACACACATCACCGTGCCCTTCCGCATCAAAGCAAGTGTTATCACCCACTGGGTGATCTCCTTGCCCCCGTGCCAGCAAATTCTTATCTTAGACCCCTCGAGTGTAATCCTGAGAGGAGAGCTGAGAGGTCCCCGTTCTCAACTGGCACCCGAGTCACTCATGATGCCGGACGTTCTAAGCGACGTTTTTTAAAAATACCAACTGAAGAAAGAGAGTGTTCTTACAGCCACACATGCTGAAGGAAAACCTCATCTGTGCCACTTTGAAACCGACGAGAAGAGCCGCAGGGACTCGGTCTAATTTAGACTGTTCCGTGACAAAGTCTCCCATCGCCTCCCACGTTATGTACATGTTATTTATGCTCACTGAAAATTCTCAGGGACCGATAAGGTCGAAGTGCCAACTGCCATTTGTATGGCGTGAGGTCAAAGGAGCTTAGACGTTATGGGCGCCGCAGCACTTCAAATGCGAAGACAATGACTGAAAACAACGACTGAACTTTTCGAAAAGGTCGTTAGGAACAGTCCGGTTCTGCTAGAAGGCGGGGAGCGCCCGATAGGCTGGCTTGCCCTCCCACACACAGCAGTAGTAAACTTTTCACATTGCTTTTTTTTTTTTTTTTTCCCTGAGACAGGGTTTCTCCGTGTAGTCCTGGCTGTCCTGGAACTCACTCTGTAGACCAGGCTGGCCTCGAACTCAGAAATCCACCTGCCTCTGCCTCCCAAGTGCTGGGATTATAGGCGTGTGCCACCACACCCGGCTTTTCACATTGTTTTAAAAGTGAACTATTGGCAAATGAGCAGACATAGTCTTTTCTGGGAAGCAGGGTGCTTAGAAGAAGGTTGGTAGAGTGTTTCCCCTTTTTGTTTGATTTGTTTCTTAAACCTGGGGAAATGGTCCAGGTGATACTCCTGAAACTCCCGGAGGTGGGGTGGGGGGAACAGAAATAAAAATCCTTCAAGCTTAAAGAGCCAGCCGTGGGGGGGGGAATAAATAAATGGTGATATTGGGACGGAAAACTCTGCCCAGATAGCTGCGTGTATTTGCACAGAATAAAGTGCAAACAGCGAAACCTTATGAGTGAGAAGAACTAGAAGAAAATTTGAGCTGAGTCACAAAAACATCATTTTCAGCTTGAATTCACTCATGACTGTTACCTATAATAAACAAGCGACAGAGGCGCATCCCTGTGATCTGAGCACCCAGGCAGGAGGATTGCCACAAGCTCAAGGCCACACTGGTTTTATTGTGAATTCCAGGACAGTGTGGGCTACAAACTGAGACCCTGTCTCAGAAAATGAAATAACAGCAGCAGCAGAAGCAGCAACAACAACAACAAAACTTACAGAAGAAAATAAAAAGTAATTCCACATTTCTAAATCACGTAAAACAGGACATTTCCAATGTCCAGAACACAATCCAAGGTTATTCAGCATGGCCAGATCAGGAATACGGGACTCATTCCCCAGAGAAAGGTTATTGATAGAAACTGACCCTGAGATGCCAGAAACATCTGAAGCAGGAGCACTAGTTTTAAAATAGCTGTTAGAACTATGCTCATTGACATATAAGAAAATATACTCACAATGAATAAAAAGAGAGGGGAGTTCAGAAAAATATAAAAATTATAAAACAGGAAAATTCTAGAACTGGGAGTCATACTATTAAGTAAAACATAATTAGATCTATGTGGAAATATGAGTGCAAATAATGGTGATACTGAATATACAAAGAAAAACTCCGATTAATTAAAATTATGCAGCCTAAAGAGCAGAAAAGACAGAGGTATCCTGTCCTTAATGCAGCTAGATGACTTCGGTTCCTCTCTCCCAGCAGAAGAATAAAGATGTAACATTTCCCAGAAACAAATTTGTTTCTGGTAAAACAAATGTCCTTGGACTGAGACCCCAAGCATAGTTGAGGGTAGTGGCACAATATTAAATATGGAAAAATAAAATAAAAACAATCATACTGAATGTGATGATAAACCGGTGCCACTCCTCGATCTTAAAATATTTATAGCCTCTAAGCACGAATTATGATGTTCAATTCTGGAGAATTTTTACTCAAAATAAAACAAAACAAAACAAAACAAAAACAGCCTCATGAGGTTCTATGCGCTAGCAAAGAACACCCAGAATATCAATCAGCAAGGACAGGAACAAGGAGAAAGCTGGTACTTCCGTTATCCAGCATGCAAACATTCACACACACACACACACCCCGCCCCTGCTTTCCAGCCCAAGTCTTACCCTTTGTTGAACCAAACCTCCCTACCATGGAGGTGAAGAACTGTCCAGCTGCCTTAGAAATGAGTCTCTGGAAACTTTCACCCATGTCTCTCTTAGAATTTTAAGGTTTGAACATAATCATGTATTTTCCTTGAAAAAGAGAAGAGAATACGTTCCAAGTTCTCAGAAAGGGATTGACAGGCAGATTAAGGAAAATAAATCTGAGCTGAGTATATGGTTCGGTGAACTTGTGAGGCGTGTGCAAGGGTTCAGTGCCCAAAATTTTAGGAGGGGAGCCACGCCAGTGAGAAGAAAGGTCAAGAATCGATGCCAGGACTTGGAGAATTGGGTCAGGAAGCCTGGCATGAGCTAGCTGTGGTTCTGAGGAAAGAAAGAAGAAAGGTAATGGTGAGAGATGTAACAGAAAATTTACAGCACTAAGCAACGTGAGCCTCTAGACCGAGATGAAGTACAAATCCTCAGCACAAAGGATAAATCGGCTGTCAAGATGGCTCCGTGGGTGAAGATGCTTTCGGCCAAGCCTGACGACCTGAGTTCAATTCCTGGGGTCCCCATGACAGAGAGAACCAGTTCTCACAACCGGTCCTCTGACCCCCATATGCACACATATACAAATACATAAGTGTAATATTGCTTTAAAGGATGAGAAATGAACCACACTGAAGCTAGTAAACATGTTTAAAACTGGAGAAGATAAATATATTGCCAAAGAATAGAAGCATCACGTGCAAAAAGAAAGAAAACCTAAACACCTCGGAGGGCTCAGACTCACACTGAACCGGAAGACATCAAACCAATGCCAACTCCAGAGTTCTGAGGGAAACAGTAGTAAGAACTACAATCATAACACCAGCCAAACCATCAACCAAATATGAGAACCAAGACATTTTCAAATACCCAAAAAGTCTGGAATTCTATCATGTGTACTTTCTCTTGTTCCAACAGGATATGACACAGAAAAAAATGAGTAAAATAAGATAAAGAGGCAAGAGGGTCAGGGAGTTACAGGCTAGCCTCAGCTACAGAACTAGCCAGAACTAGGCTACATTGTTGAGATCCTGTCTCAAACAAACATGCGAACCAAAAGATAAGGCTATAAAACACAGGAAAAGTATAAGGAAAATCCAAGCAGCCACAGGTAGATTGGAGCAAGAGTGTAAGTGGATTGGAGAAGAGCTCAGGCAGAGGTGTCCTTTAGAGCTCAAAGACCGACCAATTGTCAACATAGCTCAACAGCTGATGGGTGTGGAAAATATACTGTGTAGTATCCACACTCTAGAAAGACAGATACCATGTGGAGTCCAGCTTTTAATGCTGAGGTTTCTGAATAGATTTTGGAGTCGCTGTAGAGCCCAGGAAGCCAGAAAAAGCCTGGGGAAGGGAGAGGAGAAAAGATATTAAGGGGATTGGAGAGGTTCACAGGATATGAAGCTGGGGGAGGGGGGCCTGGGAGCTAAAGGTTTAAGTAGGGGTGGGGGCAGGGAGGAAGGGGAAGAAGATGGGGTTGAGTAGGATAGTCAAAACAAGAAAAATGAAAAGCCCCCACGGGAACCCCCTACTTTCTAAGTAGCAAATATAACATGAAAACAGAAGGAGTGTGAACACAGATACTCTGAATGGTCAGGCAATGATTTCCCCCAGAAGTAGTATGCTATTTTTATCCAAGCACTTAAGATTATTCACTTCATTAAATCTCCTAACAGTTTTTGGTGATCTGATCTTTCTGCCTCCACCTCCCAAGTAGTGGGATTACAGGTGTGTACCAACAGCCCTCAGAATATTCTCTCTCTTTCTCTTGAAGATATGTCTTGATTTCTTTTAATTGTGTATAGGTTTGTGTGTCTGCACGTGGGTAAGTGCACATGAGTGCAGGTGCCTTCAGAGGCCACAGGCATGAGATTCCCTGAACCCAGAGACACAGCCAATTGAGAGCCACCTGATGTGGTGCTGAGAACCAAACTCAAGTCCTCAGGAAGAATAGCAAGTGTAGTTAACCACCGGACCATCTGTCTAGCCCCACCCCCAACCCCAAACATTCTTAAGAGCCATTTTGCAGAGGAAAATCGATATAACACTAAGCACATAAGCCAATACTTTAACTGAGGCAGAAAGTTATGGAATCTGGGTAGTAAACTACTAATTACTCCTTTAGGGAAAATAATTCTTTCATTTTTTGATTGTGATTCAATTGGTTTTCTTTATGGTTTTGAGGCATGGTTTCACTATCTAGTTCAGGGTGACTTTGACTTTATTGTCTAAGCTGGCCTTGAACTCATGGAGAACCTCTTGCCCAGTGCTAGGATGACAGGTGGATGATACCACCTGGTTCTGAAGAAATTTCTTTTAATTCTCTTCTCTCCTTCTTCTGTTTTGTGCTTTATGTATGTATAGTCAGTAACTCTACCATGCAAAATATTTAACCACACATTTAAATAAATGATTATTTAATTTATTCAAAAATAATGCTTTATGATAAGTTTTTTTTTTTTTGGTTTTTTTTCAAGACAGGGTTTCTCTGTGTAGCCCTGGCTGTCCTGGAACTCACTCTGTAGACCAGGCTGGCCTCGAACTCAGAAATCCATCTGCCTCTGCCTCCCAAGTGCTGGGATTACAGGCGTGTGCTGCCACCACCACCGCCCAGCTATGAATAAGAATTTTTAAGGCAGATATTTTTCTTATTATACATTGTTTAAGTCAGATGAATGGATAAAATAATTATCTATTGTGTAAGAATGTATATTAAACTCAGAAAACCACAAAGAACAGTGTACTTATCTCCCCAATTTAAGTTCAGCAGATCTTGGAAGCTAGACAGGTTTGAAGGCTACACATAAACACACACACACACACACACACACACACACACATTCTGTCAGCTTGAAGACATGCAAGTGTGACAATGGTTAGTCTTGAAGCATCTTGATCAATGTGCACACAATTCCTGTATATAGAAGTATCATTTCTCCACGCATGCGCAACAGACACATCAAGCTAACCACACAACATGGTCAGTGGTCAGGCAATACTAGGACCACGACTGTATCAATCATGATAGCCCTTGAGCCAGTTGGCCAAGCAAGCCCAGGCAAACCAAGAGATAGTCTTAAAAATTGATGTGTAGCCCCACTAGGTCAGTGCACGCTACACCAGACTGTCAGAGACCATGATCATTTCTGATATGCATATTTGGTGATATTCTCTCTCATGTTTCTCCTGCGGATGCTGCATAATTGGTTCAGAGTCTTGAACTGTGGGAAGTGTTGCGAATGGGTTATTTTTGCTGTATTTTCTACTCCAAAGACATTAATACTCCTTTACTGAACGTTATGCTACATAAAACGTCATCTGCTGTTTAATAATAAGCATGGGGGGGGTTATCCTTGAAGATGAGAGTGGCCAGTTAACTTGCCCAAAATCAAACAGTGGGGTCCCACTCAGTGTGGTTCAAATCCACTTGTATTAACATATTTCTCCAGGATCCAAGATGTTCATGGTTTCTCTTGTCCACAAGAATTAATGTATATAGTCCGGTAGGGTGATTCAGACCTACGGAATGTTTTTCCAAGGTCAGATGTCTTTTTTTGGCAGGAGGTCTAAGAGCCCTGATGAGAAATGATCACCTCAAAGAGTAGCTTGAGATGTCTCTTGCCTTTCATTAAAAATCACATATCCTAAAGGTCAGGCATACATCGCAAGCATTTGTCTTGGGGGCTTAGGGAAAAGAGGGAAAATGTGCGGTGTTTAAATCATTTAAATGATCCCTTAAGTTTTCCTTAGTTTCAACATAATTCCTTTACAAGTTGACGGCACTTACAGCCTTGAAGGCTTTTGCATATATTTGATGGCCCGCAGCTTCCCCTGCCTTTGCGAGACCATTACTTATCTTCCAGTGAGCCCTGACAGCATCGCACTGTCTACACATCCTAGGGAGGAAATGGCTTCCGGAATAAAATATTGTGTTAAGCATTTAAGGCTGGCTTTGTTAATCTCTCATTCTTAAAAATTAGGACACCGCAGCGGCATTCTAGGGGAGCAGTTGTCTATAATTTGCACGGCTAAATTTGGCTTTGGGGTTGTCCAATATGCAAGTGTATTGTTCGGAATAATAGTTAATAATAAGTTTCCAAGCAAGTCGGAAATAGAGCCACTATCATTTAAAAGCCGGAGCCAAAATGCAACTGCCTCTCCGGCAAGATAATGAGTTAATGAGGAAGACCGCTTTCAAACCAATAAACAACACCATCACTCACCGTTAGCCTGGCGCCCACTACCTACAACATCAAGTTGCTCAGCCATCACAATGTGGTCGCTAAGAATAGACCCATCACCACCTCTCCAGCAAGGGCTTGAGCGAAACAGCTGGTACTTGTGTCTGAGCTCTTCAGAGAATGATGATTGCAGTAGGAACAGGCTCTGGCTTTACCGAGCTTTGGCTGAAAATGAGAGCAAGCAATGGTTTTAAATCTCTGAAATGTGAGGTCGCCTGGAATAGCTTCTTTGATGCAGTGCCCAGCAAAAGCGCTCACTGACCTCTGGGGCACAGGTTTTTATACTGGATATTCTCCATCCCTCCAGGATCCTCCCTTGAAACTTTCTTGCTGCTCTGGGGCACATAGCCCATTTCCTCTGACCTCCAGGTGGTTTTGGCTAGGAGGATGTGATGGGTGTGATGGTTTGTATATGCTTGGCCCAAGGAGTGGTGGCCCTGTTATTAGAAGGTATGGCCCTGTTGGAGTAGGTGTGGCCTTGTTGGAGTAGGTGTGTCACTGTGGGTGTGAGCTTTAAGACCCTCATCCTTGCTGCCTGGAAGCCAGTATTCTGCTAGCAGCCTTCAGGTGTAGATGTAAAACTCTCAGTATCTCCTATGCCATGACTGCATGGTTGCTGCCATGTTCCTGCCTTGATAATGGACTGAACCTCTGAACCTGTTAAGCCAGCCCCAATGAAGAGTTGCCTTGGACATGGTGTCTGTTCACAGCAGTAAAACTCTAAGACACTGGGCAAATGATCTGAGGATGGTAGAAGAGAGAGGGTGGCCCATCCATTGCCCTGATGGAGCGGGCTCTATTTTCTCCTACTTAAAGGTTGGGACATATCCTTGGCCACTGCTTTCAGCAGCCCTGTGTCCTTGTCTCCCACATGGACCTTCACGCTGATGGATGACTAGCGCTGGCCCTGGTGGAGAGTCTTGGGGGCCGTGTCCTCTCCTGTTCTACCTTTTCGGTTTCTCCTTTGTTGCTCTGGGAGAGGGTCATCGCTTTCCTGCAGGCCTCTGGTTGATGCTACATTCCTCCTTTCTTACGAACCAAGGCCTTTAAATAATACAAGTTGAAACATTTTTTTAAAGATTTATTTATTTGTTTTATGTAAGTACACTGTCACTGTCTTCAGACACACCAGAAGAGGGCATCAGATTCCATTACAGATGGTTGTGAGCCACCATGTGGTTGCTGGGAATTAAACTCAGGACTTCTAGAGAGCAGTCAGTGCTCTTAACCACTGAGCCACCTCTCCAGCCCCAATTAATTATGTTTTAGTTGACATATAAAATAATTGGTTTTACTGTGACATGTTCATATATGTATATATATATATATATAATAGAATATAAATGCTTATATATGTATATGTGTATATATATTGTACTTTGTTCAAATGTGCCTCCACATGACCCTTCTCAGTCCATCCTTCCCACTTCCACTTGTCTGTTCTTTCCCCATAAAGTCCCCCTGCTACTGTAATATCACATAGATAAATGATAGATAGATAGATAGATAGATAGATAGATAGATAGATAGAAACATCAATACATATATAAGCAGATGTGTAAAGAGCTAAAGAGCTAGAAGGCTAGATTCCACATATGAGAGAAAACATATACCTTTTACACTTATTGGTCTGGCTTACTTCTATTAACATGGTCTTCGGTTCATTCTTGGGGCTTGAATTTCACTGTGTGCCTCTGTAGACTCCTCTCCTTGGCTGTCATGGGTAATACTGTAGTGAGCATGGCCAAACAAGTGTCAATGTGGAATGCCGAGTTAGAATCTTTCAGGCACGCACCAAGCAGTGCTGTTGGCTGGATACATGGTAGCTGTTTTAGTTTTTCAGGGACAGCTATATTGATTTCCACAGTGGCTCTAACAGTCCGAGTCCTTTCCAGCAGTGCACAGGGGCTCTACCTTCCTCACGAACACTTGCCGTTTACGTTAAACTGCCTATGTTAAGATAGAATGTCAACACGTTTCCATTTTCATTTCTCTCAGATAAGGATGGTGAACTTTTTTTCCCATTTATATATTGGCCATTTTGGTATGTGTGTTTTCTGTTTTAGGTTTGCTTGGTTGGCTCTGGATTTGACATAAAGACACATGAAACCCAGGTTGACCTCAAATTCGTGTGGCCAGAAAATTTGACCTTGAACTTCTAGTCCTTCATCTTCTGCCTCCTGAGTGGTAGGATTACAGGCATGTGCCACCACTGCTGGGTGGGCACTTGTGTTACTTCTTTTGATAACTTGGCCTTTAATCCCAGCACTTGGGAGGCAGAAGCAGGTGGATCTCTGAGTTCAAGGGCAACCTGGTCTACAGAGTGAGTTCCAGGATTAGCCAGGGCTATACAAAGAACCCTGTCTTGAAAACAAAGCAGAACATAAACAAAACAAACAAACAAAAAACCAACAATAGCCAAAAAGAACTTGGCCAGTAAAATGGCTCAGCCGGGAAAGGAATCTGACATCCCTGGAATCCACACTGATGGAAGGAAAGAACCAGACCTACAAGATGTCCTCTGACCTCCACACCAGTACAGTGGAACCTGAGGAAAGATGTGTGTGTGTGTGTGTGTGTGTGTGTGTGTGTGTGTGTGTATGTGTACACTAAATAAATTTTAAGAAAAGAACTTTAAAATGAAAATTGTCTGCTCAGATGGAAGACAATCAAAGGATTGTTGTGTTGCTGGTGATGTCGTTTATAGACTATGTTGCCTGTGACATCATTTGCAGACTATGTTGCCGGTGACATCATTTGCAGACTGTTGGCTGGGCCCAATGCACTGATCTAGAAGAGCTGTTTTTCCTCATTGGCAGAAGGCAATTATAACCAGATTGACAAAGCAAAAGGAGAGGCATCTCCATGGAGTCTGGTACTGTCTTTACCTCAGTGTTACATACTTAACAACGTATGGTAGCCAGGCCTTGAGTACCGGCCTAGAGTCATCTTGTCCCACTAGAATTCACCACATGGAGCCATACACTTCCCATTTGTTAATATCAGCTTGAGCCAGTAGCAATGGTCTGGGACCTTGTGTCCACACTGATGACACTCAGAGGTTAGCCAGCTCTGTGAGATGCTGGTTGCTATTGCCAAAGCTGTTCTGGTTTAACTGCAAATTTATAGACTTTCTCCTGCCTCATCTCAGAAAATTAAAAATGACATTGTTTCGAGGATGTTTAAAGTAAAACCTAAGGATGCTTAATCAAAAGTCTCTTATTTCAGAACATGACAATTGATCCCCTAGCATAAGACTCAAGATGAAAACATTTTACCGTCCGAGTTTAGATTGACTGTCGAGTCCAAGGGCCTTGATCAATACCCATAAACCCTTTTCCATTTGGCGAGCTGTGGATCTCAGTGTAAGCATGTGTGCTAGTCCTGGGAGGGGAATGGGTCAGCAGGGACCCATTAACATCAGTGCCTGTCGGAGTTAGAGAATGTTATTCCTGACTCTGAGAGGAGGAGCTGTATAAAGGATCATGAAACAGTCTTAAGACGAATGTTAACTGTTTTCAGAACTGACTGGACTTTTTCTCCTCAGAATTAAAACTTTGTTTTCTTTCGGTTTTAATGAACGATTGCTACCTAAAGCCAGTTTGGCATGGTGAGATGTCAGACTGGTTAAAAGCATTCAGCTTGATTCACAGCCAAACCCAGAGCCCTTTCAAAGAAGAGTAAAATGTATTTTATGTGTTCAAAAAACTGTCTAACTCATGGATTAATTTATTGGGTTATTTGAATTCTAGATATTGGTCCCAAGCAGATGCACAATTGGGAAAGGTTTTCCTCTCCCTTTGTGATGTTTCTCTTCTTCCCGCTGGTGGTTGTCTCCCAGAAGCTTCTTGATTTCATGCCATTCTAATCGATTCGTGGGATTATCTGTGCTGCTGGGATCCTTTTCAGAATATCCTTACTTACTATTTGAAGCATTTCCCTATTACAGTGTGAGACGTTCCGTTCTTAAATTGATGTCTTCAATTTGAATTGACTTTTGGGTAGCCTGAAAGATCTGGATCTAGCTTCAGTCTTCCTCGTGTGGATATCTGTTCTTTCTGGCACCATTTCTCGGAGAGGCTACATTTTTGCCAATGTATGTTTTAGACCAGTGGTTCCTAATGCTGCGACCATTTAATACAATTCCTTATGTTACAGTGACCTCCCAAACATAAAATTATTTTCATCATTTGCTACCTCACAATGTCATGTTGGTATTGTTATGAATTGTAATGTAAATATCTGATATGCAGGGTATCAGATATGCAATTCCTGTGAAAGGGTCTTTCGGCTCCCAAAGGATACTCGACCCACAGATTCAGAAGTTATTTTAGACACTTCTGTCAGAACTTAGCTGTACTGATGTGGGTTTGTGAGCCCTCTATTCTATTCCATAGATCCTCATGTGTAAAAAGAATTATATATTCTAGCTAGCCCATATAGAAAACACAATTCTGGTACTTAATTTACAAGTTGTAAGCCATATGTCTCTTGTTCCTTGTTGTTTCTCCTGGCCATGCGCTGATGGTCCATCTTCTCGCCTCCTCCTCCCTCTCCTTCTTCCCCCTGGTCTCTCCTGAGACCCCCTCACTGGATCCTCAAGTCCCGCCTTTCTCCCCCTACTGCCCAATCATAGGTTTTAGCCTTTTATTGACCAACCACTAGAGGAACAGGGATTACATAGCATTACTTGGTATATGTGAGGATCTCCCTGTGGAGGGGCAACCAGATCTTGGGGGCCAGAATTTAGCATCTGAATTCATAGCAGCACCAGAACAGCCCCCAAACCATGTCTGTTTCTTTTACTATGGCTCTAGAGTTCAATTTGAAGCCAAGTGCTATGATACCTCCATCACTGCTCTTTCTGCGCAGGATTGGTTTGGCTACTCGGGGTCTTTCATATCATCTTTAGGATTGTCTCTCTAGTTCTGTGGTGAATGTCACTGGAGTAGAGACAGGGACTGCACTGCATCTGTAATTTGCTCTTGGCAACATAACCATTTCACAATATTAATTCCACCAACCCATGGAACATGGGGAGTCTTTTCATTGGTTGACATCGTTACTTTCTCTGTTGTAACGTTTTCATTTTGGACATTTTTTTATGATAAACAGAACATGTTTCAAATTTGGACATCTTTTGACTCCTTAGTTTATTTAATTGGTTGTTTTTGAAGCTATTTCAAATGGGAATTTTTTTTTTCTCTGCCGTACTTCTCAGGAAGTTCATTGCTGGATATCTATGCAGAGAGGCTACTCATTTCTCATGGTCATTTGGTATCTTATAATTTTACTGAATGCTTTAAAATTGTATTTAAGAGTTTTTTGGTGGAGTCATTAGGATCTATTAAGTATAGGATCATATCATCTCCAAACAGGAATAAATTGTCTTTTTCTTTCTCTTGCATGTACCTATTTTATTTCTTTCTCTTGCTCTATTGCTTTGGCTAAGATATCAATCACCATATTAAATAACAGCATAGAGAATAGGCACCCTTGACTTGTTCCTCAAGAAACCTTGCTTTTCCTCAACTGGATTTCCAGTCTTTTTTATGGTGAAGTATGTTTCTTATAGTCCTAGTTTCTTCAGGGCTTTTATCACAAGAGAATGTTGAACTTTGTTAAAGACTTTTTCTGCAGCTAGAGAGATGCTTCTGTGATTTCTATCCTTGAGGCTGCCTATATACTATATTGCATTAATGAATTTGGATATGTAAACCATCTTTGTATCTCTGGAATAAAAACCAGCTTGATCACAGCATGCAATCTTCCTAATGCAGTGTTCAATTCTGTTTGCAAGTACTTTGCTAGGAATTTTTACCCGTGTTCTTCAAGGAAATTGATTTATGGTTTCCCTTTCTCACTGTGTTCACTTCTGGCTTTGGAGTCGGGGCAATGCCTTCGCAGACCGAGTTAGGTGAGTTCCCCCTTTTCTAGTTCATGTAACAGTTTAGAATGCTGGTCTTAGCCCTTCTGAAGGTCTGATAATGCTTGGCAGTGAACCCGCCAGCTTTGAGCTCTTCTTTTCTTTAACGTTATTACTCATCTCAGGTATGTTTAAGATGTTTAGATCCTCTTGGTTTACTTTTGGTGGGTCATATGTGCTAAGGAACTTACCTTTTATTTTCAATAGGTTTCTAGGTATTCCCTAATGAGTCTCTAAATTTCATTGTAGAAATGTCACCTTTTTAATCTCAAAGTTTACTAGCTTGGGTCTTCTCTCCCATTGTTTCGGTTGGTTTGTTGAAGAGTATGTTGTTCTTGTTTTTGCTCAGAATAACTGAGGCTTTGCAGTTATTCTATCTCGTTTTCACTCATTTCTGTCATGATCTTTGTTCTTCCCATCTGTTGCTTTTCGATTTAGCTTTGTGCTGGATGGTTTTGTGTGTCAACCTGACACCAGCTGGAGTTATCACAGAGAAAAGAGCCTCCCTTGAGGAAATGCCTCCATTTTCAATCCAGCTGGAAGGTATTTTCTCAATTACTGATCAACAGGGGAGGGCCCAGCCCATTGTGGGTGGTGCCATTCCTGGGCTGGTAGTTCTGGGTTCTCTACGAGGGCAAGCTGAGCAAACCAGGAGAAGCAAGCAAATAAGCAGCACCCCTCTATGGCTTCTGCATCAGCTTCTGCCTCCAAGTTCCTGCCCTGTGTGAGCTCCAGTCCTGACTTCCTTTGGTGATAAACAGCGATGTGGAAGTACAAGCTGAATAAACCCTTTCCTCCCCAACTTGCTTCTTGGTCAGGTTGTTTTTTGCAGGAATAGAAACCCTGACTAAGAAAAGCTTGACCTTGTTTTTGCTAAGGCGTTGGGGTATAACATCAAATCATGTATTTGAAATCTCTTATGTTTTCAATATAAGCACTCATAGCTATAAATTTCCCTCTTAGAACTGCCTTTGCTGTTTCCCAAAGATTCTGATAGACTGTACTTTAATTTCCTTCTGATTCTAAGAGTTTTTAAAAAATTTCCTCTCTGCTATCTGATACGATCACTGGGGAGGCATGAGTGTCTATTCATCCCAGATAGTGAACCAACAGCAGATGACATATAGAAGCTACCAAAGTCCAAGTTGGTGAGCCAGTGAGTTTATTGGGGGTTACTTATAGGAATATTGATGAGGGGTTACTTATAGGCATAAAAATAGCTCAAGGACAGCTGCATCACCAAAGCCCCCACGTCCATGGTTGATGACTAATGAAACTTGGAAGCCTAGTGTGTACTACAGAACTTGCGGGCAGTTCAACAGGTTGCAGAGTATCCTTTCCAGGCTCAGTTGAGCTGAGCCTTTTCTAAGCAGTTGAGTTTCTCTCAGTCTTCTAGATAATCCAGCTGGTCTCTTTCTCCCTCAAGTGGCTTGGCTGGCCTGAGAGTCTTCTGGGAAGCTCAGCTTGAGACTACTCTCAGCAATTGTAATTTACTACTTATATGTGCTTGGTCAGTTTCAGGTACTTCCTGAAACTTTTGAGTTGTTTATTTCCTGAGCTTAAGGAGTTTCCTATAGGAAGGATTGCTTCATGTCCTTTTAGAACATCCTGTGACTTAAAGAGGGTTTTTTTTTGTTTGTTTTGTTTTGTTTTATTTTGTTTATCTCAGATGAAATGGCTTCACATTTCTTCGATGACTTTCTTCGATGTCTCCAAGGAGAATATAGTACAGGTTCCATTCATTTGCGTATTCTCTTGACACTCTAATTTTACCCCACTATGATATGATGAGACACAAGAAACTATCTCCATGTTCATCAGCCTAATTTTTTTGCAGCTGAGTTTGTCTTTTGTTAGAGAGAGAGTCCAGCTTCTGTGCAATACAGAGGTTGGTGAGATGGTTAACTCTCTAGGAAATCTGAGACTAGACTATCATCCCTATGAGAAGGTCTTAAAACTCTACTGTAAGCAGAGTATAGTGGCACATGCTTTAATTTCAGCATTTGGGAGGGAGAGGCAGGCAGAGATCTCTGTGAGTTCAACACTAGCCTGGTCTACATAGTGAGCTCCAAGATAGCTAGAACTACATAGTAAGACATCTCAAAAACAAACAAACACCCCAGAGGAACACCTTCCTTCTGCTTCCCAGGGACTGGATATGCTGACATTCTGCTACAATGTGCCTTCTCTCCTACAATCTGCTTCTCTCTAGCCAGGCTCTTTCCACAGCCTTGCTTCCGTCATAGCCCCTGCAGCTTCCCACCCAATGCCCCAATGCCCCATTTCTCCAGCAGTGCAGTTTGCTCTTTGCCAATGGAGATATATATATATATATATATATATATATATATATATATATATATATATATATATATGTGTGTGTGTATGTGTATGTATGTATATATATGTATATATGTATATATATATACTCACATACATATACATTGTGTGTATGTATGTATATATACACATATATATGTATGTATATGTATATGTGTGTATATATATACTTGTCTATGTCTTTTGTTTGTTTGTTTGTTTGTTTTTTGTTTTTTGTTTTGTTTTGTTTTGTTTGTTTGTTTGTTTTTGTTTTTTTGTTTTTGTTTTTCGAGACAGGGTTTCACTGTATAGCCCTGGCTGTCCTGGAACTCACTCTGTAGACCAGACTGGCCTCGAACTCAGAAATCCGCCTGCCTCTGCCTCCCAAGTGCTGGGATTACAGGCATGCACCACCATGCCCGGCTACTTGTCTATGTCTTATAACCACTTTTCTATTATAAAGTGCTATTGTTTTCCTAAGGCCTTTGGAAATGTATAAACAGACAGCAGACCCTGATACACGGATTTCTGCAAGTATATATTCTTATTTATCTATCCATCATTATCTATAGATTGTTCATAAAGCCCTAGCATCAAGGGCTGAGGGTAAATGTGGTGCAAATACAATTTCTCCAGCTTGTGACATGTCTTATGTCACCTTGAACACATTGCTCCCATTCTCCATTCCTAATTTCTCTTCTGTAAAGGTGTTAGGAATCCCATTATTATCATTATTATTACTACTGCAGATTATTGCTGAGGATTAAAGCCCTCATTTCATACAAAATGCATGACACATAATAAGAGCTTAATAAACCTTCATTTCCCTCCTCCCAGACTCATGGCTTATATAAAAAAGAGATCTCAAATTCCATGGACATTGGCTTCTTTTGCAAGAGTCGTTGGTGCTTAAGATCAGAAGATCTGACGCCAGAGCCTTGCAGGATGCAGCCAGCCTGTTAGAGACCTTTATTTAGCCTGACTCCATAAGCTGCCTAATTTTACCAACTAATAGGAAAAGGCCAAGGCCAAAGACATTCCCATGGCTATTAAAAGCATGGACAGCTCTTAGAGGAACCCTGAATTCAGTTCCCCGAAACCCACACTGGTGGCTGACAACGGCCTGTCACTCCAGCTCCAGGGAGCCCAACACCCTCCTCTGGCCTCCATGGGCACTGTGCTCACGAGTGCATAATCCCAGTCACAGACAGCTACATACAATTCAAACCAAAAAGTCATCTTTTGGGTGATGGCTCAGCAGTTAAGAGCACTTGTTGCTCTTCCAGAGAAACTGAGTTTGGATCCCAGCACCCATACCTCAGGTCACAACCATCTGTAACTCCAGGAAATCTGACCCCCTCTTCTGACCTCCACATGTACCAGGCACACACATGGTGCATATACACACATGCAGGCAGAACACGCATACACTCACAACAAAATACAACAATAACTAAATCTCAAACAAATATAGAGATAAGAAGAAACTTCTGAGAGTCATGTGTAGATTTGTTGTGTAGATTTATTGTGAAGATAAAGAATAAAAAGACATGCAATTTGTTATTATACATCAGTTGTGCCTCACAAAATTATGTTAAAAGTCACACAAGAAAATGACCATTAAAGGAGAAAACATATACTTGGCATGTCCAGTTTTACTTTGTACATTTTAATCTACATAATTTATATCTCAATATTAAAAAGTTTTAATAGATATGGCAAAATGTCAAATTGTGAATATAGCTTGTGCTCTTTTATATAAAAAATAGAGGGTATCAGAACACATGTGCATATGGCAGTGTCTTCATGCAAGTCTTGGAGAAATAAATAAAAACCTAATGACAACTGTCACCTATGGTCCAGAGAGCAGACAGAGAAGAGCGCTAAGCTACTCCATAAAATCTCTTTCTCTTTGAACTTGGTGGAGACAAAAAAAAATAATAATAATTGAAGATTATTTCAAGAGTTTACTGCCAGCGGTGGTGGCGCACGCCTTTAATCCCAGCACTTGGGAGGCAGAGGCAGGCAGATTTCTGAGTTCGAGGCCAGCCTGGTCTACAAAGTGAGTTCCAGGACAGCCAGAGCTACACAGAGAAACCCTGACTCAAAAAAAAAAAAAAAAAAAAAAAGAATTTACTAACTGGACAACTGGAGATAAAGTTGACAGAGGGAAAAGAAAAGGCCAAATGAGCAGTTTCTAAACTCAGAAGCAGTTTGAAAATATAGACAAGAAATGTGCACTGAAAAATCCACCTCCCAACCCCCTCCCCCCCCCCCCCCCCCCGCTCAGGAGGGACGCTCACGTCTTAAGGATATAGAGGATCTGTACTGGACTCCACCTGCCGTATAACTTCCTGTCTACCAGGAATAAGTGTTTCACTAGACATCCCTCAGTACATATGGAAGGTTAGTTCACCTATCACCTTCCCCCTCTCCCTCCTCCTCCCTCTCCCCCAGGTACCAAACCCCTCAGAGGCTGAAGTCTTGAAGTCTTGTCTACACCATGTGGTGTAGTATGCTCAATGCCCTGTACACTCTTCCCACACACTTTAAATCTTCTCCGGAGTACTTACTATACTCAGTACAATATAAATGTATATAAACAGTTTTTTGCATTATATTGTTTAGGGAATAATGATGAAGAAAACGTTTTTTTCATGTTCAATACAGATACGATTTAAAAAAAAAATCTTTTCCTCCAAGATTGGTTGAATCTGAGGATGTAAAAGCCTTTTGTATGAAGAACTGATAAATCTTTGTTTATTTGTTTTTGGTTTTTTCGAGACAGGGTTTCTCTGTGTAGCCCTGGCTGTCCTGGAACTCACTCTGTAGACCAGGCTGGCCTCGAACTCAGAAATCCACCTGCCTCAGCCTCCCAAGTGCTGGGATTAAAGGCGTGCGCCACCACCACCCGGCTAAGAACTGATAAATCTTTAAATGGATTTACTAACTATATTTAAAATTAAGCAAGCCCCCAACACTGCTAAGTACTCCTATTGTGGTACCAAATCAATCAGATATTAGATATACATTAGAGACATCTACACGCTAAGCACACTCCACGGCACTTTGGAGAACCCAGAGAAGCACACAGGGGAGATGAGGCTCCTTCCCTCGCGGGGCGATTGGCAAGCTGTCAGTTGTTCAAAGAGTAGGTCCAAAGGGACGGGACATAGCAGATGACCTCGGAGACTTAGCGCATCCTCTGCCTTCTGAATACAGACATATGACCAGGATCCACAGACGCTGGAAAGGAAACGGGCAGAACTTGTTCCCAGTCAGAGAGGGATCCAACATGGCACCAGTTTTGCTCACCTGTTATCTTACTCATCTTTCAACCAGTCCTTCTCTAGACTGCCAGGCTCTGAGAACCAATCATTTAGTCTTCTTCCTATCAGAGCCCACTCTCTTCAAGACTTGGTTTCATCCTGACTCCGTTTCTTAAGTCCCAACTAACAAGTTCCATTTGCCACGTGGATTCATTTCTCGGCATTCTTATAGCAAGGCATCACCAACAACGTGTCTTCAAGTAACAGATATTTGTTTTCTGACCGTCCTGGAGGCTAGCAATTCATGTATCACCATAATACAGAAATTTGTGCACCTTCTGGAGGTTCTAAGGAAGGGGTTCTTCCTTGCTTCTGCCAACTGCCAGGAGCCTCACACATTCTCCAGCTTGTGGCAACACCCACTCTACCCTATGCCGCAAGTCATTCCTTCTCTTCTTGTCTTTTCTGATGGGGACACTAGTAATGTCGGATCAAGAGCCCACCCTACTGCAATATCACCACATGTTAACATACAAACCGCCTGTTGGAGGATTCTGTTCCCCACTCACGGATATCAAGGGTTAAGATGACTGAATGGGGACAGAAAGCAACCAAGATAGATGAATTTCTACATTTTACTGAGCAAGATCTGCACTATACAAACTAGTCACTTTTACTCATCAAAGCAATCATCTCTAACCTAACTCCCAGCACCAGCTTCCCATCTTGGGGTGTGAAGGAGATAAACAAAGAAATGTAAAGGTTAGAAAAACCACTTCCTTCCACCTTGGGGAGGAAGAGAGAAGACATGGGTGTGGAAGCAGAGGAAGGCCACCTGACTGTGGACCCTGCCTGCCATATTCCTTCTGCTACACCACCACACATGAGGCTTCTGCTCTCCCAACCTGATGCAGGCAGCAGAAGGCTGGGGGTTGTGGGGAGGTGGGGAGGGAGGGAGGGCGATGCAATGGGTGGCTTCTTCAGTGGAGACTTTTGTCAGGCTTGCTGCCACACCCAAGTCGGTTAACACAGCGTCCGTGGGTGGTAGCAGGAAACCCCCCAGTGTCAATTCGAAATGATGATATCTGCAAGCTGAAAGGACCGAAAACCTCATCCATCTCTTAGTCTGCAGTCAGGGAGCAGATGGATTACGGACTTATGGAGGCGGCACGGGAGCTGAATTCTACCCTTCCTTTCTTTGCTAAAGCCTCCAAGTCAGCCATGTTTCATAGAAGGAATAAGTGCTGCACAAAACAGAAAGCATGGTAGCAGACTTTTCATGGTGGCTAGAGGACCTGTCTCTGTTTGTAGAAACATTTGTCAGCAAGACTGTGTCTGTATATATCCAGCCAAGACTACCAGGGATCATGGGACGATAGGTAGGTAAGTGGATGGATGGATGGATGGATGGATGGATGGATGGATGGATGAATGGACGGATGGACAGACAGACAGATCTTTGCAAATCTTTGCAGTCTGGTCTACTCTGACTATTGATTTTGTTGTCAACTTAACCAGGCTGAGCAATCCCTACAAATTTGGTAGAGCATACTTCTGGATATGTCTATGAGAGTGTTTCTAGCTATGATTTGGCATTTACAGTAGGTGAATTGAGGAGAGAAGAACTACCTTGAGTGGAAAGACCACTGTCCAATAACCTGGGGGCCCAGATGGCACAAAGAGATCAGGAGAAGAAGAGGAGAGGAGGCTCATGCGTGCAAACTCAAGTCTTCAGGCTGGGCATGCTTCACTGTTTGTCTGGAGACATCAGACTTTGCCTGAGGACTTGCACCAGTGACATGCTAGAGATCTTCCAAGCTTCAGATTGGATGAATTTTGTCCTAGGGCTTTCAATTTCTTGGACTAAGTAGCTCCTGTTACCCCTGGCTCCCAACCCTACAGATGACCACAGTGGGGCTAGCCACCCTCTGATCATAGAATCTAATGAGTCCCCTCATTCACTGATAAGCATCTTATGGGTTCTGTTCCTCAGGAGAACTGTGACATACATCTGCCTATGAAGGCTCATAGATACAATGATGGAAGAGAGCATCAAGGATGAGACCTGGTTGTGAGGACCAATTCAAGCTCTCTCTGAGTTCATACCACCATCTTTTCCTCTAAGGCAAAATGTGCCGACTCAAGACACACTTGGTAGTATTCAAGCTTACCCACCCCAGACATTGTCTGACCCTCACTACGTGCCTTCCTTCTTCTGCAAGCCTCTAAATTTCTTCCTGAAGGTCAGAACTGTGCTCTGCTCTAAGTTCCTCTATATTGCATGAGACAGTGGTTTCAGGCTCCGCCTTGCCCTGTGCACCTCCAGTTTACAAAATGGCTCCATTTTGAATACAAATGCAGAGATGGAATGATATTGCATCCTTGTGCATGGGTGCACCACCACCTGTCCAGCATCCCATGAGTCCCATGGATAAATGCTTTGTTCGAGCAAGTAAAAAGTTCTATGTATGAATCTATCAGAATAGCTTGGGGACACATGGGCATATGGGTGCATTAAAACCACATCAGATAAATGAGGCCTGAGAACTGGTCAAACACAATAGACCAAAGAAGGGTGACACTCTTCCCCTGTTATCTCCTTTCTCAGTATGTGCCTCAAGGCATCAACAGGTAGAGAACTACCTATGGTCAAAGGGGGTGGAGCACTTTATGTATCCTATTCAGATTGCCTTTCCCTCAAAGTCTGGACCCAAATCTCCACCTTCCCCCCCCCAACAGTTCTAAACCTCTCAGTTCTACCCAAGGTTCACCACTGCACCTCTCCAGTTGAGACCATTAGTATCTTCTCTAAACACCTGCAGTGGCTCTCTTGGTGTCTGTATCAGCTCTGTCTCTGTGCTCACACCGCCTTCTTATCGCCTCTGAATTCTGCTGTCTTTAACCTCTTTGCAGCTATTTTGATACACACATAGAGAGAAAACTGTTTAAAGGGTGCTGGGTGATTTGGGAGTCAATATTAGTATCTGAAGTTGGAATGAAAATACCCATGATTAGGCTGGAGAGATGGCTTAGCAGTTAAGAGCACTGACTGCTCTCCCAGAGGTCCTAAGCAACCACATGGTGGCTCACAATCATCTGTTATGGGATCTGATACCCTCTTATCATATACATAAATGCCTTTAATCCCAGCACTTGGGAGGCAGAGGCAGGCGGATTTCTGAGTTCGAGGCCAACCTGGTCTGCAGAGTGAGTTCCAGGACAGCCAGGACTACACAAAGAAACCCTGTTTCGAAAAAACAACAACAACAACAAAAAAAAAAAACCCAAAATAAACAAAACAAAAAAACCCTTAAAAAATACTGATGATTTCCAGAGGTCAGCTTTCAAGTTGGAACTTATGGATAAATCTCAGTCAATGAGACAAATGTAGTTTGTGAATGTATTTTGATTCAATAAATTCTGACATTGTGGAAAGAAATGAACATGCCCATCAATATTTGGGATATAGCATGCTCACAACACATCTGTCCTATTATAACTGTCTACAGTGTTCTCTTTGATGACATCTGTGCTCATTACTTTTCTGTTGCTTTGCTCAAATATCATCATCAAGCAATTCATAGAAGGAAGAGTTTATTGGGCTTGGGGTTCCATAGAGACTGTCATGGCGAGGAGGGGTAACAACAAGAGGTAGGTATGGCAGCCACAGCAGGAAGCTGCGAGCTCGCATCTTCAACCATAAGCATAAAGAAAAGAGAGCATAGTGGGATGAGCCTATATACTCTAAGGGTCTCAGTGAGGCACTTCCTCCAGCAGGGTCACACCACCTAAAGGTCCAAGAAGCACCACCAAATGCCTTCACCAATGGGAGACATTTCTCATTCAAACCAGCATACCACTTGACTCATACCCTTTAAGGATTTTATAGGTGGAACAGCCAACAAACTGTTGCTGAGAGGACACTGCGTGCCAGGCCTGTGCATACAAACAGCGGCCATGAAAAGCATGGTGCTTGACCTTAGGAAGCTTACACTATATAGGGTGTGTGTGTGTGAGAGAGAAAGGGGTGGGGGAGAAGAACATAATAACCCCTAAAATGATTGCCACAACAAAGATGGGTCTCCAGAAACCCAGAAGCATCACCCAAGACCACCTGAAAAGGCAAGAAAATTTTCAGACAGGATGGAGAATTGGGACAGGCTGGAGCTATGAACAGCACTGTGCTAGGTTGATAGAGCAGTGGAGGGGGGAGCAAAAGGAAAGGCGGGGTAGATGTGACTGGGGTCTGGGCAGTCATGGGGAGAGTTGCCCAGTTCATTCCCTGGCACAGACAAATGTACGCTTAGATTATTTTAAAAACCTGTTTTTAATAAGGGTTTTTAAATGCTTTAACCTCTCTTCTAGCCCACCACCCACCAGAGGTACTGGATAGGACACTAGAGGTAATAGAAAGGAAAGGTTAATAGAGCAAAGGAGCCGCTGTGTGGTGTTGGTTCGCCTTGCTTTCTTTGCTGGTCATTGTTTGTCATGACTTCATAGAGAGAATGCAGCTTCTTGCTGCTTTGGGGACTCAGGTCAGTTGGCAGAGCCTCTGAGTTTCTTCTAGATTGACGTGCCATTGCTGTTTCATGGATGGTGTTTGCAAGTGGATCGAGCTGCCCGCTGCTGATTTATGTAAACTGAATTGTTGATATCTCGACAACGCACATTGGATTTGCTCCAAAGAACTATTTCTAAACAGGTCCACATTCTCCTTGGCTCTAACATTTCCTTTCTACTGCCTCTGGTGGATGGTGGGCTAGAAAGGAGGTTAAAACATTTTAAAACCCTTATTAAAAGTTTAAAAAGCCGGGCGTGGTGGCGCACGCCTGTAATCCCAGCACTTGGGAGGCAGAAGCAAGTGGATTTCTGAGTTTGAGGCCAGCCTGGTCTACAGAGTGAGTTCCAGGATAGCCAGGGCTACACAGAGAAACCCTGTCTCGAAAAAACAAACAAACAAACAAACAAAAAAAAACACAAAAAACAAAAAACACCAAAAAGTTAAAAAAAAAAACAAAAAAACTAAGCCTACTGACAAAGGATTGAATGACTGGAAAAAACAGAAGACCAATCTAGGGAGAAAGATAAGGTAGCAACTTTGCCGCCATGGTGTGGGAGAGGCCGCAAGCTGGAAGGAAGTCTGCTAGACTGATGCTTGGTTATTTTCAAGGGCTCCTGAAAAAGCTCCATTCCCTTGTTGGTCCTGTGTAGAAGATACCTATTCCCTTAAGTGTTCCTCAGTCCTACTGCCCCTCCCAGTCTTACCCCCCAACCCCCACTCTCACTTCCACGCTCCAACCCTCAACCCCAGCTTTCTTTCTTTCTTTCTTTCTTTCTTTCTTTCTTTCTTTCTTTCTTTCTTTTCTCTCCAACCCGGGCCACACTTCTTTTTCTTTCTTTTTTTTTTTTTCTTGTTTACTGTTTTTTTTTTTTTTTTTTAAATTTATAACCCCAGCTTTCAATTTCCTTGTCTACCTATGTCCCTCTAACTCTGCTTCACACCGGCGTTGTATCCACTGCTGGCAGGAGAGAAACCATTCTAAAGAAGGATCCTTGAATATCAGACTGTTAAAAACAGTGTGTTCGAAGGGATTAAACTTTCCCCCAGAAATCCATGCCCAGGGAAGGGAAAGGTGAATCCTGGTGCCAGTTGTAGGAGGAACTTGTTTCCCAGGAGGAGATTTTACATAGTTCTGACCATCACCACCACCACCCCCCCAAGCAGACCAACCACCTTACAAGACACTGGAATTGACACAGTGGCAGGACAGGGCAATGGGCAGAGCCACGCCTTGCCAGGATTGCTCATCAGTCATGCTTACTAACCTCCACCTAAACTCCAACCCTATGTAGCACAGAGACAGACCTGCTGGTCAATGGATCCCTTTCTTCCTCTTCCCAGTGCGACTGCGCAGGCTGAACAAATCTCCTTTCTCTGCTTTCCGCTACTATTTTTCAGTGTAATATTGAGACGAAGAGGCCAAAGCCTAACTTATTGATTAGTACTGAGAAAGCCCAGACCTCAACTCTGAAAACTTGTTAACAGTGCCCAGCTGAGAAGATGAGAAAGAGCAGGGCCAGGCCTTGTCTCTATTATTGTATAGCCCCAGGGTCATACTTCTCTATGGGACTGTGTGAGAGACACTTTATTCCTTTGGAGCTTAGTATCGTCAACAACGACCACACAAAGCAGTGCAGGGGCTTATGGCTTCAGGATGGGGCCGAAGATGCCCAAAAGTGACACAGTTTATGCCACAGTGCTCCACCACTCTCCATGGTTCGGCTAATTTCACAGAAGGCTGTCAGGTGAAATGGCCCACTTCCATGTATGTTCACCTTATAGAACATCGTCATATAACCCTCTGGCCATTGACTCTAACCAGGTGACACAATCACTTCTCCAGTAATCAGCAATCTGGACAAAGATGAAGACTGGACTCAAGAGAGAAGAAAGTTGCCTGGCAGTGGTGGCGCACGCCTTTAATCCCAGCACTTGGGAGGCAGAGGCAGGCGGATTTCTGAGTTCGAGGCCAGCCTGGTCTACAGAGTGAGTTCCAGGACAGCCAGGGCTATACAGAGAAACCCTGTCTTGAAGAGAGAGGAGAGGAGAGGAGAGGAGAGGAGAGGAGAGGAGAGGAGAGGAGAGGAGAGGAGAGGAGAGGAGAGGAGAGGAGAGGAAAAGAGAGAGAGAGAGAGAGACAGAGACACAGAGAGAGAGAGACAGAGAGAGAGACTGACTGACTGACTGACTGACTGACTGACTGACTGACTGTGCCTGGTGTCTATTGTCCATAGCACTCAGTAGAACCAGAGCAAACATGGCAAGGAAGAAATAGAAAAGGTCTAAAACCAGATGTCACAGTGATATATGTCCCTGTTGTCTCTTTGCTACAGTCTTTCTATTTTTGTTTTTTAAAAGGTTTATTTATTTATGAATGTGAATACACTATAGCTGTCTTTAGACACACCAGAAGAAGGCATCAGATCCCATTACAGATGTTTGTGAGCCACTGTGTGGTTATTAGGAATTGAACCCAAGACCTCTGGAAGAGCAGTCAGTGTTCTTAATCACTGAGCCAACTCTCCAGCCCCCAACTTTCTTATCCATACAACAGTGTTATGATGACAGATTCAGAGGCCTATGTCCATGCAAGATTGTGATCCCCTTACCCAGGTTAGCCCATTCTTTAAAAGGTGGTTCTAGCCATTAGCTCAAATCTGGCATGGCTTCTTGGTGTTCAGATATGAAGAGAACTCTTGAAAATCAAAACTGTTTCACTACAGAAAGAATGGAATAAAGATGGAAGACTGGCTGCCGGTAGAAGCCAATTGTTTGGGCAAGAAAGGCCAACAGAATGGAATTAGATGTGAAGGCAATTGCATATAGTTTTAAGGTAAGACACAGAAATCTGGCAGTTCTTTCACTGGATCTAAAACAGAGGAACGGGAGGACTAAGGACTCCAACCGATGCACACAGGGGTCAACGGCCTTATCCAGCATATGTTCCCACACAACCACCACCTAGAGCCAGACTGATGCATATCCACCCACCTTCCAAATCTAAAGGTACCCAAAAAGCAGTCCTGACAACCCCCAAATTTCTTATGAGTTTGTTCTTAATGTTGTTTGATGCTCCTTTATATGACATAACCTACCACAGTTTATTTCACTACAAATTTTTTCTCAAAATATTTCAAATAATATTTATACTTGAGGAAGAGGTACCGTGATATAGTGTGATTCCATATCATACATATATATATATGTATATATGTATATAGTATAGGAGTTTATAAAGAATGGCCCCTTTATCAAGAATGAGGCTTCCCACATCTGCTGTATCTTTGGCATGAAAGGGAGAGTGACGACTTTTGTCATTGTTTAATCAGAAAGCACTAACTGGGAAATGGCAAACCAGAGGATGACAAAAATAACTTATCATGTGACTAGTAATGTATAGCCAAAGTAACCCAGATTTTTTTCTTTTTTAGAGAACTGTTTTAAAACGCCTAGTATTTCTGCATGGGAGGAAAAAAAAAAACCCAACTTCCTTTTTGTCCTCTAAAGTTTTTTAACAACTGAGTATGCTGAGATGAACAGACAGTAGAGGATTAGCAAGGGAAAAGACTCATGCATTTTATTACCTGCATGAGCACGGGGCATTAGGTGGATAAAAAGCAAAGATGTTGTAACCAACCCACCAAGACCCAAAGCTCACACACCCTTCTTTAGACCTGAGAGGGAAACGGAAGGTGTGAGGGATTTTGAAGAGGGAGGAAACGATTTGTAGGATGGATGACTAAGCCAGGAGTCCAGGCTTAGTCTGCTCCAGGAACCATGGTCTGGAACGACATTCCTTGGGCTTCAGTCATGTCTTCTGTGGTGTGAATTTAATCTTCCTTGTAATAAAACTTCAGTAAGAGAGCTGAAGGCAATTGTGTTCCTCTTTCGGGTCTGACCTGGTCTTTAGGTAGCTAAGGGGAATTTCATAGAAAGTCCTGCCCTACGCTTCCAGAGAGAATGTAGGCTGAGAGAACCTTTTCTTAGGTTCAGCAGTGCCCAGGCTGCATACCTTAGGGGTTTGTTTCCTGAGCTCCAGATTTACTTTTGAGAAGCACTGCCCAATTTGGAAAGCACCTAAAGCTCTTGGAAGCCACGATCTTGCCGGCCACCATTAACCCTGGGCTCTCAGATGTCCCTACATAGCAGCAGTGACATCCGCAGTACCTCCTGACCCAGGTTTTCATGTCTCCTGATTTGCTGGAAAGTTCTACTAGTCAATTGGGTTCTAAGTGGGAAGCTCACGCACGCTTCAGAAAGAACCACAGTTCTGAACCATTGGTAATGCCTTGGTAGGAATGAGAAATACAGGTCAGGCTTCAGACCTGCTACATCAGAGCAAGTTTCTGTGTGAGACACCAACCTCAGGCAGTTTTTTGGGATACTTGAGTTGGGAATCAATCCTAGGAGACTCATTCTTGAGTGTTAAACTGTCCTTGTCTTTCAGCCCACCTGAGTAACATATCCCTAGGGCAAGTCCCCTTGCCTCTTGCGTGCTGGCTAATAAAAGAACTCACCCCTTCATTCGGTTTAGTTCCCGATAGCTAACCTCAGAGGAAACAACACTAACCACCATTGTGTTCTGTGTGAGCCCAATATTCCCACGACAGGCTCTTCTGCGTCCCTGGAATGAAGCCCATGATTCTCTTCATCCCGAAGAAGGGACCAGATGCATTACCTGTCATATCTTCAGTAGCTGATTGATTTCAATTTGATGAATTTTCTCAAATCGGATCACAGTATTTCAGGGATTTAAGCCATCGCCATGATGGGGTCTTTTAAGTAATACCTAAATTCATCTATGAAACCAACAATCTTCTCACTTTTCTTTATAATTTTTTTCTTATGGTTAGATTAAAGGCACGAGCTGAAGTATCCTTGCTTTTAATTACCTTTTTATTGTTATCTGTCATTGAAAAGTTTTGTTTGTTTAACCAAGGGACAAGGCTCTGTTTGATAGGCTGATTCTTATATAAAACTCACATATTAGAAATTTAATATTCCAATTCTATTATATAAATAAATTACATAACATTATATGCTTTTATCTTTACATAATTTATGTGTCTGCTGTCTTATATAACATGTTTGTCTTATTTGGGATTAGTAACACAGTTGTGTATTAGAAATGTAATACACTAGAAATATATTGTGTATTATATAACCAGCTGGAAATGTAAACTAAGACTTTTCATGTTTGACAACACAGCATGGTGGAACTGGGCTGTCAGCCTGAGGAAGGCCCAGAAGGTTCCACTGCCTTGGGCCCAAGAGACTGGTAGCTATTATCTTGGTAAACACCAAGTCTGTTTCTCAGTCTGCTAAGTTGGTACACAGCAGAGAGGGGCAGAGGAGGAAGTGGAGGGGGTAGCTGCTTCTTAGCTGAGTCTCAAGGATAGACCATGAGATAGCAAACTGAGCTAGAAAGCTGAGTTATTAGCCCACACATTATTCGCTTATTATGGAAATATAAACATATAAGTCAACGGCCGTCACAGGCCATCAGCATAAGCAGCAACCAGAAGCAGAAGGAAGGATTCTACAGATATCAGAGGACAACCTGAAGCACATCTTAGTTTCAGACCTCTGGCTTCCAAAACAATGACTAAGTCTTTCTTGTTTAAGTAGCCCAGTTTATATTATTTGGTTGAGGGCAGATCCACGACACTGAAGCAGTTGTGTACACAAAATGGACTCTGCGTGAATGGAATTGGAAGGTGGGAGGGTACCATGTCTAAGGTCAATGGCTGTGAAAGCTGGCTTATCTTGCTGATCTTAGAAAGGACCTTCCAAAGGAGCCTCACAGAGTTGAAGTCCATGAGCTAAGCCCCATTTCCACAGGGACAGTCAGTGCTTATGAAAAAAAAATTAGTGTTTACAGAATCACATTTCAAGCCTGACAGGAGACACACACACACACACACACACACACACACACACACACTGGGGCACCTGTGTCCATTTCCAAGCAACAAGCAGTTCTAGCAAGACCTAGAGGAGCAGATTCACCCAGTAGCAAGGGCACTCACGGGTATCTAACTTAGTGGCATCTTCCGGTTTAGTGTTGTCTTTGTTGTTTGATTGGTTGACTTGGTTTTTCTTGTTTGTTTTTTGCTTATGTTTTCGGGTCATTGCAACTAAAACTCACATTTGGACAATATGTCTGTACATGCGGGGAAATATCCAAGAACGATCGACCCCAGCTTCACTTTACAGCTTTTTCAATGGAATTCTCTTCGGGAACCAAAAGATTAATAACCAAATGAATGGCCTCTCTCCATCAATCATGTGGCTGTTGAGTGAACCATATGTTAGTCTGAATCTTGAGGTCACCTGATTCGTTGGAAGGAGTGAATGGAGACAGAGTGGGCACCTTGGTGACCATTGCTGTGACTCAGTTTCCCCTAGCCATCCACAAGCACTAGAAGGCCCTCCTCTGGGCAGAAGGATACTACACGCTTGACTTCTGGCTCTGGAAACAGCTGCCCTGCTGGATACGTCCAAGAACACGCTGACTCTCAGACTGAAAAAAACAACCAAGAGTCCTGCGCTCCTCTCACCTGTCCGTCCCCCCAGGCAGCACAAGTAGGAGGGTGCACCATCCTCTAACCTGTGGCAGGGCCCAAACCACAGAGGAAGCAGATAAAATCTATTCCAGCTTTCTTCTGAAAAGGGTCAGATAGGAGTGGTTGCTTGTCAGGTGCAATGAGAAGTAAAAGAGTCCTCCCAGGTGAGGAGCTGGACGGATGGCTCAGTGGTTAGGAATACTTGTTGCTCTTGCAGTGGACCCAGGTTCAATTCCCGGCACCCACATAGTGGCTCACAACCACCCAGAGGATCTGAACTTATGACTTCTGCTAGGAACAAAACATTCATATAATATATATACAGATATGAAGGCAAAACACCCATACAGGTAAAATAAGACAAAACAAAACAAAACAAAATCTAAGTGGTGTGTATTGGTCATCTCAGAACTCCTGAGGTTGAGGCATGATAACTAAAAAATAAGTTCTTTAAACAGAAATCATTATTGCTTCTCCCTAAACTTCCAATCAGGATCCCTCAAAACTGCCTTTTAAACTTCCTACGAAAACTACCAGATCTCCTCATATTAAGAATGCCAAAGCTTGGGGCTAGAGAAATAGCTCAGTGATTAAGAATACTGACTGCTCTTCCAGAGGTCCTGAGTTCAATTCCCAGCAACCACATGGTGGCTCACAACCATATGTAATGGGATCCAATGCCCTCTTCTGGGTGTCTGAAGAGAGCAACTATGTACATATATATATATATATATATATATATATATATATATACACACACACATACATACATACATATATATATACATATATATACACATAAAATAAATAAATAAATCTAATTTAAAAAGGAAAGGAAAGAAACAAAGAAAGAGAGAGAGAGAGAGAGAGAGAGAGAGAGAAAGAAAGACCAAGGCTTATAATCTTTCAACTCTATGATAACTATTCTGTATTTTATCTCCAATATACTCACTCAGTAAGTTACACACGATATCAACACTTGATTTACAACAGGCTTTGTGTTAGATGATTCCATCTAACTGTTGGCTCTTGAAAAGTGTTCTGACTCTCATTTCACAGGGTTGGCTCAGCTACCATGCCTTGTGGGTGATAGATCTCATGGGTATTTTGAACTGATTTTTTTTTCAGTTTACAGTGGGTGTTATTGGGATATAATCTCATCCTAAGTCTAGGACTGTCCGGTTCTTGGAGAAATATACTTTACCAATCTTCCATAGTGTTTCTCAGAAACTTGTCTAAAATACCCACACCTGGATGCCTGGCCAATACCCACCACAACCCCTCTCTCCATACAAACACTCAGTTCTGATATCTGTGCAACAGAGAAATCTCAGCAGATACAGATACGGCCAGGAAACAAGTATCTCTTCTGGAACCTGAAGACTGCCAAGGAACATCCTTCTGGAAAGTTCCAATATTCACTTTGCATCCCCCAATCTCCCAAGGACCAGAGCTGCTGAGCTTCTGTGCAGAACACGCTGACATCTATGTACACTGTCAAGATTCCTTAGACGTGCGGGGATTTTGTCGTATCAGAGCTCACACATCTGGCTGACCCCCGAAGAGCAGGAAGTCTTGGGTGATCACACCCGAACACTGAAATACCTACCTCTGGCTCTTTCCGTGAACCTGGGCCCTCTTTACACGTTAGTGTATTCAATCTGAGCACAGTCATATGTTGAAGATCTAGCTGACAGGCTTTAGGCCTTTTAAGAAAACTTGGCACATTTCTGCTCTGATCATGAGTTAATTTAAAATAACATCAGCAACAGTGTCACCCCACACACACACACACACAAACACACCCTGGATAGGGAGAACCTGGCATTTTCAACTACTCTACTCTACATTTTCAACTACAACTTCTCTATGTGGCTGCTAGTGTGAAGGCAGAAGACTGGGGAGAGACGGTGCCATTTTCTAAGCAGTTTGTCTATTACAGTATTTCATAGTATGAAATTTTGGGAGGTAGGAAGCATATAATTTATAAAATCTCTGTTCACATGAAACACAAGCTGAAGTATTCAGGGGTAAAATATTTTGATGTCTGTAATTTATTTTTAACACATGCACGTACACACAGAGATAGAGTGTCACACTTCATATAATGCTTGCAATTGCTTGGCCTTTACATATGAGCTACATGGGCATCCATGTCTTTCCGTGTGTTTGGAGAGGAGGAAGTGCTACGATTACATTGATATTGTAAGCTGGGCACCCCACGAGAGAAGTCCCCCACGAGGTTTGTTAGGGAGTGAGTGAATAATCTAGACACGGTGCTTTGGCTTGAGTCAGCAAATAAAAGCCCGTTTAGCCTATGGAAGTGGGGACTTGGTAGACATGCTTCACAAGGGACTCACTCTCTAGCCGGCTCAAGCTTGGTAAACGTGGCTCTGGCAGGCCTTGCTAAAAACCACTAGATTACAGTCCTAAAGCTAGCCCCCAAGGTCTGTTCCCTTATTTGCCTGCTTCCTCCTCCTGGGGCTGACTACCAAGGTCCAGCTATCAGAGTACTAAAGTCCAGAAGTCAAAAGGTCCCTTTGGTTCACTTAATTAACATGACTAATCAAAATTAAACACCTCATCCTAACATTGTGGGGAGGGGTGTCCCTTGTACCCTTATAAACCACCATTTGCCTATGGCCTACATCTGTCTCCTCCCTATCCAGAGGCAGTCTTCTGTCCCTGGGGACGAACGCTCCTTCCTTCTTCCTGGTCCCTTCCCCCTTCCCCCGTGTCCTCCATCTCCCCCGTCTTTGTCTCTTATTTCCTGCCTTTTATCCCTCGGGAGCAAATCAGTCTCTCTGTGCTGAGAACTTGGTCTTGGGGGGTCCTGAGCCAACACTGATCACTTCGCTTTGTAGCGTGAAGGTGTTTGCTTTTGGAGGTGGGGCCGGGAGAAGTGGGGAGCAAGAGGTACCAGGCCAGGAGGTGGATGGAGAGATCTGGTGGAGGCGGAGCGGGCAAGCGTGGTGTGTGAGATGTCAGTAACAACTGTGCCGGCCACACCCTAGGGCGGTGGGGAAGAGGCTCCCCCACCCGATCTGCTGCAGATGAGCTGTGCAGAGGGACCCTCGGCCACAGGGCTGCAAACCGTCCTGACGCACTCCGACGCGAAGACCTTAATTCCGCCAAGTGCTTGGTGAGCGGTGGGAGCTATTTGGGAGCAAAACCTCCCCATTTTGGGGCTCTGGGCTAAACAGTAGGACCTCAGAGGAAGGGGTCAGGTAGATGCAGGTCTAGGAAGAGCAGGGACAGAGATCAGAGAAGTCACATGGCAGAGGACACCGCAAAAGGTCCAACACCCGATATCCATCTCAGAGCCCATAGGACTAAAAATCCAGCTTATTTAGCTAAGAGAGTCGTCCCTCGGGGATAACAAACCAAGGGCATGCCAGCAGTCTGAGTAGGTCACCTGGTGAATACAAGCAGACCTTACCAACGCCCCGGGATCCTGGAGAAAACATCGTACAGTCCCCACTAATGTAGACTTTCCTGTTTGAAGAGGAATTGGTTAGATGTGTCTCAGTTCTTAACTTGTCAAAAGTAAAAGTTCTTCCCCCTTGGTTCCTTTGACCACCCACCCCGCCGTGTCCTGATGTTTCAATTTCATTTTGTCAAGGGAGGGACAGATGGTGTAGTGTGTGTGTGTGTGTGTGTGTGTGTGTGTGTGTGTGTGATGGTTTAGTGTTGTTTATTAATGTAGTTGTTGTTGTTCCCGGGTTTCGGCACCGTATGTTGGGATATAAAAGAGAGAAAGAGTATTAGGGAGTGTGGCATGGCGGCGTGGGGGACGGGGGTACCTAAGCCCAGGCCTAGGCATCCCCTCCCCCTGAAGGACCACACACACACCAACATGGTATAGAATAGAGTTTATTTAGAGAAGAGGATGAGAGTCAATGGTATAGTGGAGAGAGAGAGAGAGAGAGAGTAGAGAGAGAGTAGAGAGGAGTGGAGGCCAGCCATGACCACGTGAAGAGAGGGGGGAGGGGAGCCCAAGAGGGGCAGAGAGGTGAGAGTGCAGAGAGGTAAGAGGATGAGAGAGGAAAGAGGGCGAGGAGGGGCAGGCAGCCCCTCTTATAGTGGGCCAGGCATATGGGGCGGGGCATACCTGGCTATTGCCAGGTAACGGTGGGGTAGAGCTTGGACAGAATACCAACAGTGTGTGTGTGTGTGTGTGTGTGTGTGTGTGTGTGTGTAAGTCCACAGTTCTCCGTTTCTACCATGTCTGTTCATTGGTTGGTTGAGTTGAGTACCACCTTGGTGGCACCCACATTCACCCCCTAGGCCGCTTCACCAGTCTTCATGCCTGTCATGTAACTGCTTTCTTTGTATTGGTTCAGTTCTATAAACAGAATATCTTAAGATCTTGCTAACTGTCTTTCTCCAATCACTACACAGAGGGAAGAAAAGTACAGAAACAATAGTTTCAAAACCATCTAATCCATCCTTTTGGGGTAACAGGAAGGAGCCTGCCAAGACAGTGATCAGTGTGGGCTGCTGGGTTCTCAGTGTGGGCTGCTGGGTTCTTTGGGTGGGCCGCTGGGTTCTCTGTGTGGGCTGCTGGGTTCTCTGGGTGGGCTGCTGGGTTCTCTGGGTGGGCTGCTGGGTTCTCTGTGTGGGCTGCTGGGTTCTCTGGGTGGGCAGCGGGTTTGATTTTCTTCGTACACTCAGTGTGAGGAACAAGGACCTTGGGACTTAACTAGAATCCCTAGGGCTGTTGGACAAACTGCAAGAGAAACTTAATTTTCTGAGTAATAATCTCTTATTTTTTTTCCCTAGAAATAAAGTTTTAAACCTCAGAGTTTTCTGAGGTGAATAATGGACATCATCCTTACATCTTGAAGAAGTTACGGTGAAGAGGTGAGGAAGGCGTTCAGTCTCAGAAAAGAAGGAACAGGCCCCCTTCACCACCCACACACCTTTGCCCGCCCTCACGCACTTTTAATAACTTATTTCCTCCTGCACTTCCTCCTGCTTGGGGGGTGGGGTGGGCCTGGAGGGAAGGATGCAAATTTATCTAATCTCTTTAAAAAAAAAAAAAAAAAAAAAGCCTGTGGTTACTGCCCCCAAGTGCCTCAAGTGGTTAGGCCACGGGCAAGGAGAGCCTGAGGCAGTTTTAGCCTGTTCTGGCTCTCTTAACCCCTCCAGAGAACAAAGGGGGGAGCTGGGAGGAGGCGGGGTTTGGACCATCTTTGAGTCTCCCCTACATACTTCCAGAATAAAAATCCTGGGCTGCACCTGTCACAGCCCTGACCCCAACGACTGAGCAAGTGCTGCCGTGTGGTGCTTGTCTGAAGCGAGCAGGCAGACGGCCCCAGGCACGGGCCTCTGCTTTGGACCACATCCGCTCCTCCTCTCTCCTCTGGGAGCGATTTGACTCAGCCAGAGAGAGGGGATACCTAACACATCTGCCGCCCCCCCCCCCGGGCTTGTGGACAGGAAGTAGAAAAATGACTGACAACAGCTGGCCTTAACCCACATGTACAGCAGTGTCCCCATTACGGCCCAACCAGTCCTGAGAACGGAAGCCATTGGGGAGGGGGCTGCCCTGTGCAATTAGCTATTGACACCACTGACATTGACACTAGTGGCTGGGAGTTCCTAGTTGACTTTAACTGCTTGTTTCTATTTTTTTTTTTTTTTTTTTTTTTTTTTTTTTTTTGGTTTTTCGAGACAGGGTTTCTCTGTGTAGCCCTGGCTGTCCTGAAACTCACTCTGTAGACCAGGCTGGCCTCGAACTCAGAAATCCGCCTGCCTCTGCCTCCCAAGTGCTGGGATCAAAGGCGTGCACCACCACTGCCTGGCTTCTCTTTTATTTCTTAACGTTATTAAGAATGAGCAGGTTGTCCCACGATGAGAAGTCTTAACCGAAGCAGTTCTGCATTCTCTAGTCTAAGCATCCAGGGGAAGTCGGGGTAATAGAGGGTCAGGTTAACTCCAAAGCCTCCCTATGGTCTATATGCACTCAGTGGTCCCACAGGGTGAAGCCACATTCATTCCCAAGCAACAGGTAGTCCGCGGACCACCTGCCTCACCAGGGAAGGCAGGTTCCTGTTTCACGGGACTGTGGCCAGTGTGTGGAACTTTGTCTGTACGGTGTTCTCATTGTCACCCTGAGGTATTACAGACACCATCGGAATACCCAAATACACACTCAAAGTGTGTAAAGTGTACTGCCAACTCATAGCTGGGGAAGTTGTTACACTTTGAACAATTAGAGAGTCTGCCTCCTTGTATACACACACACACACACACACACACACACACACACAAAACAGAAGTTCATTCAGCTGGAAAGACAATTGTAATTTTCTGGAAAAGGGTTGAATCTGGAAATAATTCCATTAAGGGAGGTAGCCTAGACTCAGGCCGATACCTCCTGCTCTCTCTCCCATTCAGTTCCCAGCTTTTCACATTGATACGTGGGCATATGTAACTACAGGTCAAGAAAGGAGAAACGGGAGCATGACAAGAGAGAGAAAAGAGAGAGCCATCAATGAAGGAGGAGATGTGAAGGAGTCCACTAGGGCGGAGCTGGGCAGAGTCAGGAAGATTAACAAAAACAAAGTTTGTTTGAAAGGGCCATGACCTAATGCTTTGTGTACTATTCTAAATATTTACTTTTTAATTGCTGTCTGAAGAGATGACTCTACAGCTCAGAGTCTCTCTCTCTCTCTCTTTCTCTCTCTCTCTCTCTTTCTTAGGTAACCAGAGTTTGGTTCCCAGTACCCACTTTGGGAATTCCCAACTACCTATAAACTTCCATCTGCAGAAGACCTATTGCCCCATTCTGGCCTCTGTGGATACCCACACACACATGTGCACACACATATATACACATCTACATACATATACACAAATATATATACATATCACACATATACACACATATATACACATCTACATACATATACACAAATATATATACATATCCATGCACATGTACACACACATACACATGTATGCACAAACTCATATACATACTCACACACATAAGAAGCACACAGTCATATACACAACAGATGCACACATATGTATACATTTACACATATACTCATATACACACATGCACACACATAAAAATAAATAAATAAATAAATCCTTTGCCACACCTTTAGCCCCCAAATTCAGGAGACAGAGGAACACAGTTCTCTAACTTGAAGACCAGCCTCATCTATAATGGTGAAGTCATAACTACATAGAAAAATCTGTCTTAAATAAGTAAATAAATTATGATTTGATTTGCTGACTTGAGTTTCATCTTTAAAAGTGGCCAATAAAACCGGGTGTGGTGGCGCACGCCTGTAATACCAGCACTTGGGAGGCAGAGGCAGGCGGATTTCTGAGTTCGAGGCCAGCCTGGTCTACCAAGTGAGTTCCAGGACAGCCAGGACCACACAGAGAAACCCTGTCTCGAAAACCAAAAAAAAAAAAAAAAAAAGTGGCCAATAAATTTTGGCTCAGGATTGACAGAATTTCTAACAATTTCTGAAATCTCCCTAAACACATGCTTGCTATGTTGTACTGCATATTCACACAAAGCATAAGTGGTAATAAAAAAATCAGCATATTCATCAACTTGAAAGTGCTGGATAAACGGGGCAGGGAGCACAAACCTTTATTCTTAGCACTTGAGAGGCAGAGGAAGGAGAATCTGTGATGAGTTTGAAGCTGGCCTGCTCTACAGAGTGAGTTCCAGGACAGCCAGGGTTATACAGAGAAACCTTGTCTCAAAGAAACAAAAAGGGGAGAGAGAGAGAGAGAGAGAGAGAGAGAGAGAGAGAGAGAGAGAGAGAGAGAGAGCGCTCTGGGGATCAGGACACCCCTGGCTTCCTATGGGCACATACCCACATGCAGATACACACCTAGGCATAGTTTAAAACAATATAAATAAATCTTAGAAAAGGAAAACCATTGGATATAATAAGCCTAAGTCCCACAGCATGACCTCAACCAAAGACCTAAGCCTTTATATGAAGAGAAGCATACTATCTCATTAGCACACAAACCTGCTTTTATCTCCAATCAGTGGTAAAACTATATGCACACCAAAGCACTGGTTAACACACATTTCTTAGGGTTCTTTGTCAGTAAGCAGTTGGTCTCTATGTCTTATTCACCTGTAAACCCTGGGTTCTGGGAAAATTTTTTAGGCAAACAAGGATCAGGTGGCAGGGGGAGGAGAGCTTTCAGAAACTCTGGGGCAAAAATCACTGAGCCAGATGGCCCCAAGTCATCACGCAGGGGCCTCCCCTTTCGACCGTTCAGAAGGGCAATCCCTGCCTTAGGAGGACTTTGTCAGCTCGGATCTCCACTCTGCATTCCTACTGCCCAGGACTTCAGAATGGAACTTTTATTGGAGGGAAACGAGATTTAGCTATATGGAGGAGGCGTCTGTTTACAAGTGGTAGTCATCACCTTCACATTCCCATCACCACCACACCTGAGAGAAGCCACTTAAAGGTGCAGAGGTTTGTTTTTTACTACATTGGAAACGGCTGGGTCCAGTATAACAGGGGAAGGTATTGTAGGGAGGACTCAGCCACGCTGGCCAGGGCATGTGATGGTCACACAACATCAGACCAGAAAAACAGAGAGAGCTGGACATGAACCAGGGGCAAAGAGCCTTCAAAGACCTCACTCTAGAGACCTACTTCCTGTCTCCTAACGGCTCCACAACCCCCAAATAGCACCACCTGGGAAACAAACACTCAAAACTCGAGCCTGTCGGAGAATATTTCGATTCCAGGCACGACGTCGCCCTTATCACATATGACTGGTGCCCTTAGAAGTGACACCAGAGTCCATGAGCACATGGAGGCTGATTGTTGGTATTCTGTTCAAGCTCCACCCCACAGTTACCTGGCAATAGCCAGGTATGCCCCGCCCCACATGCCTGGCCCACTATAAGAGGGGCTGCCTGCCCCTCCTCTCTCTCTTTTCCCCTCTTTCCCTTCTCATCCTCTCACCTCTCTGCCCCTTTTGGGTTCCCCTCCCCCCTCTCTCCACGTGGTCATGGCCGGCCTCCACTCCTCTCTTCTCTCTTCTCTCTCTCTCTACTATACCATTGACTCTCATCCTATCCTCTAAATAAACTCTATTCTATACCATGTTGGTGTGTGTGTGGTCCTTCAGGGGGAAGGGATGCCTAGGCCTGGGCCCCCGCTTAGGTACCCCCTTCCCCCCCATGATGCTGTGCCATACTCACTAATACCTTTCTCTCTTTTAAATCCCATCAGCGATCTCATCTGCAAGTCAAAGCCAGAGCTCTCTGCGGGGTACCAAATATACCTGAATCTTGATCTTGGACTCTTAGCATCAAGAACCACTAGGAAACCATTTTGTTTTGTCTGAGCCATTCAGTGTTGGTCTTTTGTTACAGTTGCCGTAGCAAACTTATATGCTCTGCTTTACATTAGAAGCATTTAAAGCCTGGCACGTGGTAGGTGTTTCACAAGGTCCTTACATCTGAGCCGAGGATGAGGAACCAGAAACTTTGCCAGACTGAGGCTGACTTCCTAAGCAGCCTTCTCTACCTCTGGACGGTTCTGAAAATAGCCTAGAATACGCACACTCTTTAGCAAAATGGTCCTTTATCTTGGACAAGGCTATAAAGATAATAATGACTTGTGTGTCCACTTTCCCGAAAGCCACCGCCTTCCTGTTCCAACTCACTGTTAGAGTCAAGAGCTAGTTTCAACATCTTTGGTACTGTGACGCCATCTTGAAATCCCAACTGAGCCCTTGTTTACAATAGTCAGTGGAAGGCTGGGTATAGCATTCGTTTTTAATCCCAGCGCTTGGGAGGCAGAGGCAGGCAGTTCTATTGAGTTCAAGATCAGCCTGGTGGTCTACAAGAGAGTTCCAGGACAGCCAGGAATACACAGAGAAACCTTGTCAAGACATACAAAAAAGGAAATAAAACTAAATACTCAGTGACACCGAGGAGCAACCTGGATGTGCCAGAGAGTGGGTCCCTCTCAGAGTGGGATGGCTTATTCACAGAGCAGGTTTATGGCTTCACACAGCCTTTGAAAGTTCATCTTGCTAATTCCAGGGAAGCTCTCTCTCCATGCCTTACTGGAAGGAAGACTGCCACAGGGAGGGCCCTTTAAAAGGTGAAAATACTCAGGAAATTGTAGGCTGGGGTGAGAATTGCCGGAAGGCCTGGTGGTGGGGGAAGAACAGCCGCCCAGGAAAAGATTCACCTCACAATTGTGACAACTTACTCACAGCTAAATCTACACATGGAGTTTCCCAGCTTTTCTCTCTCTTCTTTCTTATAAATTGAAACGCTGCTCTAGGCAAGGTAGAGAGAAGCTGAGAGGGTTTTTTTTTTTTTTTTTTTCTTTTCAAAGTTCTGGCCCAAACTGTAAAACAAGCAGGTTCTGTTTTCTGACTCCTTTTCCTGTCGTCCTGTCGTCCAGTAAGGCCTGTGTGAGCGTTGTACCTGAGAGTCCCGCCCTGTGACTGCACTGAGCCACTCTTGACCTTGACGTGTGGTCTCCTGTAACCTACAGCATCCTGCTATCATCTGGGTATGTCTTCCTGTGCTATGAATTCAGACCCCAAAGTCACGAGTTCATGGTACTTGGAGGAGAAGACCTTGGAAGGTGACTGGCTCACAGCCCCACGTGAATGAACTGCATTACAGATTTCCGAAGGAGTGGCTCTCTCTGGCACACTTCTCTGTCTCGTCACGTGATGCTCACCCTCATGTTAGGATAGGGAAAGAGCATTCTCCCCCACAATCGGCCTCTACTCCTTATAAACTACCCACCCCCGGCATTTTGTTGTAGCAACAGAAAATAAGTCTAGGATGGATTTCCGTCTGGTCTTTTGAAGTTTATTTGAACCTCTATTCATGAAGGGAAAAGGAAATGTTCACTTACTTTTTTCATGACACTGTGGTTTCTTACCCATATCTGTCCAAGTATTTCTTGATCTCTAGATACTATACAATATTCTCAACAAGCAAAGACATACTTCCGTTATTCAGAACCCATGTGTCTAGTAGTAGCATATGAGCAACTGAGTACCACAGCACTGAACTGAGTCTGAGCATAAAGTATAAGACTATGAAATATACAAATTATTTTGTACATATTATGCATCTAACTATCGGCTTAGTATATCTGATTAGATAGTATATATTTGAGTCAATTTCACTCATTTTGGAGTTCTTCTTCTTCACATACCTGTCATCACCCCATGGGGTACATTAGATTTCCAGAACTTTTATCAGAGAATTTAAAGTGTATTACCTTTGGTCAGGATCTTCCCATTCTCCCGCCCCGAGCCCTTTTAACCATCTTTAAATTCTGATTCAGAGTTTGACTCGTTAGGGTACATGAAGAAGTGAAATCATTTGGTATTTGTCTGGCATGGTTATACAGTGTTTTTTCTGGGTCTGCTTGGTTCCTTTTTACTCTTTACATGTAACTCTAAAGCTTTTAAAGAATGCGCGTGTACACACACACACACACACACACACACCTACCTCACATTCTGATTCTAACAGACGATGTTGGTAAACAAGGACCATCGAGACACACGACTATCTTCAAGTGACTTGTTCTACGATCCACGGAGAGTCCGAACTCAGGTCAGTGTCTGGCAGCCTGGGAAGATTCACCCAGGGAAGACGAGTGTTGCTAAGAAATAGAAGTGGTCTTGCTGGGTATGACTCTGAAGATGTCTGTCCCCAGCTTAGGTTTTCATTCATCTCTTTGTACCTGAGAAGAAACTGTGCAGAGGGGCAGTCAGAAAGGATGGCAAGCAGAAAGTCACGTCTTAGATGAGACCCGGGGACCTAGCTATCTAGAGAAATTCATAATAATACAAAATAATAGTGAAACACACATGGCAGGCATCTTCACTCCCGTCTTTATCAATAACAGTTGGAGTGATTGGAATTCATGGACGAAATCTAGAAATGATGTCATCCAGAGTACTAAGAGGACCGGTGTCTTTCACAGGGCTCATGAGGGGATGTGTGTAAGCAAGTATGTGAACAGAGGGAAAGCTAGCCCAGTTCGGCTGGGTTCACATCTAGCTTGAGGAGGAGAAGCCCATGTGGTAATGTAACACCAGCACCCAGTATGGCAAACACCAGTGAGCACTGGCACCATGCCTCTTCCTTCCACCATGCCTGTTCGCCCATAGATCCAGTGGGCGCCTCCAGCCCTCCACTGAGCCTAAACCACTTCTTCTCTCAAGTCTAGGATGTTCTCCTCCGCTCGAGGCCATCAACCCAGCGTCTTCACCAAGGTTGGCAGAAACTCCTGCGCAGGAAGAAAACAAAACCAGCTCTGCCAGCATCAAGGTCAAGGGAGACTCAGGTCCTTTCTGGAGTTTGTTCACGCTGGCATGTGGCTATAACAAAGTAATTGATTAGTTTCCATAGACGATCGGGAGTAGAGAACGCTTCTAGACGCATTCCAGGAAGATGTTGAGATAGGAAAGAAAGAAAGAAAGAAAAAAAGAAAGAAAGAAAGAAAGGAAGGAAGGAAGGAAGGAAGGAAGGAAGGAAAAAGAAAAGGAGGGGGCAGATAGTAAAAGATAATAAAAAATAGATTCCTGAACTCAAAAACATATTAGTAATAAAATAAAATAAAGAATAAACTAAAAAAAACACACACACAGTAGCTTTTAGTATGTTGTTAGACCTCTGGAAGTTTCAGGGTAGTGTTTACAAAACTAAAATAGAAGTTATGACAGCTCATTATGTTTAAAGATGAATATTCATAAGCATGCATGGGTGTTTATGAGAGATTGCATTTTCCGTTTTCTCCTGAAAAAGCAGTAGAGCTATGTGATACTTAGAGAAACTGACTAATTTTTTTCTTAAAGGCTTAATCTCTTGGGAGCGAGCTTCATTTATCTTTTATCCCCCTCACAATATCCCGTGAAAGAGGCTTTGTCGGAAGAAGGGTGCTTGTGGTGGTCATGGAACATATGTCTCAGTAATCCAAGGACAGAAGTCGGTTGTCTTGTCTTAGAAAGGAGCCCTAACAACCTCCCTGCGGCCCGGGCGCACCATTTGTTCCGCCGGCCACGTGGGCTAGCATCCTGGCCGCTCGCCTGAGCTCAGAGCAGCCTCGGCGGGCTCCCTGCGGGGCTTCCTGAATCAGCAATCTACTCTCCACAGAGCAGATGGGCCAGCCCTCGGGGAAAGGAAGCTCTTCTGAGAGTCTCCTGTCTTCATTCTTCCCAAATGGGCTTTGCTATAAAAAGCAAATTAAACAGCCGTTGTTCCTTTCCTCCGTGAAGCTGACATCCTAACATCCTGCCTAGTACCAAGGGCTCCGGAAGTTCGCGGCTGGCCTGCCATTGCAACAGCAGTAACATAAAATTGTGTCTTCCACTCGGGGAATGGTATTTGTCTGAAACCCCACTGCTTTCTCTTTGGTTGTGACTACACAGCAGTAGAGAGCTTTCTTGCTGGTCCTCATGTCTTCTCCCTGCTTCCCGTGGGTCTTGCACAGAGACTTTGACCTTATAATCCCTTGGGGAGCCTGGACATCCGACCCTCAAACTTTCCCATTCTAGAATACTCTGCAGTTAGTGGCAAGCCTACTGCTGGTGTAACAGTATTCAGAAATACAAAGTAGCCATCCTGCCTTTAACCTCAAGCAGAAAACAATAGTAACCAAAAGCAATACTCCTTTTTGGTTTTGGTTGTGGTTTGGTTTGGTTTGTTGTTGTTGTTGTTGTTATTGTTGTTGTTGTTGGTGGTGGTGGTGGTTTTTGTTTGGTTGGTTTGTTTTTTTGGTTTTTGTTGTTTGTTTGTTTTTGGTTTTGGTTTGTTTTTTGAGATAAGGTCTCCCTAGCTCTTCTGGAACTCACTATGTAGCACAGGCTGGCCTCAAACTCACGCAGATCTGCTAGCCTCTGCCGGGATTAAAGGTGCGCACCGACCACACCACGCCTTTCTAAAACGACACAGCAGAGAGAAAAATTAAGATGCTCTGAGTCTTTGGGTTGTTTGGTTGGTTTTTGGTTTTTGGTGAAGATGGGGTTTTTGTTTCTCTGGGTAGCTCTGGCTGTACTGGAATTGCAAACCGGGCTGGCCTCAGAGAGATTGGCCTGCCTCTATCTCCTGAGTGGTCGAGGCTCAGGGGAGAAAAATCAGAAGTAAGTCACAGACAACTTCAAACCTCAAGAGAGAGGCTAAGGGAAGGAGAGACATGATGGGGGAAGGGGGAGAGGAAGGGAGAGAGAGGTTCACACTCACTAATACAATTGGGTGTGTGCCTCTTGAGAGATGGCTCAGAGGTTCAGACGCCCTGACAGAGGACCTCAGTCCACCTCTCAGCACCTGTATCTGGCGACTCCCAACCACTTGTAACTCCAGTTCTAGGAAGATCTGAACCCTGGCCTCTGGGCTCTAGTCCATACCCACATACATTCAAATAATTAAAAGATAAAACAAATTGTTTTGTATTTTAAAAGGGGGAATCCTATAGGGCTTTTCAACCTAGAAAAGCATCCACGTCACTTCTTTGGGCAATACCCAGATATAATTCAGCACTGGCCAAGCCACAGGACAAGACAGCCCAGCCCCACGTAGTCGGGACACATGGACCTATAATCCCACAGTCGCCATCAACTGCATGGTAACTAAACAGGGACAGTGGGAATACACAATGCGTTATACATCCATCACCCCGAGACTAAGGTCTGTCACTTGGACAAACCTCTGATGGCTTCAATACAAGATGCTGAAAAAGGACAGCTCTTAAACACATGTCCCAGGAAGTATGCCTTGCCCTTATTTCAGAGGAAATGATAGGAAAGGTTTTTGTTTTGTGTTGTTTGTTTGTTTGAGACAAGGTTTCTCTGTGTAGCCCTGGCTGTCCTGGAACTCACTCTGTAGACCAGGCTAGCCTTTAAACACTGTTTTCTGAAAGCCACTTATATTACTTGTCCCACCCAAAAAATGTGGCAAAAGGTTCCCTAAACCTGCTGAACTGGGTGGGGGGAGAGGGTGGCGAAGGGAGGGGTGGATTTTTAATCAACCTCAATTAAGATTTTTTTAGAATGAAATTTTGGCACGCAGTTTCCTGAACTTTTCTGAACTTGGTCAAGTGGATTTATTCTAAGACGGGAGGAAAAGAGTTTCTGGTAAATAAAGTACCAAAAACAGGAAGCACGCCTATGACTGCAGAGCGGACGGCTGGAGGGCGGGAAGGTTCCTTCAGGAAGCAGCTTACGGGCTGCTCCATCCAGCGCTCTGAAGCAGCCTGGGTTTCTCCTCTAAGCATCAAGAACACCCCTCCACCCCACCCCACTCCACCACCCCCAGCATAAAGGCACTGGTGACCTCTCCCCCGTTACTGTAGTGCTGGCTCGTCTTACATGGCGGATCAATCAAAAGTTGGCAGATTCCTGCGGCTGCTGCAACAGATTACCACGACTTACTGGTGTGAACATGACTATGTCCGAGCTGGGGTTATAATTTCAAAGTACTTGCCTTGCATGCATGAAGTCCTGAGTTCAATCTCTACGCACAATAAATAGAGAAATTCAATTGATTAGCTTAGTTCCCGCTTCCATTTGCAAAGGTAACCATAGCAGATTGGGGCCTTCTTACCCTGCGTAACTCTGACTCACCCACCGCCTTCTTCTTCCACCATTTTTTGCCTATGTGTGGTATCAGAGACTGAACCCAGGGCCTGAGTATGCCCAGACAGTCCCTGAATTTGCAATCCTATTGCGTCAGCCTTCAGAATAGCTGAGATTACAGGCCTGTGCCACCAGGTCCTTCTCTCTCACACTTTTAAGGGTCGTTGTCTTGCTGCAGAGCCCAGACAGTGTTGAGGTCAGGTGGTTTGCAGCATTAACTCCACATGCAACCTTCTGCCTTTGTAATAGCGTAACTCACAGTTTTGGAGGGGTGTGAGCATCTTTAGGGGACCCTCTCATCTGTCTAGCGCACACACAAACCAAAATAAAAAGATGTAAGATCGGGAACTGTGCTCTCGAACACTTAAGGAAATATCCAGAGAACGCCAAGCCATCAATGGATGGTCCGAAGTGAAGAAAGCAGGATGAGGGTGTTCACACAGTGTCAAGGGAGGATGTCTTGAAATCAAAGAAGGAAAGAGTGCCCCCAAATTCAACATCCCCATTTTTTGAGACAGGGCCTTGATAAGTAACCCAGGTTGGCTTTTTGCTCAATATCCCTCTGCTTCAGCCTCCTGAGTGCTGGAATTGCAAGCATATGCCATTATGCCCAGCTCACCTTCATTGAGCTCTAGAAACTGGAAAGAAACTTGGGAAATCGCATGCCCCATTATGCCCTGCCCCCCATTTCTGGGCTAATCTGGTATAACAGAAAACCAGCCCGGCAACACAGCCCTAGAAGGCAGCAGGAGAATCAGGAGTTTGAGGCTAGCCTTGGCTACATACACATAAAATGCTATGCCAAAAGAACAAAGCAAAGCTAAAAAAAAACAACAGAGAACAAGGGGGCAGGGCTTCCACAGCAAGGCATCATCTGCCTCTGTGTTTCATTTTAAGCCAGTTGGCTTCCAAAGCATCCCCAGTCTTCACACTACTGAGTCTCACCCCCAGGCTCTCCATCTCTGAGTCACTGTTAAAAAGAGTTCTTTATAGCCCTGCCAGCTCGGGAGGCAAAGTTCTCATGTGTACCAGTAAACACACCATTTCTCCCCAACAGAGGAAAAAGAAAGTGTGTGTGTGTGTGTGTGTGTGTGTTATAAGCATATATATACATGTGTTTATATGTGCTATATATAAGCTTTATATGTTATATATACATACATATATACACAATATATACACACATATGTATATGTGTGTATATATACATGTGTGTATATATATGTATATATGTATGTGTGTATATGTGTATGTATATGTGTGTATATATATATATATATATATATATCTTCATTGGTCTATATATTAAATGGTCTTGAAACCCAGCATATGTCTTGTGCCTGCTAGGGTTATAGTACACAAGAGGCATCCATAAAAGAGTTTGAGGGATAGAAATGTATCTGTGCACAGTGACTGAAATCCACGGGGTCTTAGGTACCCGCTCCTTCGTTTCTCATTTCATCCTCCTGGTCACCTTTCAAGAGAGATTGTGCCAGGCAGTGGTGGCGCACGCCTTTAATCCCAGCCCTCAGTGAGAGGCAGAGGCAGGTGGATCTCTGAGTTTGAAGCCAACCTGGTCTACAGAGGGAGTTCCAGGACAGCCAGGGCTACACAGAGAAACCCCTGTCTCATAAAAACAAAACAAAACAAAACAAATAAACAGAAAGACAGAGAGAGAGAGAGAGAGAGAGAGAGAGAGAGAGAGAGAGATTGATTGATTGCAGGCTATTCTAGTTTAGTTCAGTTTCCTATTGCTGTGATAAAGGCTATAACTATAAATTACTGGAGGAGAAAAGGGTTTACCCAGAAGCACCTGCCCAGGGGGTGGTACCCAGGGCTGGGCCCTCCCACATCAACCATCAATCAAAAAACTGCCCCACCAGCCAGTCTGATAGATACATTTTTTTTTCAGCTGAGGTTCCCTCTTTCCCAGATGACCTTAGCTTGTGTGAGTTGACGGGACACAGAGCAGCGCATAGGTGTGGCCCTCAGTTAGGTGGCCAGGGCACGAGGAGCTCCCACGGGGCCGGGGTGGAGCCTGTAAGCCCCACTTCTTCACTTTATCTGACCACCACCCACTATCGATTCTTGGCCTTTAGACTTTCGCTCTGGGGTGTCACAGCCATGTCTGCAGACAGGAAGAGGCAAGCACTATTGCAGTGGGTGGGTATCCCGAGAGCTTCCTGCCTGGGCCCACCTCATTCCTTTTGCTCTGTGGCATTCTAGCCAAACAGCGCCAGGTCTTCCTTTTCCTAAAATGCATTTTCCTAATGCCCTTCCCTTCCCTACTATGACTTAGACTGTGGTTCTCAGTCGCCGTAGCCCAAACCATTGGCCACACACAACCATCAGGAAAAGCCCCCAATTATTCATGCCCTTTCTTTCTTCTTGTTCATTTCAAGTACATTTTTAATTATTTTTTTTATCCAAAGTGTTCTCATGGGAAGGTTATTTTACCCCAGACACCCACCCACTCCCCTCCTACCCTTCCCCATCTGGTCAACTCCTCTCGTCATCGAGAACTGCCATCTGTCAAAACTGCTGTGTTATAAGTAATACTCACATCACTGTGGGGTGGTGAGATACTTGATTGATACCAGGTAGCAGCTTTTCCTGAATAAGACGGAAAGAAATGGCCTAACGTTATATTTCACGAATGTAAATTCCACGGGAATGGGAATATGTTAATTATCGGTGGAGAAGGTTCCTGCTTCCCGAAAGGAAGCTACTGCCTGTCAAAGAAAAAGAACGGGTCTCCTTGAGTCTCTCCATCCTCCCGGTTGCCTTAGCTGCCCAGGTGTGCAACTTCTCCAGTGTGAGGGTTTGGGGGGTGGGGGTGGGGGGGGGAAGCGCTGTCTTTACAGCTGTGCTGGAGAAAACCCTGGGATCAGAAGGGCAATTAGAATGAACGATGGAGCAGATCCAAGGCCAGATTACAGGAGAGCCGCTGGCTCCCCTGCAGAAGCACACGGGTGAGGGAGGAAAGCATTGTTAAGAGCAGGCAGAGGAGACGAAACGGTTGGCTGACGATGCCTTTGCGTGCAGAGCAAAGGATACAGTTTTTTTTCACAGAAGCTCGCTTTGGTTAAACTGAAGGTATTTTATACTTTTTTGCTTGAAAAGATTGCAACACGTGGCACTGTCCTGAAGGGTAAAACTATTCTTGGTCCCAACTTTAAAGGCTTGGGGCAGAAATCAAATGGGCAAATTGGGCAAAAGAAGAAAGACAGGGGTTAGGGAGAGAGAGAGCAAATAATACCTCAAAACAGAACTGATGGGGTATAAAACCTTTACTAACTCCACAGCAGCCAACTACGGGGAAGATCGTAGAACATCACTCCTTATCAACTTAGCAACTGTGATGCTGTAGACATGACTTAAAGCCCCAAAAAGGACAATCCTGGAAGAATTGCACATTCATTTACAGCTGTGGAAACGAAGGCATTACAAATCTCACCCCTATTCCAAAGCCTGTCCTGTCGCTCTTAGAAAAGGGCGGTCCAAAGAAGCCAGTGCTCTGAGCTAATACGCTTCTGTAGGAAGACGCTGGGTCTCACCACTAAAAATCAATGGGGAGAGCCGGGCAGTGGTGGCGCACGCCTGTAATCCCAGCACTTGGGAGGCAGAGGCAGGCAGATCTCGGAGTTCGAGGCCAGCCTGGTCTCCAGAGTGAGTTCCAGGACAGCCAGGGCTACACTGAGAAACCCTGTCTTGAAAAAAACAAACAAAAAACAACAACAACAAAAAAAAATCAATGGGGAGAGGAATTTTAAAGCTTTTACTGTGTTATCTTCTTATTTAACTTATCCCTTTGCTATTATTTATTCATTTGGTTTTTTTTGTTTTGTTTTTTGTTTTTGTTTTTGTTTTTGTTTTAAAATTTGAGACAAGGCTCATGTATTCCAAACTGGCTTCCGGGCCAATATGTAGGGAAACATGACTTGTGATCCTCCAGCCTCCACCTTCTTTCCCGGTGCTGGGATTTACAGAGCTGGAGTTGCCTCAAGAGTTTCGAGCGCGCACTCTCCCAAACCCCTCCAGTGTCCTTCAAACCCTGGAATCACCGAAGCCGGTTTTCCCAGGATACGTCATCGGTAGTAGACTCAGATGTTTCACCATTCTAAATCCTCTGAGTAAAGTCCTCAGAGGCCAGCCCAAACGGAGGGGATTCTTCACCAGCTGAACTGGAGGTTTCTGATGGGACTTTGTGACAGACAACCACCGTTAGCAGCAGTCCTGGCTGCACAGCCGGGAAAGGACCGCCCTTTTATACGATGGCCAGACTGATCTTAAACCTCCGGGGCTGCAAAAGATGCTCCTTGCTCTGCCTGCCAAACACCCACGTCCACAGGCAGCCCATGCCAGGGCACTGACCTCCTGGGATGATCTGATTCTTCAACGAAATGCCCAACTCCCCACCGGGCCTCCTGTTGCCTAGGTCGCAGAAACCTGTCCTTTTTAAAAACTTGCTCAGCTGATTCTTGATCTGCTGCCAGAGCTGGTACCCACACAGACACGAGATAAAAAAACAGACTTCAGCTTTCCTTTCTGCTCTGTCCCTTCGCACACGCAATCACAATGCAATCACACAGAGCCGTACGTCCCTGTCCGGAGCAACACAAAGCAATCACAGAATAGTTTTTGCTAAAATGAAGGCCGACGCTAAGCATAAACTGGGGCGGGAAAAACCGCCAGATGTGAATACATTAAGCTTTTATTTTAGGGACTCGCGATTGGAAATTGTTTTAACCACGAGAGTGTGGGCGCCGTGAGGTGGCAGATGGTGAGCACTGAGCGGTATTGAAACGGAAAGCGCCGGGTCCAGCACTCCCACCTTAATCCATCCCTCTCTCTCTCTCTCTCTCTCTCTCTCTCTCTCTCTGGCCACTGCTGTACCGAGCAATGAATGTTACTGTTTCCTTGGTTCAACTGCACTCTGGCTACAGCGGATCCCCTCTCATTCTAATCTGGGCTTGATCCTTTAAAACAAATCAGGTCCCCAATGTTACCATTTCTAACTGTAACAGTAATGTCTCGGATGTATCCTGCATCTGCCCTCCCACATACAGAAACTCACCGGCGGCCCCTTTTTCACCAACCTTGGAGAAGCCCCCAGGCTGACTTTGATTTTTGGAGCGCTGGGGATGAATCCTAGGACCCGACAAGCTAAGCACGTGCTAGACCTCAAAGCCTCATGCCTGCCCCATCTCTGAGTTTTAAGCTTACTTGCACAGATTCTTTGAGGAGCGCGGAAAGACTTGGAGGAGTGTTAGAAGGAACTGACCTACACCGGGCTCATCTGGCCTTCCTTTATGGGAACTCCAGACAGTGTCTCAATTCTAGAAATCTCCAAAAAGTACCACAGCATCTTCCTGCTACTAAGTCTAAACTCTGGACTCCTCAGAGTCAATTCTAAAGGGCTTTTGATGTCCCTCTGCTGCGTTGCTCAAACTGTGAGATCGCTGGGTGACTCACACCTCAAATCCCCATCCTTGGATGCACAGGCAAGAGGATTTTAAGGCCAGCCTGGGCCACACAGGACCTTGTTTTAAAGGTCAAAGCGAAAGTTTGAGATACCCACTTTGGGACACAGGAAAGCATCCGATTCAATGACCAAGATTTGACGGTAAGCACAGAGGGTCAGGCACACTCCAGCGATAAGATTCTTGAGCCCCTTGCACAGCCGGCAACAGTGTCTTTACACACTGCTATCAGTGTGGAGTTGCCCAGGCTGCTTGTCTAAGGGAATTTTAAAGGAGCATCCTCAGAGGTCAGTGAGCTCAGATGCAGAGGCAGGTAAGAATCGGCCTGATGCTTAGAGAGAGGTCGTACGCATCCTCATGCAAGTGCTGGGTGAGAGGCTGGACACAGGGGCGCTGGGGAAGAGGCTGGACACCAGAAGGAGCCTAGTCCACTGTGGGCTTTGTGAGATGAGCTCTGCGTGAGTGGGAAGTTCCAGGGTTTGTCTGTGAGGTCAGTATCTCAGATGATAGGAGTGGGTTCATGAGACATGGTGACAGGGGTGCTCTATAAGGAGAGGTGGCTCAGAGACAGCGGTGTTGTGAACAGATTTGCATCTTCGAAGATGGACTGGAAGAGTCTGCTCAGCAAAAGAGTTTTATTAGAAGGTTAGGAGACTGTGGGCCTCCTACCCCCCATGGCCACCAGGATGCGATTAAGGGTGAAGTGCTGATAAGGGCCTATATATCACGGAAGTCCTAGATGCAGCACGTCTGCGGGGCTGATTAGACATCGGGGATGCTGTGAATGATGGTGAGGACAAGGAGATTCCAGGCGACTTCCGTGTCATTGTCTGGAGTGGAGGGATAGGGACACCGAGACTCCCTTAGCCTTATTGCCTTGGGTACTGTGACCATCCAAGTGAAGGTGTCACATCAGCCAGTGGTTAACAGTCTGGCCCTGGCACCTTTGTATGTTTCTCCCCAAGTGGTATAACCGCCCCTGGAGAATCCTCTAGGTAAGTGCAGTGAGGCCAAGGCCCAGTGCATGCTGGTAACAGCCACAATCCCTGTCCCCCCCATTATTTTTCTCCCTAACACACCAGTCAGAAGCAACTGCCAGTGTCTACAGTGTGAATGTTCAGGTCCAATGCACCCACCTGAGGTCACTGGGTATGGATCCGGGTAGCCATGAACAGAGGCAGTGTTTATAAGCTGATGAAAACCGGTCCATACACTGTTGCACACACCCATCAAAACTAAAATCAGTGAATAGCTGGAGTGCAGAATTCCAACAGCCCATCTGAAATTGGGCTGAACTCTAGCCAGTCCTGAAAAGTGAAGAATGTGTGTGTGTGTGTGTGTGTGTGTATGTGTGTGTGTGTGTGTGTGTGTGTGCGCGCGCGCGCGCACAGGTTTGTGTATCTATATGTGTGTATGTATGTGTGTATATAATCTCTCTGTGTGTGTATAGATAGATAGACCGACAGACAGATAGTAACAGCTAAAAAAGAGAATTAGAGACAGGGTAGCAGAAGAGACTAATTCAGTGAAATATCTCAGTACAAACCCAGACATCCTTGGGACCAGGACACTGGAGCTGGAATCTTGAAATGTGAGGACCAGATAAAGCCATCTGAACGCGCCCGACTTCATTATGGACTTGGGGAACCATAGGAGAAAAGCTACGTTTCCCTCCTATGGCTGTAGCTGGAGCCGTAGTGTTTGCTACACACTAAGAGCAAGGCTGGTTCCCCAACACTACACAAACTGGGCGTGGCTATGCACACCTCTCACCAGAGCACTCAGCAGACAGGCAGGGGCAAAAGGTTCAGACGTTTGAGCCATCCTCTAGCCTGATGACTGGCGGTGGATCACCAGGGCCCACATTAGAACTGACTGAAGCTGCCCCACCCCACCCTAACCCCACCCCCGATCTCCACATGCCTACCCTGGGAAATGCATGCCTGCACACAGGCACACATACAAAACAAACCCATTAAAACACAATTTAAGCCGGGCGTGGTGGCGCACGCCTGTAATCCCAGCACTTGGGAGGCAGAGACAGGTGGATTTCTGAGTTGGAGGCCAGCCTGGTCTACAGAGTGAGTTCCAGGACAGCCAGGACTACACAGAGAAACCCTGTCTCGAGAAAAAAAAAAAAAGATGAGTAGTAGGTGTCTGTCACCTAATAAGAGTGACAAACACTAGTCATCCTGGTGAATTCGACTGCTTCCCATGCAGCTGCTGTGGGTGCTCAGGTCAAGTCCTCAGACACAGCAGTAAAATCAGTCCCTGCTGGGAGCCTATCCCTGAGCGCTACTGCAACTGTATCTCCATAGTAACCCTTTATCCAGACCTGCATTGGCTTCCCAGAGATGCTTTCTAAACAGTCTTACAATTTAAGCTTTAATAAAGACTAACGCAGAATTAGAAGTACTTTCAATTCACAAAAGCACCCGGGGACTTAACAGGATTAAAAGAAACAAAAAAGGTTGGAGTCTAGGGCCGGGTTGGTCTTTCCCAGGAGGCAATAAAACCTGTGGCCAGGAGGGAATGCCACAGCTAAAAAGTTCAATGGAAGGCTGGCGGGGGCGGGGCCGGGGTGGGGGCGGATGTGGAGCGGGCGAGTGCGAGGCCGTAAGTCAGGTGCCTGGTTCGATCCCCATCCCCACCGTAAGCGGAAAGTTCAGTTCAGGGAAGAAAAACCATTTTTCTGAGCCTAGTCCCTCTCCCACTGTGAGGAAGCCCTGAGGGCCTGATACTTCCCTCTGATCTCCAACAGAGTCCCAAGTCCATCCTGAGTCATCGTGCCCTGTCCCCTCCCCAGATCCCCCTCCCCCGCCCCCGGTTGTCCAACCTCTTTTCATCCAAGTTTCTCTCCACTTTGAAGATCACTCTAAAACTCAAGAGGAAGAAAAGAATAGGTGGACCTTCGGCAGTGGGCTAGTTCAGTTCCAGCATTTGAAGACTGCTGTGCGGCTCTGCATTTCCGTGGTAACTGCCAAGTATCTGGGCAGAGGGGCAGCGACGTTACAGCCTTCGCCAGGGTGTTTGATGCAAGTCCAGGGGACCCAGGGTGTTTGATGCAAGTCCAGGGGACGCCAGAAGAAGTCGGCCTCAGATTCAGTATGGCAGAACGCACAGGGCCCACAAATAGGCTGGGAGTACCTCATAGGTACTTCCGGTACACGGGGGCTCTAGTGTGATCAGGCCCTTCTGTCCCGGCCACGAGTCCCCCTTTCTGCTTTCTCCTAAATGTTCTAGTCTAGAGACAAAGGCAACCGTGAAGGCACTTGGCCAGCAGGGTCCTCTCCTTCCCTTCCTCTCTTCGTCCTCACCCCTCCCCTTCCTGTGTTCCCTCTCCTCCACCTTTCTCCCTCTCTCCCCCTCTCCCCACCCCACTCTGCTGTTTGCGAGCATTTCTGGGAGGCCCTCCCTCGTGGCCCCCAAGCCCCAGAACCTTTGGAGTATAATTAGTTCTTTAATCTCATATTCCTCTCACAGAGGAATTTCACAAAAGGGACTTACTCCTCCATTTACAACACAACAGGTGATCTGGACACCTCCTTGGAAGAGAACTGCAGGGATTTTCCTCTCCGGTTCTTTCTTCCTTCCTTCCTCTCCTGCTCTCCCGCTGAGGGGATAAACAGGAAGACTCACGGGCTCCTGCTTCCTGGGGCCAGAAATAAGAAACCTGATTTTTGCCTTGGACCCGTTCTATCACATGCCCATTCGCCCCATGGTCTGAGCCCACGGGACCAATGGCTTCTACCTACTTGGCAAGAGCCATAATGCCCTCTTTATGTAGACCGTGTACCAGTCTCATGTGTTGACTGCCCAGCCCCCCTGCTGGAAGGATTCTGTCAGGCCTCTGACTTTGGGGTGGCATCTCTTCCGCTTCTGCCTCCTTTTTCTGAGGTGAATGAACTTCGCCTGCCTGCAAACTTACCTGCTTAGCAGCACCGGTCACTCCCACAGATGTCAATCTACGGGAAAGATGGCCGGCGGCAGCAGAGGAGGGAGCATGGAGGAAAGTGGCACCGTACGGTGTGAGGAGAATATTCTCTGCATGAAAGGAAGTCCCTCACCATCCTGATACAGACTTCCTGCCTCAACTGCATTTCTATGAAGATAAACCCTAAAACTCATTCTTTATGCACCCGTTAAGAAACACGGGCTCTGGGCTGGAGAGATGTCTCAGCGGTTAAGACTGCTCTTCCAGAGGTCCTGAGTTCAATTCCCAGCGATCACACGGAGGCTCAAAACCATCTGTAATGGGATCCAATGCCCTTTTCCGGTGTGTCTGAAGAGAGCCACAGTGGACTCACATACATAAAATAAGTCTGAAAGGAAGGAAGGAAGGAAGGAAGGAAGGAAGGAAGGAAGGAAGAAGGAGGGAAGAAGGAAAAGAAACGTGGACTCCATTGTTGTGATCATAAAAAGAGAAAGGGGCTAGAGAATATGTTCTGTGGTGGTGTGGGGGAAGGGGGTGCCTCAGTGGGCTCATGCCCAGGCATCCCTTCCCCCTGAGGGACCAGACACAAGACGGTATGGCATAGAATAGTTTATTCAGGGCATGGAAGGGGAGTTAAGGGGTTAGTAGAGGCAGAGAAAGGCAGAGAGAGTAGAGAAGTAGAGGCCGGCCATGACCAGGTGGAGAGAGGGGCGAGGGGAGGAGAGCCCAAGACGGGCAAGAGAGAAGCTGAGAGTGAGAGAAAAAGAGATGTAAGAGAGAGAGGAGGGGCCCAAGCAGCCCCTCTTATAGTAGACCAGGCCTACCTTGCTGTTGCCAAGTAACTGTAGGGAGGGGCATACCTGGCTGTTGCCAGGTAACTGTGGGGTGGAGCTTAGACAGAATCCTAACATCCATGCCAACCGACTCTTCTGGAAACTACAGATTCTGGGACCGTCTTCCAAACTGGACACATCCACTGGGCATCCTCAGACTTACCACCCTGCAGAGAGAGCTCTGGGGACCCAGGATTCTGGAAACCAGACGAAGACAGCCACAGAAGGAAGGCGAGACATTTCAGTAATATTCAGGGGTCAAAATCAGAAACGTCGGAATGGGTGAAACATCACTTACTCAGAATTCTAAGTGTTTTAGATTTCAGGTTTTTCCAAATTTGGGACTATTTGCATAGTCAAAAGGAGCCATATTGCGAACTGGACCTGAGTCCAGGCAGGAAACTCACTCGAGTTTTATATGCACTGTACATACAGAGGGCCCGATGGTGGTTGTATGTGGTGTTGACAGTGCCTCTGCATTTTGACAATGACTCTCCATTGACGTGAGTTGAAATGTAGAGTTTTCTACCATGACAGGGTATCGCCACTCAAGGGGTTTGACCCTCAGGAGCACTTCAGGTTTCGGCCAATCAGCCTTGGGAAGCTCAACTTGTGTGTCCATCCAGGGGGCCCATGGTTAAGTCCATGAGCATTTGAAAGGGAAAGGAGATGCTAAAACCCCACTCAGCGTTTTCTAGAAATGTCCTGACTGTCCACTGGAGACTGGGGACACTTAGGGAGGGGGTGGTTGTCTAACAACTCAACAGGCTCCCGGGCTAAGGACTTTGCTGAGCTCTGGGGACCGTCTCTCTTGCGTACAGTGGCTGTCCATCTTTTTCAAGCCTAGACACCCCCCTTCCCTGTCTTGGGACACACGTGTGTGAGGTGGCAGGGCAGAGCAACAGTGTTCGAATGGGAAAGGGAGAAATAGGTCTAATGGCCTTTGCTGTGGCCTTTAAACTCTGGCAAAAAAACAACAGCGGGCCTTGTTCTAATCCAGTCCAATCTTTCAGAGTTTATGTTCCTTAATTCTTCTCCTTGGCTTCCATACAGACAAAAGATACACATGGCCTGGGCCAAACCAGGTTCTACCCTGCCAAATCCCAGGCCTGACCTAAAAGCCAGAACCTGGGTTCCCTCCCTCAGCTGCTGCCCTATCACCTACTTAGGTGTGCTGGGCTCTGGCGTCAGCTAGGTTAAAAGTTCTGTCTTTAGTGGGAAGGTGGGACTTTCTTTCAAAGGATCTCAAGAGATGGTGACTTTATCTTAGGAGTCGCCCAGCCTCTGGTACTTACCCTCATGCTCTTCCCCAGAATTAAACACACAGGCCAGCTGACGACGCTGCTTTTTCAAAAAGCCCTCGCCTCAGAACAAAGTAGGAAAAATATACTGAGTCCTGAGGAGAGGCACTGAAGCCCACACCAGTCCTTACACATCCAAACAGGACGACACACAATGAAACAGGTTGGAATCCCAGGACCATTTAAAAGGCTGTGATCCAGAAAGGGCCGCAGGCTGCAAGGGGGGAGGGGAGGGCCTGTGGGTCTATTTTAAGCACCTTTGACCCAGATCAGATAATATGCAGACACTGTACTTACATCCAGAGTCTGTTTGGGACAGATTCATAGCCAAGTAGGTGTTCTGCGGAGTATCCCAGTCCGTGTCATCGGCCTTCAGTGGCATTAGTGGTCCCCCCTGAACCATGCTGGTCACCCAGGGACCAGGAATGATTGGTATAAAATGGAAGTGAATTAATTACCTCTTCCCAACACCCTTGAACAAAGGGGGATTTATTCTGTATAAGCGAGCGTGAATGGCAAGGAACACATTTCTAAATCCTTCCTGTTTGTTGCATAAAACCCGACGCTGTGCCAGTGCACGCTGGCTGGCACCTCGCAGGGCAAGTATGATCCCTCACCTACACTGTGTGTGTGCTGAAGAGAGATAAAACGCCCCTCACATCTGGAAGATGGATACGCTCACACGGAGACACTGGGCTGTTTCCAACCTGCCAGCTAGCTAGCAAGCATGAGACCGAGCTTGTTTCATTGTTGCTGCTGCTGCTGTTGGGGTAGGGGTGGGGGTGGGGGTGGGGGGTTGTTGGATGCTGAAGAAAACAGAACAAGGGATTTGATCAGTTCTGTTCCCCTGCAACCATTCAGGAGTTACAGGGTCAGTATCCTTTGGAAGGGAGTTGAGATGGGTGGAAAAATAAGGTCACTACTCTACATACAATTCAAAGGTAACAGAAGTGAATTCCCCACCCCCACCCCATCTACCGTGGGCTGGAGACCAAAGCCTTGCAATCTGCAGTGAGTCCTGTGAGCTGTGACTTTGATTGGAGGGGTGGGTCTCCAATATAAGGAACGGCAGGCGTGGCCTTGGCTGCCTTGCCTTGACAATATTGGGTTTTCTCATCCTGATACCTCAGAACCCAAATGTGTCCATAGGAAGAGCTTCCTTCTTGTGTAAGTGGTGCAGTAATGGTCTGCTCGGGGTAGCCCAGGAAAGACTCCAACGGCAGGGGCCGCCCCAGCTTCTAAATGTCTAAGACGTGAAGGAGCAATATCCTTTTACAAGAGAAATTATTTCTACTTCATAATTCTTTGTGGCTGTCTGCATATGGGTGTGTGGACTTGAGAGCAACCGGCCTTGGAGGCCAAAGGCGTCAGGTCTCTGGATCTGGACCTGGAGCTGGAGTTGCGGGCAGTTATGAGTTCCCCCCCCCCCGCCAGACCATCACATCATCTTCACGGCTGAGCTGTCCCTTCAGCCGGGGAGGTAACAAGTTGTGTCCCTTGGAAGCATGAGTTTCTTGGATGGTAGCATACTCCTGTGAACACTCCAGACGGCGTTGCCAGATACAAAGGCAGGGCCCGC